>JAMPIV010002988.1:0-226623 GCA_024509875.1 Oreohelix idahoensis
TGTTGGGTTTGGGGTTGGGGGTGTTGGGTGTGGGGGTGTGTTGTTGTGTTTGGTTGTTTTGGTTGTTGTGTTGGTTGGGTGGTGGGGGGTGGTTTTGGGGTGGGGGTGGGGTGGTGGTTTTTTTTTTTTTTTTGGTTGTGTGTGTTGTGGGGGGGTTGGGGTTGGGGGTGTTGGTGGTTGTGGGGTGGGGGTTTTGTGTGGTGGGGGGTGGTGGGGGTTTTGGGGTGGTGGTGTGTGGGGTGTGGGGTTTTGTGGGGGGGTGTGGGGTTGTGTTGTGGTTGGGGGTGGGGTTTTTGGGTTGGGTTTGTGGTTGTTGGGGTGGGGTGGGGTGTGGGTGGGGGGGTTGGGTTGGGTGGGGGTGTGGTGGTTGGGGGGGTGGGTTGTATTTGTGTTGTGTGTTGTGGTTTGTTGTGGTTTGTTGGTTGGGGGGGGGTGTTGGTGGGGGGGGGTGGGGGGGGGGTGGGGTGTTGGTTGTGGGTGGGGTTGTGGTTTGGTGTGGGGGGGGGGGGGGTGGTTGGGGTTTGTGTTGTGTGTGGGATTGACTGTGGGGGGTGGTGGGTGGGAGTGTTTGTGGGTGTGGGTGGGGTTAGTGGGTTGATTTTTGTTAGTGGGGGTGTGGGGTGGTGTGATAGGGTTTGGTTGGGGGGTTGTGTTGTGCGTTTTGGGAGGTGTCGGGGTATGTGTGTGTGTGTTTTAGGGGGGGGGACTTTGGTGTTTTTTTTGGGGGTGGGCAGGGGGGTTGGAGGGGGTTTAATGTTGGTTGGCTCATTTTAGTGATTATGGGCGTGTGCATTGGGGGGTTTGTGGCCGGATGGTGTAGGTGGGGATTTGGGGGGGTGGTTGGGGTTGAGGGGTTGGATTTAGGCGGGTCGGTTGGCCCTTTTGTGGGTTATGCTTTGATGGGTGTGTGATTGGTTGTGCTGGATGTTGGAGGATTATTTCGGGGAGTTGGTGACGTGGGTAGGGGTGGTTGGTGTGCAGGTTGTTGGGGGGTTGAGGGTGTTGATTGGGTGGTGGGGTGTTCAAAATGTAGGATTATGGGTAGGGTGGGGTGTGCAGGGTTGTTGGGTGGGGGGGGGGTGGGTTGATGTGTGGGTACTACATGGTGTGGTGTGGGGGGTGGTGGTTAGTTCTGTGGTGGATGCAGTGGTATGTAGGGTGTGGAGTGTTGTTGGGGAGTTTTCGGGGGTTGGTGAGGATTTTAGGGTTACACATGGTGGGCGAGTGGTTGTGTTTTTGTGGGGGTTGGTGTTAGGGGGGGGTTGGGTATGTGATGGTGTGTTTTTTTTGCGGCTAGTGGATGGTTGGCTGGGGGTTGGTGTGTGTTTTTTCGTTTTGTCATCATGGGGGGTGAGGGGTGTGTTGTGGAAGCAAGCGGTGGTCCTTATGTGGTTTTGTTGGGGCTTTTGATGTGACTGGTTTTGTGGTGGGAGGTGTGGTGATGGGGTCTGGTTTTTTGGGGTTGCGGCGTTGTGACGTGAGACAAAGGTTTTTTTGTGGGGGATTTGCCTCGCCGGGGGTTGGGGTTTTTTGGGTGGTGAGGGGGGGCTTGTGCCAGGGGGGGATCCTGGAGTTTGGGTGGTGCATGGTGGTCTTTGTGTGTGTGCTGGTTTCCCTCAGCCAATAGAGGGTCCTTCCCGAGACGATCTGGGGGGGTTACCCACACTGGGGTTTGGCCTGTAAGTTTGGTGTTGATAGTTGGGGGACACAACAAAATCAGATGGGAGATTGTTATGGCCCTTGACTTGGGTTGACGTTCAGGCTCGCACGGTGTCACCCTTTTTGTTGGAAACTACTTTCTCGCCCATAGTTTCGATTATGCGCGAAGCAATTTGGATTAAATTATTTCAAGATTTGTGGGTGTTTTTGCCATATCTATAATGCATTTTTAAATTAAGTTTGTGTGTAGAATTGTGTTATATTAAATAGCTGTAGGTTTTTTTGTTTGTGGTTTCATAGCATTCTAGGCAAAATATCGCGTAGTGTTGTTAAGTAGCCAAGATTAATACGCCTAGCGCAGTAAAGTGAGTGATTAGCTTAGTGCTATAAAAGAGAAGATGGAGCTTTAAGCGTCCAGCGGACTACACAACGAACCATTCGAACCACAAGACACCAACGTCCTTTTCAGGACTCCACTACTCGAGATTGTAAGATCGCGTTATCGTCAAAATGCCCAGACATAGGCCACACGCTAAAAAGGTGGAAGGTCTACACCAGCGCAGAACATGCCAGTGGTAATCGCAATATCACAATCAACAATGACAGGACAGCCTTGAGAGCAAAGACTGCCCCAAGTACTCGTTCGGGACCGGCCCTTCTATAACTCCGGACACGACTGAGTTAGCTGTGACATGCGTCGACCCGACTGAGAGTCAGAGTGGCCGCACGACCCTTGCCTAGATAAAGAAGACCCAGAACATAAAGAAATATGTAGAGCGTTACGACAGCTGGAGAAAAGAAAACAAGCGCTTCTATCCAGGCTGCACCCACCCGACTCGTCAGCAGTAACCCGGTCTATGACAGAGAAGAAGCACGATGCCGAGATGACAGAGCCCGACCCCACCTGCAAGCACTATGAAGGAAGTGATAGAGGCAGATCCTCAACACAGACAGGTACAAGAGGAAGATGTCGCAGAGACCATTTTAGATGCACTTCGAAGACTTGAAGACGGAGACGAGTCCCTTAGGCTCGCTCTTCAAGAAGCAACAGTAGAAGTAGCTCCAGAACGTGCTGGACATCGAAACCACTGAGAAGCAAGCTACCATTCCTGATCCTGAGGAAAAAACAGCTGACAACTCAAAGGCTCAGACGCAAGATATCACACCGAATAACCAAGAACAAGATTCGAACCAAGCCTGTAGAAGGAAACAAAGACCAAACACTAAAAATACAAGCAACTCAGAAACGATACAGGAGAGGATTGTGTTAAGATCACCCAGACGTCAGGAAGTGAGGTCTCACTCAGGGCCCTACCCGACAACAAAGTGATCAACATCCTCGAGGTGATAACTGGACGGAGAGGTATCGCCAAAGTAGGGAGGCACGAAAAGGGAGTAGTGCTTTCTCTCAACAACACAGACAAAACAACCTCGCTGATGATCGAACTGGAATCCGGTCCAAAGGAAATCCAGTTTTATTTTGCCCCACCCAAATAAAAGTGGTGGTGGAAAAGTACAAGACAACAAAGAAGTTGGTCCATCAGAGGGGTGGATACCAGATGTTCCGAAGGCGAGGTCCACAGACGCCTTCAAGCTGAAAACACAAATCTTAAAAATCACGCAGGTCGAAAGGCTAAAAACCTGGGCCAAGAAAGATACCAATCTGATGATAGTCCACGGTAGAAGGATCGACAAGACCCGAGAGACTGACGCTCGAAACCACAACCAAAAAGACAGAAGCCTATATCCCCCCGGTGATGCAGTGCTCCAACTGCCAGCAGTTCTCGCACACAAAAAAGACGTGCAGGAGAGATGCAGTTTGCCGGTATTTAGCGGGTAGTCACCAATATGGCGACTGCCCCCCGGCAAAGGCGGGCCGCAACTACAAAGAAACTAACGAAAACACGTATCTGTGCAAACTGCCACGGTAACCACGGGGCAAGGTACAGAGGATGCCCTGTGTTCCAGGAAACTAAGAGCATCTTGAAGGAGGCCGTGTCGTCTAAAAAAACATACCCTTCAAGAGGCCAAACACAGATGTGAATGCGGATGCTACAGAAAAACAGCGCACGATTGACAGAAGACAGCTACACAAGCTGACCGCTGAAATCAACGAAATGAAAAGGAAACAGCAGAACGAAAGCAGAGACAAGCAGGATCCCGTAGACGACAAGGACAGCGGTGAAGACATAATAGATATGCAGAGCGCCAGAGAAATGTTACAGAGCGCCCAGGTAACGCTACAGGAAACAAAATCCATCAAACACGAGATAGAAGTTGACATCGCCAAACTCACAGAGCTAAAGGCAGAGAACGAACAAATACTCAAAAGAATTGAAACAACCATCAAACACGAGATAGAAGTTGACATCGCCAAACTCACAGAGCTAAAGGCAGAGAACGAACAAATACTCAAAAGAATTGAATCAGAGAGAAGGATCGTTGAGGATATCCTTACAAAAACTAGAGAACAAAACAAAGAAACGAAAGACAAAATGAAAATCGACATCGTACAGCAAATGTTACTCAATCAAGAAAGAGCATTAGCAGCCAGAAACGCTAGAACAGCTACTACCAACGATAATTGAAAAAAGCACTGTCACAGATACAGGAGAGCAAGAAGACAAAAGCAACAGAAACTAGTAGCGTAGAAACACACAAAACTAAACGAGCCAGATAGTTGAGGCAGGACATAAAAAACACCATGAGAGCGACACGGCACCACAAACGGACAAAGAGGAATCCAGACAGCCAGCAAGTGGTCCTTTTCAGGACCAGTCACCTCCAGGACTACGAACGAGATACCAGTGAAGACGATAACACCCTATATACCCCAATTATAACCAAATTTCAGGTTGAACAGGGTATCACAGCATCATAGTAGAAGAAAACAACAACAACAACAACAACCAGCGGACTTTTCCTAGTATCAGCCGCCAGAGAGAACAGACGACAGAGCCAAGCTGTAAATGCCTTGAGCACATTAGCATCGGGCACTGTTGGGTGTTTTGTTTTGTTTTGTTGGGTTTTGTGATGTTCGCTAGTTTATTTGTTTAATGTTTGCTTTGTCACTGAATGGGCTGTAAAAATAAATATAGCCCCTGCCTCTAGAATCAAGAGTTTTATTGTTGTTCGGGTCGGTGCCCACCCTATCACAATACAAACATACATACATACATACATACATACATACATACATACATACATACATACATACACACATACACACATACACACAGACACACAGACACACAGACACACACACGCACAGACACACAGACACACACACGTACACACGCACGCACGCACGCACGCACACACACACACACACACACACATACATACATATACATTCATACATACATACATACATACATACATACATATCAGAATCTTTATTCTCCATAAAATACATTAATATGTACAGACATGATATAATAGATACAACATGGCAAATAGGAGAATCATTAGAATTTACATAAAGTGTTGAAGACGTCTCAAGTAGTTATATGTGGGTGTTTTTACATCGAACCTTTGTGTTACACATACATAAAAAAATTTTAAGCTTTCTAAAAGACATTGGCATATAGTGATATGGTATACCCTGCCAAAAATGAGAATTATTGAAATTTACAAAATGTGTGAGGAATACCATTCAAGTAGAGCAATATGGTTGTTTTTACATGGAGGTTTTATCAGAATTTTGTTTGCCATAAAAAAACTTTGACAGCTAGTGGCGTGAGATATTAAATATAGCATCAAATACAATAGTCGTATGGTATAGTATACAGAGGAGCACAATTGAGTGTAGACTGTGTGGAAAACATCCCAGCAATTCAAAATGGGTGTTTTTTACATCGAAGTTTCCATATTCTGTAAGAACCTATAATTGCACTAATACTGACATATTTACATAAAACCTTTGCTTCAAATTTCCGCAACCCTAGCGACATTAATCCACTCACACACTTTGCATGCACATGACCCAAACTACCAATTATCAGTACGATTACATGCGTACGGTAGCCTAGTTCGTTAATTTCTGCAGTCAATGGATAGTACTTATCAAATTTATGTTGGTAACATTTATCTAAATGGGCATCATATGGTATTGCTGCCTCCACTATAAAAGCTGTTTTGTTCTGTCGATTGATTATTGTTAAATCAGGTTTTACGGCATGAGTCTTAAATGAGGCGTTGCTGCTGCCGAAAAGTGATGGTTTAACTATTATCTCTTTGTTTATTGTTATGTCACTTTTATTATTGTATGCAGATTTCAGTTTCTCATAAATAATGTCTACAGCTCTATTGTGCCTTTGTTGGTATAATGTTTGAAATTTGGTACATCCATTCAATAAATGTGACACTGTTTCGTATGGAAAAAAAAGAAAAAAGGTAAAGGAACCCGTTACACGCCCATTGAGGCATATTGGGAATATGGTGTTAGGCCCATATTATCTTGACCATCGGCACACGAGGGATGATGTGGTCGGCATCACGCCGGCCGCCTTAACCTTCCCAGAGTAGCTCTGGTACCCATTTGGGGCTGGGTCGACCCAGGAGCCGTTTGTGGCCTAAAAATTTTTCCGCCTCATCTGGGGATCGAACCATAGACCACTGCGCTAGGAAGCCAGTGCACTAACCACTATGCTACCGTATGGGTGGTTACATATTTTGCACATTTTCGTGTATGTCTGTGGGTAGTATAGATGTAAAAGACTTTCGCATTCCAGCAACTGTAACCTCGATCTCGCAGCAAATGAAAGTATTTTATCACTTAATTTAACATTAGATAGAAAACTAGATGACAATGAGTGGTTTACACATTTCATTTCGCGCACTATTCTCCCTTGTGATGATTTACTTTTTAGTTCACTTAGAATTAGGTTAAGTTTATGTGATTTAAATCCAGAATAAAAAGCATTTGCTGACTTGTATGTTAGACTTACATCTTCATCTACGTCTAATTGTACACTGTAATGGCCACTGTCATCCACTTTCACACTCACTCCTTCACTCGCGCATTCTTCATTCAGTTCTACCCAAAATGATCTTGGCCAATTCACCTTCGATCTTTTAGCTAGATGGTTTGTTTCGTTTAACTCGTAGCTTGCAAAGTTATTCCTATCTTCACCTACTTGGTCTATTTTACGTTTTTTCATATGTCTATCTAACGAGTTTATTGCTGCAATTTTTACAAGATTATCATCACAATTGAGCATACTGATAAGGAATGAAATATGTCGAGAGTGGTATAATATGAAGGGGTTTGGTATGCCAAGGCCACCCTTCGACCTGGGACAGAAGAAATAGCTCCTTGTGGATGATTCATTTAGGACTAACCATGTTCTAACGTGTTGTACAATTTCATCTTCAATTTCTTTAAGTTGTTTTTCTGTAAAGTGTATGTTAGAAAAAATAAAACATGAGAGGACCGAAACACATCGGGTTAATTAATGAGATCTTTGCTGATGTTGGTAGTGGGGCACAGCTTAATTTTGTTAAATTTGACCTAAATTCTAATATAAGGCTGCTTGCTTGAAACTGGTCCGATGTATTATCAATTGTAATGTCATGTCCTAGGTATCTGTAGGAACGCCCTCGATCAGAAGAGGGGATTTCATGACCTTGGATATTAATGTCCGCCTTACGAGTTTTGACCCAATTGTTTCCGCTTCGCTGACCGCTGAACACTGCACACTTTTGTGGCTTAACCTCCATCCCGCTGGTCTCCATAAATGCTGTTGTCTTCTGTGCCATTGACTGTAGGTCGTGTATGTTGGTGACAAAGAGACTTACGTCATCCACATACCCTTGAATGGGATTCGGCACGTGATGTATTTGATAACCTTGCTCAATCCACCGGAGCCATTTATCGATGCCTTGCTCAAATACAATAACACTCCATGGGCACCCCTGAATAATACCTTTCTTACGCTCAATCCGGTCTGTGATAGTACTGGCGTTTTTAACTTGATAGGAGGAGCCACTGTATATATCTTTGGTGATGTTGACAAAGACGTCAGGGTAGCCTGATTCGCTTAGCTCCCTTATCATAAATTCGTACATACATACATACATACATACATACATACATACATACATACCTACCTACCTACCTACCTACCTACCTACCTACCTACCTACCTACCTACATACATACATACATACATACATACATACATACATACATACATACATACACACACACACACACACACACACACACACATACACACACACACACATACACACACACACACATACACACACACACACACACACACACAGACAGACAGACAGACAGACAGACAGACATAGATATATATATATCAACTCTTCCTCACTTTAAACCAAATCACTGCGCAAGTCACTCTTTCATCCACTCATCCATCCACTCACAACAAGTCCTGTGGCGATGGGCGAGCGGCGAAGCGGCAGGCGTGGGTGCGCTGGCAGTCGTAGTCACAGACCTACACACAGGCGGCTCAGGCCATATGGTCGTCTTCCACTGATCGGAGCAGCAGTGGGATTCGGCAGCCCCCTGAGTGACTGAGCAGCCCTCTTTAGGAAAGCACTGCTCACCTCCATTGCATGAGGAAGGGGCTAGAAAAGGTGCCCTAAACATTGCCTGCTCCACCATTACCTAACCAGCTTACCGCGGTTGGTGGGAACCCTACTTTAGCGGGCGACACATAAGAAAAAGAAAGGACAGATTTTTCCCCCTCATTCTAGGCGCATGGAATGTGCGCACTCTACTCGACAAAGACTTTAACACAAACAGACCCGAGAGGCGAACTGCCCTGATTGGGAGAGAACTGGCCAGATACAACATTGACATAGCAGCACTGAGTGAAACTCGACTTGCAGGCGAGAGCCAACTTTGCGAAAAGGGTGCAGGTTATACATTCTATTGGAGCGGAAGAGGAACTGAAGAAAGACGAGAAGCAGGGGTTGGATTTGCAATCAAAACAGCAATTATTGGCAAGCTAGCGGAGCCTCCAAAGGGAATAAATGACCGACTCATGACGGTCAAGATCCCGCTGCTTTATGGAAGGAAACATGCCACCATCATTAGCGCGTATGCACCAACTATGACAAACCAGGATGACTTCAAGGATAAGTTTTACGAAGAACTACATGCAGTCATTGCATCAGTTCCCAAAGCAGATAAGCTTATTATATATATATATATATATATATATATATATATATATATATATATATATATATATATATATATATATATATATATATATATATATATAAGCTGTGCTGTTAATCAATTACATAAAATTTATCAGCTGTGCTGTTAATCTTGTCTCTCACTACGCTAAATCACTTTTTCTTCATTGACAGTTAATTGTTCACACTTGCCGACGGAAATGGTACTAATGTGTACTCATCTCTTAAAACAGTTCTGTCCTTCTTAGTTTGATGCACACAACACCCGCTGATGATCGTTCCTTTATCCCACCCAAGACTGAGGGGGACTAAGGATGTAGCTCCGATACGACCACTATGCTCCTGCGAAGTTCCAGGCAGCTGAATTGATCCGAACATACGACCCCAGGTTGTATGACAAGAATAAACCCTCTAAGATTTATACAAGCCAGATTTTGACTCGACTAGTGAAGCAAGTTTGCCCGGCATGCAGGTATGCAGGAATCAATCTTGACTACTTTCTCTTCTACAGTCTGTCGTTCGAGCTGGCTTTCGTGTTTGTGTGTGTATTTGAATAAAATGCGCCCCTAATGGATATAGGTCAACGCAGGTAACTGCCAGTGTGTAAGAAACCCTATTGATTGGTTCTCGGCGTTTTGGTCTTTTTAATTGCCGGGCCTTTTCGTACTTTCCGTGACCGAGTTCCGAAGCAACAGTGTTTTTCCTTTTTTTTCTAATTCATTCTGTCTGCCGCCATCTTGCGGGAACTTGACTTCGTGTAATTTAATCTGTCCCAGAGTCTGTTGAACGTGGATTGGCTGTGCATATTTGTATATCGACATAGTGTATTAACAAAGAAGTGGGTTTACACACGACTTTACGACACCTGCTCCAGAGCAGTCATGTGCTTTTGCAGAAGTTCTTTCTATTTTTTTTTAATGATGTGGTTACCAGCCCCACGCACACCTCATATTAGTCGCTGCTTGCGACGTGTCTGATGGGGCAATATGCCAATATTTCTTTGTCCCATCTGAGACACACCCCCTGCCCCCCGGTAACGACACGGAGCAACCTACTCATCATTAGCTGCATCTTCACATTCGAAGGTCGGCTGCAATGGATCTCCAATGTCTTCTGCCTCTTATCTTGGTGGTGCACTCTGATAGACTCTTTCCTGTCCATTTCTTGATGTTATCTTCCCACTTAATATAACGCTCTCTTCCCCTTGCACGTTTGCCTTGAACTCTGCCGTGTGTAATGGTCTTCAGTTGTTGTTGTTGTTGTTTAACTAGGGTTGCTGAGCTTTTAGCTCTTTTGCAGCCAATACCAAGTTGTAGACTCCTTGGCATTATCTACACTGTAGATCTAGGCTTTTCCTGTAGCTTTTCTGCCGTTCCGAAACGTGTTGAGTTGAAGTCAGTTTCTCCAACTTAGCTTGTATTCAAAGGATCATCACACCTGGTCCCAAGCTAGGAGGAAGAAGCATGTGGCATACTGTGCATTCCCATAGACTAGAAACCCACTAAATGCAAACCACGTATTCCAGCAAATTTAAAACAAACATACACATTCATCACTATGTACGCAAAGCTTCAACAGTATTTTGTTACCGGCGGGAAATGATTCCTTTCATCTTATGCAGCTCAAAGTTTCCCTTACTTGTGAATAGTGTTGACAGAGCTTTTAAAACGCATTTCTCATAATTTTTGTTAAGAAAATCAAACACAATTTTTTTTTTTTTAATCAGTTTCGGAAACTAAATTTAAAAGGTGTAATTAACAACCACTTTTGCGTATGGATAGAAGATTCTCCGTGTAGCGAAACCGACGAAATAAACGTTCCATGTAGAAGATCACTATCCAAAGCCCTAACAGCACTTGGCTATAGTCACCATCATCATCTTGTTACTTCCCGCCTGCCCCTGATCTCTCTCTCTCTCTCTCTCTCTCTCTCTCTCTCTCTCTCTTTCTCAATAGGTTCATACTTTCGTAAGTATAAGTAAACACTGCTGAAAGTTTCTTACGTTTTGGGGAGGAAGATTATTATTATTATTATTATTATTACATATATATAACGCTTTAGCTGTCCTTTAGCATATGCCTTCAGCAAACATATGCCTTCAGCAAACATATGCCTTCAGCAAACATATGCCTTCAGCAAACATATGCCTAGTCCTCCTGTCACGAGCACCTTCAGCAAACATATGCCTTCAGCAAACATATGCCTAGTCCTCCAGTCACGAGCGCCTTCAGCAAACATATGCCTTCAGCAAACATATGCCTAGTCCTCCTGTCACGAGCACCTTCAGCAAACATATGCCTTCAGCAAACATATGCCTAGTCCTCCAGTCACGAGCGCCTTCAGCAAACATATGCCTTCAGCAAACATATGCCTAGTCCTCCAGTCACGAGCGCCTTCAGCAAACATATGCCTAGTCCTTCTGTCACGAGCGCCTTCAGCAAACATATGCCTAGTCCTCCTGACACATGCCATCAGCTAAAGTTATTTCTACATCTTCCTCATCATTTTCACTTCTGGCTTAAGTTTTCTTCTTCGTGTGTTTTTTTGGTCTACCTCTGTCTCGTTTTCTCTGGGTATTCCAGAACAAGGACCGTCTTGTAATGCTATAAACAAGTATCCGCAATGTGTGTCCTATCCATAGCCAGAGTCTTCTTCCCATCTCTTGTTCCGCTGGCAATCGTCTGGTTCTTGTGCCGCCTACAATTGACGCGGGAAAGTCGGGTTCTTCGTGCAACCGAATGCTAAGGAAAATGAGTTTATTCCGCGCTAAGCGTAATGCCAGGTCCTCGGAAACATTTAGATTATCAAGCTGTGCGGCTAGTGAATTCCATTTCTGATAGATAATGATGTTGTTTTTACTATCCGGTCCATAGTCAGTACGCCAAAGAGAACACTTAATGAGAGGTCACTATAATTGGCTTTGAAAATGTACAGAGAAAACACAGATTGTGAGAATGAGATTATGAAAAGCAATAGCTTTATTGCACTGGAAGATACATCCCAACAGGATGTGAATTCTTCTTTTTCCTTCTTCTTCCTCGTTCGTCCTGAAAAGGACGTTGGTTGCGTTGTGTCCGTTTACAGCGAAGCTGCGATATTTGCGCCTTTCGGCCGACACATCTGACTTCAGCACTGCATTTTTTGGGACCGAGTTTGCCCTCCCTCTTCGATCCCTACTCTCTCAGCCAGACTGCAGTGATGCAGCCTGTTTCCAGGACCACCACTTAGAGGTGGAGTAGGGTCTTGGTCAGCTCTGGTTCGCTGACTCTGACGCAAGCAGTCTAGCTATGGGTTGCTGACTGCATTCATCATTGTTGTTGCGTCTTTGGTCCCGGATGTGAATTCATATATATATATATATATATATATATATATATATATATATATATATATATATATATATATATATATATATATATATATATATATATATATATATATATATATATATATATATATATATATATATATATATATATATATATATATATATTGTGACGAAATGGACGACCTTTTCGCGATCTTTGGTTTTCTCCGGCAGTATCGGTACATTTGTGGTACTGATTTTTATTATGTGCTGTCAATTATCGCACTTTTCTTTCTTTCTTTCTTCGTTATTTTTCTGCTAATTAGCAGATATTTTGTATTTTCCTTCGTACACCCCTCTCAGGGATTAGTCATTACGTATGTGCGTGCCCTGTCCCTTTGCTAAAACATTTGAAAGGAGCGGCTGATACGATACATCACAGCATCGAGGGCGCGGCACAGCTATGATAAACGCTCAAACACGGAGTTTTGCGTACTCATTCGACAGATAACGAGATTACTGTCTGTGTGACACATGTGGGCAGACAAGTCTGACATAATCGCTTTCGGTCACTTGTTTACAAGTAATAAGTATTACAGCTTACACATGTTGTCATGTGAGCTCCCCGATCTGTCTGTAAGTTTGTACACAACGGCATCGGACGTCATATTACCATATATGGGAGACGTGACCTTTGCAAAATTTTTCCATGTTGGAAATATTTTGAAAGTACCACACCCGACCTGTTTGAATATGATTGAAGCGTTTATTTAACTCCATAACAAACAACGCTTGGGAAGATAGGAATATATTCTGACCATTTCGCAGTTTTATTTCACTGTGAATTTCACGCTCGCCAAGACAATATCAGACCTCGCCAGAGTGAAGACTAGATTCATAATTCCTTTTGTTAACCGGACCTTTTATTGGAGAACCAGATAAGACTTACAAAGCACAGGAAATCTCTACATTTTAATAAGGAACACCGAGACTAGGAAACTGAAGAAACACGGAGTCAGTGAGGGAATCTATTGTAGAATTAAAGATCCCCCAGACGCGTGTAAGAGACCGATTTGTCTCTTTTATTCATCTGAGCAACAAGTCCGTAACCAAGATTGGCGTAAGTAGTGCATTTTCATTCTATGTTTTATTACTAACCCGTGAACTAATACACACACACACACACACACACACACATTACCATGTGAATTTTAATGTGTGAAACTCGCTTTTAGATTTTAAAGTCATTTGAGGCTGGCAACCTCAGCGTATAGAATGATGATTCATGAACCACCACTGCACGGGCTGGTGATTGCTTTATTGATAGTTTCGTAAAGAGAACTAAAAGCATAAAGTAGTTCCATGTTCCCTATGGAGCAGGGAGGGAAAATTGACAGAAATGATATACATTCTAAGTATAATACTTACATTTTTCAAGCAGTGTAAATGTCCCTATAAACATATTCACTTCAAAATTAATGTAAGTTTTCAAGCTTTAAACCAGTGTAAATGTCTATGTGAAAATATTCATTTACAATTATAGAAGTTTCAAACTTTTCCATAAGAGTAAATATAAATGAAACATAAATGAATTTATATTGTGAACACTTTTTCAAACAGTGGAGATGTAAATGTAAAACATATTATATCTGTACGTTTAACCTTTTCATTTAAATGTAATGTAAAGCTAAAGCTATTCAGTATAAATGTACAGGAAGTTTTATCCCGAGGGATCAAATTTAATTCTCATCGAGGGTAAATTCTGACATGGGATAGTAGAATAGAAGGGGGACACATAACTATGTGTCGAAAAATGCCATACTCAGAAGAGCGTTTCGTTTCTATTTTTATTACCAGTTATTGGTCGTACCAGCAGAAAGTACTACGTATCTCTGGAACCAAGTGAAGGGAGAAGTGGACTGATGTTGTGCGAGACGCCATCATAAGAGGGTCTTATAGACAGACCCAAAACCAGCTTGGCCGTTACTCCTTGACGTTCTGGGAACGTGCGGCGCCTGAACTTTGACCAGAGAAGAGCGCGAGCAGAGTGAAAAGAACCAACCCATAAGAAGGATTAGAATCATCATTGGCAGCTAAGTTAACCTATATGCTGCCACTTGAACAGAAGCTTTAAGTGTATTGGGAAATATATGAAATAAAAAAACGATCAAGGTCTTCAACTTAATAGTCAGGGCAGTTACTATATAGCTCTGAAACAAATAGAACAACTAAATTGAGTTGTAGGACGACACACTTTCATAAATGGCTGCTGGCGCGATGAGGCTCTCCATAATGAATAAATGATGCAAATGAAAGAATGCAGAAATTATGAATAAATGACAAAACACACAGGATGAATAATTGTCAAGACGCAGGCTAAATAAATGTCACCACATGCTTAAATAAATGTCAACACATGGTTAAATAAATGTCAGCACATGGTTAAATAAATATGACAACACATGCTTAAATAAATGTCAACACATGCTTAAATAAATGTCAACACATGGTTAAATAAATGTCAGCACATGGTTAAATAAATGTCAACACATGCTTAAATAAATGTCAACACATGGTTAAATAAATGTCAGCACATGGTTAAATAAATATGACAAGACATGGTTAAATAAATGTCAACACATGGTTAAATAAATGTCAACACATGGTTAAATAAATGTCAGCACATGGTTAAGTAAATGTCAAGACATGGTTAAATAAATGTCAAGACATGGTTAAATAAATGTCAACACGAGATAAATAAATGTCAAAACAAGAGATAAATACATGTCAACACCCAGGATAAATCAATGCAAACACAAGAAATAAATAAATGTCAACACAAGGGATAAATAAATGTCAACACACATGATTAATAAAAGTCAACACACAGGATAAATAAATGTCAACACACAGGATAAATAAATGTCACCACAAGAGAAAAATAGATGACAACACAAGAATAATAAATATCAACACAAGAGATAAATAAATGATACAACACACAGGATAAATAAATATCAACACAAGAGATAATCAATGTCAACACACAAGATAAATAAATGTCAGCACAAGGAATAAATGTCAACACACAGGATAAATAAATGTCAACACACAAGATAAATAAATGTCAGCACAAGAAATAAATGTCAACGCAAGGGATAAATCAATGTCAACATACAGGATAAATAAATGTCAACACACAGGATAAATAAATGTCAATACCCAGAATAAATAAATGTCTACACACAGGATAAATAAATGTCTACACACAGGATAAATAAATGTCTACACACAGGTTAAATAAATGTCAACACACAGGATCAAAAAATGTCAATAGCCAGGATAAATCAATGAAATTCAAGGTGTAAATCAATGCAAACCCCTGTCTATGTAAAAAAATAATGAAGTTACGGAAACAACATCAAATGAACAAACTTTGCTGCGGGATGGACATTCGGAGTCTGTGGCTCGTATGACTGTCAGTGGTGAAAGCCGAAAGGAAGCCACTGACATGAAAACGGATGTCCTGACCGCAAAACAGGATACAAGAATAGGATTTTGGAATGTCAGGACAATGTACGAGACAGGTAAACTAGGACAGGTCACGGCAGAAATGAGAAACTATAGGTTACACATCCTGGGGATAAGCGAGAGCAGATGGACAGAGGCAGGAAAAGTTAAAACAGCAACAGGAGAAACAGTACTTTACTCTGGAAGAGAGGATGGACAGCACAGTGAAGGCGTAGCCATTATTCTACAGAAAGGGATAGAAAGGACATTTCTGGAATGGAAACCCATCAACAACAGACTGATACGATTGAGATTGAGAGGGAGATTCACCAACACTACAATAATACAATGCTACGCACCAACGAATGATAGCGATGAGGAGGTCAAGGATGAATTCTATCAACAACTGCAGAAAGAAATGGAGGACACACCTAGATATGATCTTGTTATAGTAATGGGAGACCTCAATGCGAAAGTTGGTACACACAATACATATAATGAAAGAACAATGGGGAAATGCGGCAGCGGAATAGCAAACGAAAATGGGGATAAGCTAATAAGTTTCTGTAGCATTAACAACCTGGTCATTGGAGGAACACTTTTCCCACATAAGGAAATTCACAAGTTAACATGGGAATCACCAAATGGTCGGGACAGAAACCAGATAGACCACATCATGGTTAACGGTAGATGGAGACATGCATTACAAGATGTGAAGGTAAGAAGAGGTGCAGATGTGGGAAGCGATCACCATTTAGTAGTTGCAAAACTGAAAGTGAAACTAAGAAGGGCTGGACCAACTGTAACTACACAGAAAAGGTTTGACATCAGCAAATTGAAGGACCCCCTTACCAGAAAAGCTTTTGCGGCCGACATTAAGAAACGATATCAATTTGCCAAAAGCCAGGAAAAGACATTGACTGATGATATAGACCAGAATTTTAACACCATTTCAACAATATATAAGGAAAGTAGCAAATCATGCTTAGGATTCCAGGAAAGGAAGAAGCAAGACTGGATAACACCAGAAACACTAAACACCATAAAGATGAGAAAGGAAATGAAAAGAAAGAAAACAGAAGCGAAGTCCCCCAGGTTAAAGCAACTATATAGCGAACAGTACAGTCAACTGGACAGGGAAGTTAAACGCCAAACCCGAGCCAACAAAAGGAATTTTCTAGACGATCTTGCAAAACAGGCAGAAGAGGCAGCACTGAGAAATGAACAAGCACAGTATACAAAATAACTAAATTCATCAGCGGAAAACAAGGTGCAAACAATATTACATTAGTAAGAGATAAGCAAGGAAATCTCATCAAGACAGCAGAGGGACAGGAAACAAGATGGGCAGAGCACTTCAGAGAAACTCTGAACAAGGAAATACCAGAGACACAATTGAATGTTCCTGAGGCTGAAAACGATCTAGATGTAAACACAGACATTCCACGAAAAGAAGAAATCATCACAGCAATCAAAGGGTTAAAGAACGGTAAAGCTCCGGGCCATGATAACTTAAATGCAGAGCTATTTAAGACAGAGCCTGAGCTAGCAGCAGAACTATTAGAACCACTATTTGCACAAGTGTGGAAAACGGGGACAACACCATCAGAGTGGAACAAAGGAATAATTGTCAAATTGCCCAAGAAGGGAGATCTTTCAGACTGCAATAATTGGAGAGGAATCACTCTTCTCTCAGTTCCCAGCAAAATACTAGGCAGGATAATTATACAGAGAATTTCAAAGGCAGTAGACTACAAACTGAGGAAAGAACAAGCAGGATTTAGAAAGAACAGAAGATGTGTAGACCATATATTCACTCTCAGGAACATTATAGAGCAGTGCTCAGAATGGCAAAGACAGCTTTACATAAATTTTGTTGATTTTGAAAAGGCTTTTGACAGCATACATAGGGACAGCTTATGGAAAATACTGAGGGCTTATGGAATTCCAAGCTGCATAGTGTCAATCATAAAAAGCCTCTATGCCGACTTTACGTGTAGTGTTGGGCAGAGCAACCTAATCTTCGAGGTGAAGACAGGAGAACGACAGGGATGCCCCTTATCAACCACTCTATTTTTAACAGTCATAGACTGGGTGATGCGCCAGACAACAGAGGGCAGTCCAAGAGGAATAAGATGGACTACATTTTCAACATTGGAAGATCTGGAATATGCAGATGACATTGCACTGCTGGCACATTCACATCAACACATCCAGGAAAAAACGGATAGACTTAATAAATTTAGCCAGCAGGTGGGCTTGAACATCAATTTAAAGAAGTCTGAGGTCATGACGCTCAATGTGAGCAACCCTGAGCCCATATCAGTAAGGAATCAGCAACTGGTACAGACAGATACCTTCACATACCTAGGAAGCATAGTAACACCAGACGGTGGGGCAGGCAAAGACATCAACATCAGAATGAATAAGGCAAGAACAGCCTTCTTTAGCCTAAATAACATCTGGAAGTCCTCCCAATACAGCACAAGCACAAAATTAAGATTATACCAGAGTTGCGTGCTTTCTGTGCTTCTCTATGGTGCGGAATGCTGGAGAGTCACAGAGAAGGAAATGTCAAAATTGTCCTCTTTTCACACAACATGCCTAAGAAAAATTCACCGAATCTTTTGGCCGAATACCATCACCAACCAAGATCTGCTTACTCGTAGCAAGCAAGAGGACATGCATACCATCATAGCTGGCAGACGCTGGAGCTGGGTTGGTCATGTCCTCAGAAGAGACCCCGATGCCATTACAAGAACAGCTATGCTTTGGACCTGTTAAACTCTGTTTAGTTGTTTACTCATACTGGCTACTAGTTGTTGAATCACGCTTTATTTGTTAAATGACGTGAATGTCCACCAGTTGATAAATGTAGATGTTGGGACTGGTGTAGTAAAGTGTAACGATTGTCAACTCATTAAACCCAGCACAGTTTTGGTCATACAGGTCATCTTGTCCTGGAACGTGATGAGGCTCCGACAAGAATGTGAGTGTAAACAATGAGTGTGTATGTGAATGTCAGAACGCGAATGGTAGAATGATTCGATAGAGTTGACAGGTTGGTAGTACATCACTCATACTCACACTGTTCGAATTCAAGAAGTACTGGAACTACGGTGGTCTTTTTATAACATTTAATGGGACGCACACTTGGACAGTACGTGTATGGTTACAGGAACAAATGTCGACATAGACAGCATAATGTTGATCACAGGAATATCATCTTAAGTTAGCATTCATGCTTGGCAAATATCATAATGGAGCATTCGTAAATAAGCATTCAGAGTTCCATCATGTAAATCATCTGGCTTTACTGACTGGGCACGTCAGACCATAACCAATATATAGGAAGGCTCCTAGACCTAACCTCGTCTAGTGAATATCCCTTCACGTAAAGTTCAATATATATATTTTCCATAAAGATATAGGAATCCCAGACATGGGTTCTCACATGTAGCAGTGATCTCTTGGTTCATCGAGCGATAGTACAGGCATCCCTTTTTCTCACTCGATAAATACAAAGTATATGAATTTCAACATGGCTGTTCTTCTCTCGTGAGTTTCACTCACTATAGGACCCAGACCAAAATTGGTCATTCGTTAAATGTCCTCATTTCTTCATAGCTTCTCTCATAGAGGTAATTGAATAATATCATACAATCTAGTGCTGATACATAGGAATGTCGTCTTCCTTTGAATAAATATTCTTTTCAAAAGTACCACTGTGCATCTGTTTATCAACAACGATGGCGAAGCCCAAGTTCATAATAAATTGTGGTTTTACCTTTCTATGCGAAATATAACTTTGCCATTCCTTGGCAAAAGAGAATAAACACTGGGGTAAAGTACATACAACATGTCTAAATGACTATCACTTTTCCCCATCCACATATAGATCACTTTTTCGGCGATAGGCCGGCTACCACAAAATTCTACATCCAGACAGGATGACAGCCATGAATCACACCTCTTGCTAGCGATACTTCCGCTGCATAGCCTTTGACCTTTTCTAGCGACAACCAACATAGTTCGACTTAGAAATGTAAAGATATCCATATATAAGACAGACTCGTCCTACTCATACAAACACTACGTATAAATTCAGGCCATAGATATACTGAAGCAAGAACAATCTATTCCTACCCAGCCAATGAATAAATCGCAGTAGGCCTAGACTCGTCCGCGGAGTCCGATCGAAGATGACGGAACTACTTTCAAGGGAAGTAACTCAAAAATGACTTCTCCTTAAGCACTTAAAAAGGAAATACTTTGATTACCAAATATTTGCGAACATAATAAGTATATAAATGTATTATATTGCAAGATAGTAAAAATTGCCCTTTACAGGACCCCTGAAGGAAAGCGAAAGAGAGGCCGACCAAAAACAACTTGGCGGAGGACTGTGGAGGCTGAGATGCAAAGAATGAACCAGAGTTGGGGCACTGTACGAAGGATGGCCACCGACCGTGCAAAGTGGAATCAGTTTGTTGTTGCCCTACAAGACGCCACTAGGCGTGATGGCCACTGACTGCTTTGACGGTCGGTGGTTAAGGATCGAAGAAGAAGAAGAAGAAGAAATCAATGCAAACAAAAGGGATAAATAAATGTCAATACTAGGAATAAATAAATGTCAAGACAAGGGATAAATAAATGTCAATACAAGAGATGAATAAATGTCAGCACACAGGATAAATAGATGTCAACAGCCAGGATAAATCAATTGAAGCACAATGCATAATTAAATATCAACACACTTGATAAATAAATGTCAACACAAGGGATAAATAAATGTCAAAACCCGGGATAAATCGATGCAAACACAAGGGATAAACAAAGGTCAACACAAGAGATAAATAAATGTCAACACAGGATAAATAAATGTCAACACCCAGGATAAATCAATGCAAACATAAGGGATAAATAAAAGCACCACAAGGAATAAATAAATGGCACCATAAGGAATAAATAAATGTCAACACACAGGATAAATCAATGTCAACACATAGGATAAATAAATGTAACAGCCAGGATAAATCAATGCAAACACAAGGGATCAATAAATGTCACCACAAGGAATAAATGAATGTCAACACAGAATAAATCAATGTCAACACATAGGATAAATAAACATAACAGCCAGGATAAATCAATGCAAACACAAGGGATCAATAAATGTCACCAAAAGGAATAAATAAATGGCAACACACAGGATCAATAAATTTCAACACACAAATAACTAAATGTCCATACAAGTTATTAATAAATGACAACGCAAGGTATAAATAAATGTCAAAACGCAGGATAAATAAATGTCAATACTTCTTCTTCTTCTTCTTCCTCGTTCGGCTTCAGACCTCCACATTTATGACTCTAATAAAGGCAGTAGTCAACTCAAGGTTCCCGACATCTCCAAACAATTTTTCGTTGACAGAAGTGGGTTGTTGCCATATGCTACTCCGTTCATTTCTGAAGGTTGGGCAGTACTGCAGCAGGTGTTCGACTGTCATCGGGCTGGTACCGCAGGTGCAGAGATCTGTTGCACCAATTTTGTATTTGTGGTATAGATGGTATCTCAATCTGTTGTGTCCAGTGCGTAGCCGAAAAATGATGACCTGTTCTTTCCTGGATAGTTGATGATATGCATCATTTTTCAAATGGCCCGGGTGCTCTCTTTTCCATTTGGACTTGAATGTAGCCTTTAAAGTAGTCTTTGCCGTTGCGTAAGTTGTCTCTATATCATTTTGTTGTAAGGCACCTCCTTCCTTAGCAAGTTTGTCTGCCTCCTCATTTCCTGGTATGTTGCAATGGGCTGGTAATCCACTGGATAGTGCACTTGTTGAAGCATTTGGCCAGTCTTTCAAGGGAGATTATCAGATATTTCAATCCTTTAGCTTGGTGGCTCTTCAGCGCTGATATTACTGAGAGGGCATCTGTAAAGATTACTATCTGTTTTTCTGCCTGTGCTTTGCATTCAATAAGAGTTTCCGCTGCCTGTTTCAGGGCTTCTGCTTCAGCACTGAAGTTATTGCAGTATTTGCCAGTGGCAATTGCCATAGTGTGGATTCTATTCTTTAATTTTATGAGGATGCCGGCACCCCCATTTTCAGCTGCATTTTTTGCTGAACCATCAGTATATGCATGTGTCCAAAGCTTTGCTGGGAATTTTTGGTCAATATACTTGGTTGCTATACACTTTCTTTGTGTTTCTGTCTGTGTTCCCTTACCTTCAATGCCTGGAATATCAGATTTTAACTCAGGAAAGCATCTTATTTTCCACAGTGGGATAGTTGTGCTTGGTATTTTCTTTGCAACTGAGCTTGCTAGCATGGTATTTTTGCTTTTGCTTGGGCCACAAAGTTAGTTCGCTTGAGCCTGCCTCTTCCTAGCCTATTCATTCTTTGGAACATGGAGAGTCCTTCGAGTCTCTTAAATTTTTCGGCTTGTTGTAGGACTCTGTTGTCACGTCTATCCTCCATTGACTGTAGCCCTATAATGTTTTCCATATGGTTGATTTTTGTGGACTTTAGGGCCCCTGTTATAATACGTGCTGCTTGGTTTTGGAGTCTGTTTACTCTGTCAAAATTTGACTTTGCTGCCGTCGACCAAGCTGTGATGCCGTATTCCATAGCATGTCTGATTCTGCCTGTGTACAGCTTTTTGAGGATATTCTCATCAGCACCCCATGTGGTACCAGCTAACTTTTTCATGATGGCCATGCGAAGTTTTGCCCTTAGCTGTATTTTGTTTATCTGTGATTTCCACTTCATTCGGCGGTCTAGTGTGATTCCTAAGTATGTTGGCGTTTCATCTTATCGTACTGCCTGCCCATTTAGTTGTAGCTTTGCTTGGTGTGGTTTATTTGACAAGGTGAAAATAGTGTGAGTTGATTTTTGTTCATTGATTTTGATTTTATACAGCCGATAGGATAGTCTGGCGCTCTCTCTTCCAAACCTCTACACCTCACGGTAGAAGGGGAACGACTAAGTAAGTAAGATTTTGATCAACCACTTTCTGTACCTACTTTTAAGGGCTAGCAGTGAATCCTGCATGCGCACTCTTGCTGTGGTGATGTATTCTTCTGAAGTCCACATGGCCAGGTCATCAGCATAGAGAGAGTTGTGGACATTCTTGTGGATGTTTTCTGTTATATCATTTGTATATATATAAGGAAGAGTGTTGGTGAAAGGACCCCACCCTGTGGGACTCCATGTTCCATTGTAGTCTTTTTGCTTAACTGTCCGTGCACCTGCACTCTAGCTGTTCTGTTTGTTAGGTAGTGACTGATCCGGTTATACATTCTTCCACAGACTCCATATTTAAGTATTTTAACTCTTAGCTCATCTTTCCAAACTCTATCAAATGCTTTCTCCATGTCTACCCAGACTGCTAATGTGTGCTTTCCTTCTTGGAAAGCATCTTCGATTTCCTGTGCAATGTAGGTGACTTGGTCCTCTGTAGACCTATGTTGCCTGAAGCCTGCCTGTTGGTGCAGTAGAATTTGTTTTTCTTCGAGGTGCCAACTTAATCTGGTATTGATCATTCCCTCCATAAGCTTTCCCGTGCAGCTTAGAAGGCTGATGGGTCTGTAGCTGTCGGGGTCCATTCGGTCTTTGTTATATAGTTCTTGCTCTTTGGTAATTTCCTGTTTTCTGTCAGGTGGAACATTTATCTGGCTCTCATGTGAGAATTTTTGAGCAAAAACATTAGCTGGTTCTTTCTTTGTGAGTATTTTCTCATTTTGTTGTAGGGCTATTTCCTTATTTTTGCATTCCTCATCATTTAAGGCTTTGGCGAGCCTCCATAATTTTCTTCCATCTTTGTCGAGGTTAAGCCTTTCTGTTGTTTTGATCCAGCTATTTTTGGCTGAACAGTTTAACGTTTTCCTGTATTTTGCAGAGATAGCTTTGTAGGCGATGTTTGCCTCAACTGTTTTGTCCTTTTCTGCTACATGTCTGGCCTGTTACCTGTTCTTCCAGTTCTTTGAGTTCTTCTGTCCAGTACGGCTTATAATCTTTTCTCCCCCTCGTGGTATTGATTCTAGGGCAGCTTTCAGAACTGCTTTATTAAATCCGTCAACTATTTCTCCAATTCTTTTGTTTTGGGTGTTTATCAAGCCACAGTATTCATCTGTCAGTGCTGAGAACTTGTTCCAGTTGGCATTTCTGTAGTTCCAGCGGGGTAATGGTTTATGGAAGTGGAGTGTATGTTCCATATTAATCATTAGCTTGATCGGTTTGTGGTCACTGCCTGCCAATTGGTTGAACACTATGCGTTCGATCTTATGGTTGATGTCTCCTGTTGAGAAGGCAAGGTCGGGTGTCGAGGTTGATTGCCATCTTCTTGAGTAGAAACTGGGTGTATCATCTGCTCTATTGATGAGTTGCAGATTTGAGTCAATCTCTGTTACGGGCCTCGGGACCCCAGTATGTTCTGGGTGCTTCGATGACTTCTAGTATTTGAGGATGACCAAGTTATTATATGCGTATTCAGTTTATAGAGTCAAAGTCCCTCGGGTTCTTATCACTTTTGTAGGATTCCGTAATACTGTTCGTTGGTATCGATAATGTCTGCTTTAACCCTTGTGATACATTATGTGCTGAACATGTTTCATATTAAATATTCGACCCTTGACTGACCTGTATTAGTCTCTTGTCTTATTGATTATATTGGCAGTGTGAGATGCAGCGTGTTAAGACATTAATCATCACTGGTCATGATCAGTTGAATATTAACAGCATTTAACTCAACTCCGAATACGACAGTTGATAAGACCGTGATTTTGACGACTCAAAATATTTAATTAGTAATTTCATACCATGAGCAGACACCAACTACGTGGGAACAAAAGTCACATCACATTCATGTACGATCTGTAAGAGTTCTCATTATTTCATAAACACATGTTCACAATCTCTATCTAGAGTTCTGGTTCAAGGTCAGTTCCTTTTAACGGCCAATGTCCTTTGGCATAAATTCAGAGGCTAACTAGACTTACTCCCGTCGCTAGTTTATACAATAGCCTTTTGCACTAGAATTAACTATCCTGCTAGTTCTGCAATACACTTATTATGCTAGGCTTACGTCTACTGCTAGTCGTCTAATATCCGTTACACTAGGCTTACGCTTGCCGCTAGCTGTACAATATCCATCTATACTAGTCTTACACTATTGCTAGTACCGTAATGTTCCTTTGGCATACCACGCCAGGCTAATCTGCCATAATTATGCAAACTGCGTTATTCATACGACGACTTACGTTTGGTTCAAGAAATACACTGCTCAATTGGCTTCCCAGCCACACAATTAAAAAGTGGTTATACCACGCAATATAAGTGGCAATGGCCACACTTCTGAAACACACTGCCGTACGGGTCAAAACCCACAAGTCGAATGACGTTATAAAGACATACGCGTCATGCATAGTGATATGCATACTACGTCGTTAATATATATTCAATTGCGATGTTCCATGGTGCAGCAATCCGAGTGTGATCAAAACTCAAATGCATGCACACATGTAACAATCATCGACATCGGTCGCGGAGATATAATCATTTGAGGAATGCGCCATGCTGCAGACATGAAGCAATCCTCAACATCATCCCCCTCACTTCCAAACGTGACACTTGTGGCACGGATGATAGTGATGGAGAAGACGCTCGTCTCCCGAACATATCAATATTAGTACTACCTACTTATAACTATCATACTCATTAAGTACACACATTAAATTTTATAACATTAATAATAGCACTTGTCAACATGGTGACTAAAGAGTTAATTCAATTTCTTCTCAGAGAAGTTGCGCGATAAAAGATCTGCCAAGTTATTGTCTGATCCAGCAATAGGCAGAATCGTAAATGAAAATTCTTGAATCAACAAGTACCATCGGTGTATTCTAGCGTTACGCATTGTTCTAGCTGTTATGTAAGTAAGAGGACTATGGTCTGTCATAATGTAAAAGTGCGTGCCGATGAGATATCTTGACAGCTTCTCCAGGCACCAGACCATCGACAGGAGCTCACGTTCACCTGTCGCATACTTCTGTTCAGCCGGAGTCAGTTTCCTCGACACATAGAAACATGGATGGAGTGTTTCCTTGTAACATTGCAGCAAACAGCCACCCATGGAGTAACTCGAGGCATCTGATTGAAGTATGAATGGAATACGTATATTCGGTAATAACAAAATAGGTGCATTACTAAATAATTTCTTAATTGTTACCAAAGCGCTTTCGCAATCTTTGTCCCAACGTACCTTATTAGGACTACCTTTGGTCAACAGTGCGGACAAAGGTGTAGATAGTTGAGCGAAATGCGGGATGAACTTATGGTAATAGTTTATCAAGCCTAAAAGGCTTCTAACTTGTTTCTTAGTTGAAGGGGTAGAAATCTCTAGAATTCTTTTGACTGTATTGTCGTCAGGATACAGTTTGTGGTTACCTATGCGGTGACCAAGAAAAGAAATTTCCTGACAACCTATTTGGACCTTTGAAGGTCGCACAGTCAAACCATGCATACGTAACGTATGTAGAAGAGAAGTTAAACCATCAATATGGTCTTCCCACGAGTCATGAAATAGGCAGATGTCATCGATGTACGTGATGACATCTTTACGATCGCCAAGAAGGCGGCGCATCATGCGCACAAACGTCGCTGGCGCATTCACTAACCCAAAACACATATAATTCCATTGGTAGAGCCCAAATGGAGTTGTGAAAGCTGTGTAAGGTTTGGCATTTTCAGCAAGAGGAATTTGCCAGTAGCCTTTAGAGAGATCTAGTTTGCTAAAGAAAGTAGCATTAGATAATTCTGACAAAAGATCATCTAAAAGAGGCATAGGCTCACCGTCTGTGATTGTAATTTTATTCAATCGCATAAAATCAATACAAATACGTAAAGAATCATCCTTCTTTTTAACTATCACCATTGGGAATGCATATGGTGATTCCGAAGGAGATATCACACCTAAACGTATCATCTCTTTTAACTCTTTTTCTACCCTATCTTTGTGGTGTAAAGATATAGGATAAGGTCTAAGTTTGATAGGTTTATAATCAGTAAGAGTAATATCATGGGATATAAGCGATGTCTGACCTGGAAGGTCGGTGAGAACATCATTGAAAGAAATAAGAATATCCCGAACTTGATCTTGTTGTGACGAAGATAGTGAAGAAGAAATAGTCACGTCTTTCCAAGATTCCGATGATTGCAAAGAAGGTAATTGGAATTGTAAAGGGATAGACGAAGTGGTATCTTCTTCATGAACAACTGCAAAAGAAGCAGTATGATGTGAAGAATCATCAATAGAGTTAATGACAGGAATTAATTCCTGTGGTCTTTCAACTGCTAATTTTAGCATGTTGACATGGAAGGTTTTGATTTTACCTCTAACGTTCACCGAGTAGTCAACATCTGTGACTTGTTTGATAACATCAAATGGACCTTGCCATGATATCAGTAATTTGTTATCGTTATGAGGTAGCAACAACCAAACTTTTTCCCCTGGTTTGAAGGATCTTAATATTCTCTTTTGATTATGTAATAATCTTGATCGTTGAGTGGCTGATTTTATACTCTGGGATGCATACGTGCACGCATCAATGATTCGTTGTCGGAGATCAATCACTAACTCGTAGCTGTTTCGAGTGGCTGTATCAATTGATGCTCCAATCAACAAATCCTTGAGTATCATCATTGGTCCGCGAGGATTCGAACCATAAACCAATTCGAACGGAGATCATCCCGTGCTTTCGTGAGGCACTTCACGAAAAGCGAACAGGGCCGCCGGCAGAAGCCTGTCCCATTCACGAGGGCATTCTTCAGTTATCTTAGATAACATCTGTTTTAGAGTGCTATTGTAGCGCTCGCACACACCGTTTGATTGGGGCCTATGCGCACTACAAAACGAGTGGTGAACAGATAACATGGATTCTAAATCCCTCATAATGTTGGAAGTAAATTGTGATCCTTGATCTGACAATATATCCTCCGGAAAACCGATTCGACAAAATATCGAAAATAATGCATCAGACACAGATGCAGTTGTGATGGTTTTCAATGGTATGGCTTCTGGCCAACGCGTGCAAAGATCTACGCAAGTTAAAATATAACGAAATCCATTATTTGAAACAATTGATAACGGACCCACTATATCTACTGCAATCTTTTTGAAAGGTCTTTCAGGCACGTCTGTAATCTGTAAGGGTGCCGTATGGAACCTGCCCTTACGTGCTATACCTTGGCATGTTGTACATGATTTGCAGTATAACTTTGTATCTTTATTAACCCCAGGCCAATAAAATTGTGACATAACACGAAACAATGTTCTTTTGATCCCCATATGCCCTGCCATAGGGGAGTCATGACCTGTTTGTAGGACCAATGGTCTGTATTCCTTAGGTACTATCACTTGATGTATAATTGTTTTGCCATCATCATAATATCTAGTGAATATTGATTTCTTTATCTTGAACCATTGTTTAGCCCCTGTTGTGTATTTAATTGTTTTTTTGTTCTGCTCGGCTAAACAATCCTTCTAAAGTTGGGTCACTCTTCTGTTTTTCTGCAAAAACAGAAGGTGTAACAGTGCCAACTTGAGACATAATAGTATCTATTATAGGAAGAGGTGGTGTAGCCATGTCCGTAGCTAACTGTTGTGCTCTCGTTACAACAGCATTTGCCACCTGTGGGTGAGATTCAACCCACATTGCAATCTCCTCAGGAGTGCAATCTTTAACTCCTGGTATGTTTCCTATTATAATTTCAGTTATGGGTGCTCTCAAGCCGCAGGCATAGACAGTGCCTGTGTAAAAAGAAGTATCAATGTATACTCGTGCCACAGGGAAAGTTTCTATATTCCCACCAAATGTGACACACTTAACTGATTTGCCTGTAAAAGCAGAGGGCTCGATAAGCGAGTGCTTTATGCCTATCGTTGAGGACCCAGTGTCACGCAAAACTCTCACTACCTTACCATCCAATATTCCGGGATGAAATGTAAGATAACCGACAGTTACACATGCCGACATTGTAGGCATACAATGACCACAATCAAGTGTAATTGTAGACTTTAATCTGTTTTTAGACTGACACTCATAACATGTATCATTCATTACCATACATGCGTTCGCATGATCATTATCATCATTACCTTTCTCCTTTTTGACACTGCAATTATTTGCATGTCTATGTTTATTTTTGTCTCTCGACGGAGATCTGGCATTACCTTTGTTATTATTGACTGACTTTTTATTGCTATAATAAAAATCAGTAGAGTCATCCTTCCTGGCATCTCTACCATAAGATGATCTCTGTTTATAGTATCCTTTTTGATGTGAACCATCATAATCCCTGCCTCTGTGATACCCACGATCATGAGGTGAATATCCTCTATAACCTCGTCGATATGAATTCGAAGGAGAGCGATGACGACGGAAGTTATAAAAACCTCTGTTGGATTGATAATAATCTGAACGACAACGTCCATCAAAGCTCTTCGATCGAGGTCTCTGATCATGGTGTGCCGCGCACACAGGCATAGGATCTCGAATAGTCGATCTATGATGATCTTTATTCTGATGTGCGGTCTGATACTGTCTTCCGAGTTTATCATACTCATCGATAGAATTAGGATGTCGTTCTTGTAAAAATGCTTCTAATTCAGTGCTGCATGCGGATAAAACTTTATCTCGCAGCATGAGATCTATAACACCTTCATATGTTTTATTTATACCAGATAGATCAATCCATCTGCTAAGGAAATGTTTAATAGATGCAATGAATTCGCCAAAATCTGCATCCTTGCTTGGCTTAGCCGCATGAAAGCGATCTCTGAATCCAGACTCAGTTAACTGGAAACGTCGTAGTAATACCTCTTTTACGACATCGAAATCGCTTCTGCTCTTTTCATCAAGACTCATGAAACATTTAAGTGAGTCACCAGTCAAAAAATCAAGTAAAAGACTGCTCCATCTTTCCTTGGGTATGTTCAGAGCTGTGACCTTGATGATGAATCTAGATATGAAAGAGTCAACACAATCGCGAGTTTGGTCAAAATGTGGCATTTTTAACTTAGGATAGAAAATATTTGTACCAGCCGCAGTCTTAGTCTGTTCAGACTGCACTTTAGCTAATTCTAAAGCTTTTTCTTTTTCTGCATGAAGTTTTAAAGCTTCCATTTCCATGGCATTTTTATGGGCTTGATCCAGTTGCATAAGTTCCATTTTCCTTAATTCCATTTCTTTATTTCGTTGTGCCATTCTTTCCTTCTCAAATTCTCTGTCTTTCTCTTGTTGAGCTAATTCTTTATCTCGTTGAGCCATTTTATCTTTCTCTAATTCTCTGTCTTTTTCTTGTTGAGCTATTTCCTTATCTTTCTGCTCTCTGTCTTTTTCTTGTTGAGCTAATTCTTTATCACGTTGAGCTATAGTCAATCGTTCTAATTCCAATTTCATGGATATTTCTTTTTCCTTCAATTCCCTCTCTTGGGTTAATTCAAACCTCCTAAGCTCATCAGCTCGTTTAGTCATTTCGCGCTGTTCCATTCTTTCCAGACGCGATAAATATTCATCATATTTCGTATCTGCAAAACTTTGTAGTTCCGCTCCTGATTTTCCATAACTTTTTCCAATATCAGTGAATTCCTGTAGTGTAGACATGATAATAGGTTTCTGAGTACCTTCAATAGTCTATAATATACACCAGGACTATAGAACTCACTATAATATGTACATGAATATATTAATCAATAACAAACAAGTTCCAAGAACATGTGACAAAGACAGTGAAAACAATCAAATGAGTTACAATGAAATGATTTTTCAGTTATACGACAACACTTTACACTTATAAAGTAAATAAAGGAGACTTATACTCAGTAATCAGTAAAAGAAAGAAAAGAATTTACATCACAAAAATATAACAAGACATGTCGTCATAAACGAACGTGTAGACAAAGAAGTTTTAGATCACACACGACAACAATTGTCAACAGTACTGAAATTAGGTTACGTAAATAAAGAGGACGTAATTCACTTGACGAAACTGCTAAGTACACAAAATATGGTTATATTGCGAACTGATGAAACATTTATATCCTGACTCGAAAGAAAAAATATAATCAGTCAGATCCTCAGTCAGCAAATATAAGCATGCAAATCTAATAGAAGTTAACATTCACTGAAGTTTTCCTGGGAAAATTCCAGTCAATATTAAACACGACGAATATACGAATATACGAATAAACATGAATGGGGAACACAGATGATGAGTATAAAAGTAAGTAAAGTAACGATGAACTGTAGACCAAAGCTAATGCAAGGACAATATGATAATGTTCAAGCGCCCAAGTAAAATCAAGAACTTATCTGTTTAGCTGTCCCTCTGAGAAATACATGAGTGCATGTAATTCTAATCCAAGTTCCGAACCGTGTCTTCAACAGCTGTAGTCCATTGATTGAAGACCTTGACCTTCGCAGTAGGGAACCGTTTGAAAGTATTGCTTCGGTCTTCGAACGTAGTTTCTTCAATCGATCTGCGTCGCAGCCTCAGATGAATTTAATGAAGAGATACATTCTTCACTAGTTCAGGTTCTCGAGTGGAAGATTACCGTTCTATCTGCGTAAATCAGTCTCTTGTGGTGGAAGAAAAATTCGGATTCTCTCAGGCAATGTTGTCTGCTAGCGGTGACGGCATCGATGTAGTGACGTCACTTTCTGTCCTGCGCATTTCAGTTGCCAGTTAGGCTTGAATGAATGATTTTGCCTTTAAAACGTTCATCATCAGTTTAACTTTCTTCGATACTTGAAGGGGGGGATCCAGTATTCACGAAATCCAGACACCTTCTGACACCAGTATGTTACGGGCCTCGGGACCCCAGTATGTTCTGGGTGCTTCGATGACTTCTAGTATTTGAGGATGACCAAGTTATTATATGCGTATTCAGTTTATAGAGTCAAAGTCCCTCGGGTTCTTATCACTTTTGTAGGATTCCGTAATACTGTTCGTTGGTATCGATAATGTCTGCTTTAACCCTTGTGATACATTATGTGCTGAACATGTTTCATATTAAATATTCGACCCTTGACTGACCTGTATTAGTCTCTTGTCTTATTGATTATATTGGCAGTGTGAGATGCAGCGTGTTAAGACATTAATCATCACTGGTCATGATCAGTTGAATATTAACAGCATTTAACTCAACTCCGAATACGACAGTTGATAAGACCGTGATTTTAACGACTCAAAATATTTAATTAGTAATTTCATACCATGAGCAGACACCAACTACATGGGAACAAAAGTCACATCACATTCATGTACGATCTGTAAGAGTTCTCATTATTTCATAAACACATGTTCACAATCTCTATCTAGAGTTCTGGTTCAAGGTCAGTTCCTTTTAACGGCCAATGTCCTTTGGCATAAATTCAGAGGCTAACTAGACTTACTCCCCTCGCTAGTTTATACAATAGCCTTTTGCACTAGACTTAACTATCTTGCTAGTTCTGCAATACACTTATTATGCTAGGCTTACGTCTACTGCTAGTCGTCTAATATCCGTTACACTAGGCTTACGCTTGCTAATCTGCCATAATTATGCAAACTGCGTTATTCATACGACGACTTACGTTTGGTTCAAGAAATACACTGCTCAATTGGCTTCCCAGCCACACAATTAAAAAGTGGTTATACCACGCAATATAAGTGGCAATGGCCACACTTCTGAAACACACTGCCATACGGGTCAAAACCCACAAGTCGAATGACGTTATAAAGACATACGCGTCATGCATAGTGATATGCATACTACGTCGTTAATATATATTCAATTGCGATGTTCCATGGTGCAGCAATCCGAGTGTGATCAAAACTCAAATGCATGCACACATGTAACAATCATCGACATCGGTCGCGGAGATATAATCATTTGAGGAATGCGCCATGCTGCAGACATGAAGCAATCCTCAACAATCTCCCAGTCCTCTACCTCAATGCCACGGGTATCAGCCTCTGTGTAACCCCACCTTTCTGAATGGCTGTTGAAATCACCAACAACCAGGCAGTTGATGCGCCTAATCTCTATTGTGGCTAGTGAAAGATCTCTATCTGGGGGGCGGGGGGGGGGGCGGGGGGGGAGACACGTATAGGTTGTACACTCTAACGGTCTGGTCATCTATCGTGATATCAGCTCCTATAATTTCCGCCTGACCGTTTGTAGCAACAGAAAGCTCTCTACTAGGCAAGGAGTTTCTGATTAACATGAGTACTCCTCCCTTGTGTCCCTCTCTATCAAGCCGGAAGGTTTCATATCCTCTTACAGAAAATCTGTGGTTTGTGTTTAGGTGTGTTTCCTGAATGCAGGCTATGTCAATTTGCTCATCATGTAGTTTTTTAGGGAGCGGCAGTTTCTTCTTTAGGACACCTTCTGCATTCCATTGGAGTATATTTAGTGCTCTTTCCTGGGTGTTTTGGCCAGTCGTATTTTCCCTAATATTCCGCGCCCTGGCTGCACGATGCGGAGATAGGTGACCACCAGTAGCTTTTGGTGGACCCCGTCGAGGCAAGGGGTCCGGCACTCTTCCCACTTGGTGGGACTCCTTGGGTCGAGCACCATCTCGTTGAGTCATATTTGTATCTGTCATCTCAAGGCGGTTTGCGTTGCACTATGTTGTGCGCCTTGCGGCCCAGTGCATCCGTCTTCAGCATGCATTTGTTCGGGACTGCTTCCCTAGCCTCTGGTTTTCCGTGACCTTCCTGCAAGGCAGCAGTTGTTTTACATCAGAGTTGTCTCTCCTAGGAAAGCTGTCTTTCCGGACTAACGAGTCTTTCCTACCCGGGTTTGTGTGAAGTTGTCCTTCTCTTAGGGGGATTGTCAACCAAGACTATCGTGCTCCTCCTGCACTGATATTTTTGCAGGGTTTACTCCCTGGCTTTAAAGGATAGAGGACAAACAGTGAAGAATGAGGCAAGAAAGCATTTGACCCATGAAGTGGGGGTGGATTGGTGCAGACCAGAGCATGTACCACTCTCCGGTGGGTTTTGCATCTACACCTATAGGGTGTCAATACAAACGATAACGAAATGTCAACACACAGGATAAATAAATGTTCCGCAAGGGATAAACAATTGTCAACATAAGAGATAAATAAATGACAACACGCAGGATAAATAAATGTCAACACATGAGATAAATAAGTGTCACCACACAGGATAAATAAATGTCAACACCCAGGATAAATCAATGATAACACAAGAGATGAATAAATGTCAACACAAGGGATAAATAAAAGTCAAAACAAGAGGTAAATAAATGGCACAACACACAGGATAAATAAATGTCAACACAAGAAATTAATAAATGTCAACATTCAGGATAAATAAATGTCAACACCCAGTATAAATCAATATAAACACAAGGGATAAGTCAATGCAAACACAAGGGATAAATTAATGGAATAAATAAATTTTCACACACAGGATAAATAAATTTCAAAACACAGAATAACAAATGTCAACACAAGCGATAAAAAAGTGCCACCAATAGGGATAAATAAATGTCAACACAAAAGATAAATAAATGTCATCACACAGGATAAATAGATGTCAAAACAAGAGATAAATAAATGTCAACACAAGGGATCAATAAATGTCAATACAAGAGATAAATAATTGTCAACACACAGGATATTAAGAAATGTGAACACAAGAGATAAATAAATGTCAACACACAGGGCAAATAACTGACAACACACGTGATGAATGAATGACAACACACGAAATGAATACACCACAACTCAGGCGATGAAAAAATGATGAAATAAGATATGAATAAATGAGAACAAACAGGATGAATAAATGACAAAACACAGTATAAATGAATGTTAACACACAGAATGAATACACGACATGCAAGGGATGAATAAATAATAACACATATGATAACAAAATAACAACACATGTGATGAATAAATATCGACACATAGAATGTACAAAATACATCACGCGGGATCTATAAATGACAACACGCAGGATGAATAATTGCCAACACACGGAATAAATAAACGACAACACTCAGGATGAATAAACGACAATACACATGATGTATAAAGTACAACGCACGGGAAAAATGAAAGACAACACAGGGGATGAAAAAATGATAACACAGGGGATAAATAAATGACGACACATCGAATGCATAAATGTCGTAAAGTGGATTTGAATGACAACACGTTCAAAAATTTCCCCGCTTGAAAATTAACTAACGTACTCCTAAAATCTATTAATAACTACAGCATTTGAAATTTGTCTCAAGGCCACAGACAAATCAACCGCCAACATTTTAACTAAAGAATTTGAATTTTCCACTACGCCAAGTTAAAAAGGTTACTACCCCCTTTTAACACGCACCACCCCTCCCAATATTTATTAACAAACGTCGTAAAAATTAACAACCAATCTTATTGTTACCTCGTTTTATAGTGACGATAAAATCTTGGTTGTAGGAGAAAATATGCCTAATCTGTGCTTTGTAATGAAATTAAATAATTTATTTCTCAAAAACTAAAGAGAATTAAAAGGAGAGAGATATCTTGAAATATATGGTTACTATTGCTTAATATATTGACATAAAGATTTCCCCGTAATAATATTATTTTGACATAGAAAATTTTATTTTAGTAATATTTTCAGTTCCGAAAAAGCACCAGTAATTACTTAAAAATTATACAGATAAAAATGTGGAAGAATAATTAAATGAAACCTATATAGATAGATAGAGGGCATTTGGCCGCTTAATAATCTATTTTGATATTAAAAATCTGTCCATAAATAAATGAGATATATAATATATAAAATAAAAACCGACGAGCGAACACACTTATAAACTGCTCAATTTGGTAGCTTGGGGAAAAAGTTAAAATTTGTTGACGCGCGTTCTGATTGGTTAGGCGTAGTTGAGGATGGGGCAATAAGAATTAACAATTGCTTCCAAAGTCGGCCATTTGAAATTTAAACTGACTAAGCTGACATCAGCGGGAGAGCCTGTGTGACCAAAGCTTTCGCCGTCTGGAACACTAAAACAGTGGTAGAACCCATTTACTGCCAAGTCAAGCTTATGTTATGTGAAATTCTTACTTGAGGGTAAGGCAAAATAAATATTTGTATTGATTTAATTAACATGTAAGCCACAATTTGTGTTACGATAGCCTAAGAAGGAATGCAGTCTTTCGGAGTGAAATAAATGCATAAAATATTTGGTCGTGGCTTTACAACGTTTGCGAATGCCAAAGCAGTAGACCAAAATGGATATTGGCTTTTGTAGTGCCATAAATGTTTAAATGTTATGTATAATTATTTAGAAAATGTTAGGACGAATTTATCCACAGGTTTCAGTGCTAGAGTAAGCACACCCTATCTATTGTATGAAAGAAAAACCCTGTATAAGATGTTGTAAGGGAATCATTAAAGGGTCACAGGATGGGTATGTACACCTCTGTCTATTATATGGAAGCAACACCTTGGAGGAAGGGATCAGGGCTTTGTACTATCACTGAAGAAGAATGTTTACACAGCAGTGATGTTAAACAATGAAAAATAAAGACTGGTGTAATGATCAGCACACATAGCTGATCAAGGTGAGTTGTTACAGTGGTTATGTGTGGAAGTATTATAGATGAGAGTTATATGGGAGGGAATGTTCCTCTCATTTCAGGTTATATGTCAGAATACTTATTGGTGGCAGGAAACCTGGTGATGGACGAAAATCTTGGGAGTGATCGCTCAGCATTCAAGTTGTAGCTAGCCCCACACCTTCGACCAGGAGCCCCACATTTGTTGATTCTGAGTACCTGTCACGTAGGTTTTATATTCATTTAATTTCCTACAACTTCTTCCTATTCTTTCACCCGAAAATTCTCTCTTTTATTATCTCTGTATTTCATTTTTTCCCGTATATTTTTCATCCATTCGTTTTGCGAATATTATTTTCATATAATTCGCAAACTTTACCTGTTTCTTTCTCAAAACTGAGAATCGCGCTAGGACGATATTACGTAGATGTCAGGGCTGCAGGGCGTCAGAAGGCGTGATAAGTCGGTTCGCTGAACATAGGACGTAGCAAATCGTCTACATTCTCACCGAGCGCGCGAGCTTCTTCTCGGCATAAGTCCCGGTGAGGTGTGATACTTTACATCTGCACCGGTCAGTATCCAGACATTTGTCTGGAAAATCCCAAACTGACACGGCGCTCACTTGGGCCATGGTCAGCTGTAGTGTGAAAACTGCCCTGCAATGGAGTCAGGCTGTCTGGGATTTGAAACTGACACGCGTACATCGTGGTCAGTAGGTGACAGTTAAGACACGCGTTAAGCGGACGTAAATGTTGGGAGTAGGGGAGATAATTTCGCGTGGCGAAATAGTTTGGGCCCTTTGTCTGATTTTAAGATATTGGCCAAGTTTGAAACTTTAATTTCATTCTCGCTCATAGACTCCGCAGTAGATAGGTCGCTCGAAAACAGAATAGCTGTTAGCGAAGATCTCAGTTTGTTTCGGCAATTTGTCGAACTTCTAGACTTCCAGAAATATTTTCAGCATTTTTATTCTTAAGTTGTGCGACTACCTGTAATTCTGTGGTTGAGATAATTAATATGATAGATATATAGATTTTGTGAGTGTTAAAGTGTTAAATCGCTTAATTCATTTTAATCTATTTCTTTAGCGCAGAAGAGAAATAAAGTGGTAGGCTATTATATTTTCTAGGGAAGCATTCAGTGGAAAGCAGAATAAAATTAAAATTTCTAGCTTATAACGGCAATTGTAGCTATTTATAAATTTAATTTAACTGCTAATACTCAGTCGAGTGTATTTTTCTAAACTAACGTATAAACTCTAGAATCCAGCCTCATGAATGGTGACGGAATACGCACGTGTTCTTAATTTATGAGGATTGCTGATTTTTAAATATAACTTACGTCACGGGAAGTTTAAATGATAAGCAAAGCTCTCTGCTTGCAAGTTTAAATGTAAGTTTTAACCAGTACAGATTCTGTTTATTATATTATATGTGTTATTTTTCCTCCACACAGTGAAAGTTTTGGGGTGACCCTAACTTTACCAGCACCTAGTAGTAGTTTCCATACTTGTGAAGAAATAGACAGTCCTTATTTTGAACCACGTGGGTTTTCTCAAGTAACACTGATCTGACGGTGCAAGTTAGACAGAAATACTAATATCCCTATAACGGGTTTTCAAAGACTGTAATGATAAATACTGGACCTTGGAGCCAGCACTTAATTTCTTCTAGAAACTCTATATAATTTGCTGCCTGGTGGCGTGAATATTAACAATCATTTCCCGACTAGATTATATCTTGTGGACAAATCTGTGGTGTGACTAAAGTAAATCCTATACTGAGGGAAGGCACCGACCTGACATTCATCATTTTTTAGAAACCTACGCTATTGACACTGTGCTCTGCTAACTCCCGCGCCTGGAATAATTGTTAGGTGACTTAATCAGACATTTGAACAAATTTGCATACCCAAGTAGTCGTTCCCGGAGACTCCAAGTTAAATACGTCTTTTGGAACTGGGGACTTCTTGGCAGAAGACTGCATTTTTTGAGTCTGTGTGAAAATCTAAAATCAATGTGTTCCAAGAGGCAGCAAGCAAAGTCGTGAGTACAAGTATGAGAAGCCATGGCGGAATGAATGAGTGTACGCTGGTTTGAGTGATATTTTTCACTATTTTATCTTTGACACCCTGTTGCTGTCCTAATTTTTTTTCAATCTGCCTAATTTGTTGCTAAGGCTAGAGTTCTTGTGTTTTGTCTTAGGTTAAATCAGATTTTTTTCAAACTCTGTGCATATAATTACGAGATAAAACAAAGACAACTCTTAGACTCAAACCCTATGTATCTGTGACTCGGGCGCCATCATCTGTTCTCTTTTTTTTTTTTTTTTTTTCGTACGCCCGCTAATACTCGAGGCGAAATCTCAGGTTATTATTTATGTCTAACCTGACATTGATTTTACGTGAGTATCCCTTTATTTCTTGTACAGAGACAGGTGTCCCTCGCCATTCAGGCAAATACTCGCCGATTTCGGAGGTACCCATTGCAGCTGGGTCGGCTCAGGAGCCGCCAGTCCCTGGTCGACGACACTCCTTCAAATGTCCTCGCCAGGTCTCGAGTTAATCCAGTCCAAATCCCGGTCGACGAAAAATCCTCAAATGCCGTCGCCCGGGTTTGATCCTGTATCACCCGGTCGCCAGAGCGGTGTTGTAACCACTACGCTAGCGCGGCTCCCATCTGTTCTCTTAACGGGGCCGGGCTAAACCTAGAGTTAACACTATAACGGGGCTATCATCCTTGCAACATTTCCTTGATTTTTTATGACTATGTGTATATGTATTTTCCTTGATGTACTTTCTTTGATGTTGTGAGCCGATTTTTCCTGATAATAAAATCGCTCTTGAACTTAATAATCGTGTTTGGTCAGCTCGTTCTAGATAATATATATATCATGGTTATAGTTTTCCCACGTCTGTGTGTTTACCTGTCGTCACGTGTATGTGCGTGCCTGTGAGTGATAGAAATATACGTAATATGTATATTGGTGTAGTCTGTCTGACGCTGTAACAACTGTTGTAGAAGATAGGTGAGAGAGAGAAGAATTCTTTTCGCTTTCAGAGACAGCCACTATATCAAATCTATCATCTCACGTGTGTGGAAATTCTATTACCTTTCACTAACTCTCACTGAGTCTATCACCTATTCAAACCTATTCAGAAGGGACCAAACCTAGTCTTAATTCTCCTATCGGAAATCTACGACAGTACCTATGGGCCAACTGTTTTCTTCAATCCATGCCAGTTAAGTCCTTTAGAAAAGGCACTGACAAATTATTGATATCATAAAGTTCCACCATAATAACCATAACCATAATAATAAGATAATCACCTTGAAGTGATGAACCCAACAGTCTTTCCAACATATTAACAGTGATCAGTACAAGCCGGTAAACAGAACAGTGGGTGGGTTTCTTCAGTGATTTTCTTTGTATAAACAAGAGACATGGACAGAGTTCCAATTTATTTATTTTAAATAGTGTAAATAAAAATTCGATTGAGTTTGACGATCCCTGTCCCATAAAATTGAGGTACAGGGAGATTAAATTGTAAAAGATAATTACCTAAACTTCATCAAAAGTCTTACTTACTTTAATTTTATTGGGTTAAAGTTTTGTTTGACATTTTTCTTTCATCACATAAAATACATTACCCTAGACACTAGCCACACAACATTACAGAGATTGATTTATACAAGGTGAGATCTTAGAGGTGGCGGATAGGGACCCTGAGAATTACTTCATCATCATCATCATCATCATCATCATCATCAATTATACTCAGGAAACTTGACCTCACCTTGGGTACCTTTAGTTTAGTAACACCATAACCTCTAATTTACCACAATAAATGACAACACACCTGATGAATAAGTGACAACACACGGGATTAATAAATGATAAAACACCGGATGAATAAGTAACGACACCCATGATATGAATAAATGACAACACTGGGGATAAATAATAATGACAACACACGGGATAAATCATTGAGAACACATCTGATGAATAAGTGACAACACACAGGATAAATAATTGGCAACATACGGGATGAATAAATTACAACACACGAGTTGAATAAACAACATCCTGAATGAATAAATTACAATACATGGAATGAATAAACGACAACGCAGTGGACGAATAAATATCAACACACACGTGATGAATAATAATGACACACGGAATGAATAAATGACAATACACAGGATGAATACATGCTACACACGGTATGAATAACTAACGACACATATAGGATGTTTCAATGCAGTGGATTCCTGCACACTGTGGTATTGCAGGCACGGCTGTTTGTGCCCTATACCAGAGCGCTCTTTTAGTTTCGGTGACCGGAATTCTGATACCGGGTATAAAATTTTGTGTGCTCCGTAAAAGACTATTTAAGTTTTTGGCGGGGAAAATCAGCTGATGTGTGAGTAAAATCAGTAAAATATAAATCATTACACACTCGTTCTGGATAAACACAGCGCTAAAATTCTTTTGTGTACTATAACTTTGTTCTGTGTTCTATTTTTGATTGCATTTTTATTTCTTTGAAATTAGTTTTGACGGAGTTACAGACTTTTGAAAACAGCGTCATCATTTAAGGAAATTCATAAAATAAGTAATCTTTTTATTAATTTAATATCTAAAAATCGGCCCATTCGTTTGAGTTTATAATTATAAAGACTTCTCGAAGGGAAGCTAAAGATTATTTCCACATACTTTTTTTTTTGGTTTCATATCTTGAGAATGTGTGGTAGTCAGTTTTGTGAGTGTGGCATTACAAGAACAAGCATATTGTCACCAGATTTTATAGCATTTAAATCCCTGTAAACGCATTCCTGATACTCACAAATCTTAAATAAGGTAGTAAAAAAATAACTTTTTGTAAACACCATCTGTTTTTGCATTTTCATTCATTTATAATGATATTAGCTACGTATATAAGCGTCAGAAAACATGTAAAGCTATAGATAGATTACTTCCACATAATTTGATCTATCTTTCAAGTCTTGTTAATCTTCTATTTATAATATGAATTTTTTTTTTTTAATTGTCTGTGAGATAAGGACTGTTCCATTGGTGTTCTTTGGTAGACAATCCTGTGCACACGACGGCTGCCAAAGAATTCTAAGTAACTGTTTGTATATCTTCTTTCATTCAAAGTTACAATGCAGGTAGTAAATTTAGAGAAACCAAATTCTAAATCTAATACCATCCTTTTATCAATGGCTAGAGTCAGAGATACATATGATAGTTTAGAAATATTTATGAATGGCATGAAAGCTCAGATAGAGTCACTAAAATATTTAGAGTGGGATGGTAAACAAGTTGTTGTTTTCTTATTCGGGGATTATTTCCTTGTTTTGCTGGAGACACCACAGACATGGGTATATTCCTTGAGCTCCAGACAAACCAAACATTTTCATCAAAGACATCCAGATTGCATACAACTTGCAAACCAAGAAGTTTGGCCATGTTGATAAGAGATTACAATAGATATATGAAATATGGGAAAGGGAATAAAAGGCAAGTGGCACATTATCATAATTGTTTACACAAACCAATGTTAGAGATTGAAATTGAAAATGTAGCTCCTCCTTACCTTCATATTTTATTAGGCATTGTTTTGAAACACCACAGACTTCTAGAACAGGTAGCTGATACAATAGACGCAAAGATATTTGAGAATTCGCAAGAGATACATGCAAACATTAGTACTTTTAAGAACTTGAAGAGATTTAGTAGGAACTGGAAATAGGCAGAAGAATTAGGAGCTAAAATTGAATTTTTCAGGTAGGTATTGAACTTTGTGAGGATAAGGAGGAGACAGATAATTTTAAAGTTAGACTTGAAAATGCACAAGATGCGCTGGCCAAACTTCAGTTTCAAGATCTATGTACTAGGTCTGGTCCAGTTTGCTCACACTTGGACAAGGTACTAGCCAAACACAAAATCATACAACAGGCTTATAATAGCAGAGCATTGATAGGGAATCACTGCCACAGATATCTCACACAAAAAGTTTATAAAGATCTTACAAGAGCAATCATTACACAAACACTGAAAATTACAGACAAACAAGATATAACTAACATAGCTTTTATTGCCCAAGAACAATTCAACTCACTGAAAGAAGCATTTGAGAAAGTACACAACAAAATATCACACAGTAAACCAATTAGTAAAGAATCAATAACAGCATCGATAGAGACTTATATGTCTTTGTTCAGAAAGCTATTCCCCAGTAAGACAATTCATAAACAGCACATATTAGAAAAACATTGCGCAGACTGGATCAGAACTCATGATGTATGATTGAGATAATTGTTAGCTCTCATGTTTTGGGGACAATTGGGTGTGTTATTTTAAGGTTATAAATGTGGACATGCAATTTAAACTTTCAATAATTAATGTTTGACGCATGAAACCAAAACAAAACTTTGATATCCATTTTCTGCAGGTTTTCTACTTTTGATTTCTGTAATTTGTTATGCATGTTGATTGTGACCGTTTTAGTGTAAATTGAATTAGAAACAAACCATAACAAAATGTAAAAAAAAAAACGTAAATTTTACACTATTTCAGACTATTATATCTTCTGTTCTAATTGTGATAAAGTGTTTGTTCTTGTTCTAAAATTTACTCTAACATTTCTAGTCTAGCTTTACGCACAATTAAAGCCGGTATTTATAATAATAAAGTAGCATAAAAGCAATTCAAACATGTTTTGGGGACAATTGGGTGTGTTATTTTAAGGTAATAAATGTGGACTTGCAATTTAAACTTTCAATAATTAATGTTTGACGCATGAAACCAAAACAAAACTGTGATATCCATTTTCTGCAGGTTTTCTACTTTTGATTTCTGTAATTTGTTATGCATGTTGATTGTGACCGTTTTAGTGTACATTGACTTAGAAACAAACCATAACAAAATGTTAAAAAAAAACCCTAAATTTTACACTATTTCAGACTATTATATCTTCTGTTCTAATTGTGATAAAATGTTTGTTCTTGTTCTAAAATTTACTCTAACATTTCTAGTCTAGCTTTACGCACAATTAAAGCCGGTATTTATAATAATAAAGTAGCATAAAAGCAATTCAAACATGTTTTGGGGACAATTGGGTGTGTTATTTTAAGGTAATAAATGTGGACTTGCAATTTAAACTTTCAATAATTAATGTTTGACGCATGAAACCAAAACAAATCTTTGATATCCATTTTCTGCAGGTTTTCTACTTTTGATTTCTGTAATTTGTTATGCATGTTGATTGTGACCGATTTAGTGAAAATTGTATATAAACAAAACATAACAAAATATATAAAAAAACGAAAATTTTACACTATTTCAGACTATTATATCTTCTGTTCTAATTGTGATAAAATGTTTGTTCTTGTTCTAAAATTTACTCTAACATTTCTAGTCTAGCTTTACGCAAAATTAAAGCCGGTATTTATAATAATAAAGTAGCCTAAAAGCATTAATTAAGCCCTATCAAAAGTAAACATAGCCACATGTTTTTCCCATTAGGAAGCTGACCACGTGACCTCTGTCAAGTGGGCTATAAATAGCGCGGTCGGGGAAAAAGGGGAAATAACTAAAAGATCGCTGGCAAACAGCCGTGTATACCAGAGCGCTCTTTTAGTTTCGGTGACCGGAATTCTGATACCGGGTATAAAATTTTGTGTGCACCGTAAAAGACTATTTAAGTTTTTGGCGGGGAAAATCAGCTGATGTGTGAGTAAAATCAGTAAAATATAAATCATTACACACTCGTTCTGGATAAACACAGCGCTAAAATTCTTTTGTGTACTATAACTTTGTTCTGTGTTCTATTTTTGATTGCATTTTTATTTCTTTGAAATTAGTTTTGACGGAGTTACAGACTTTTGAAAACAGCGTCATCATTTAAGGAAATTCATAAAAATAAGTAATCTTTTTATTAATTTAATATCTAAAAATCGGCCCATTCGTTTGAGTTTATAATTATAAAGACTTCTCGAAGGGAAGCTAAAGATTATTTCCACATACTTTTTTTTTTGGTTTCATATCTTGAGAATGTGTGGTAGTCAGTTTTGTGAGTGTGGCATTACAAGAACAAGCATATTGTCACCAGATTTTATAGCATTTAAATCCCTGTAAACGCATTCCTGATACTCACAAATCTTAAATAAGGTAGTAAAAAAATAACTTTTTGTAAACACCATCTGTTTTTGCATTTTCATTCATTTATAATGATATTTAGCTACGTATATAAGCGTCAGAAAACATGTAAAGCTATAGATAGATTACTTCCACATAATTTGATATATCTTTCAAGTCTTGTTAATCTTCTATTTATAATATGAATTTTTTTTTTAATTGTCTGTGAGATAAGGACTGTTCCATTGGTGTTCTTTGGTAGACAATCCTGTGCACACGACGGCTGCCAAAGAATTCTAAGTAACTGTTTGTATATCTTCTTTCATTCAAAGTTACAATGCAGGTAGTAAATTTAGAGAAACCAAATTCTAAATCTAATACCATCCTTTTATCAATGGCTAGAGTCAGAGATACATATGATAATTTAGAAATATTTATGAATGGCATGAAAGCTCAGATAGAGTCACTAAAATATCACTGACAAACAACATTTTTCTTTCTTATATAAGAATAAGTGTTCTTAGGTCAGTTTCTTGCGCTGATTTCAAATCTGAAATCCGTTTATCTCTATCACGTCGGGTTCTTAAGATATTTGTGAATAAATATATTTTTGGGAAACCGTTATTTGCCCCGTTTCATTTTTACAATATAGCTTATTAAAAATTAATAAAAAGCAACATAATTCTACTTTTTATACTGCTAAAAGATGCATGACATATGTTACGCGATTTTTCAAATAGTTACTGTATTTTGAAATAATTATGAGCAAAATATGGCTTCTAGAAGTTGTAGAAATTCGGCTGATCTGTTCTGTTACGTGTGCGGATATTATACCGATCGTGTTGACCAGAAAAACTTTACACCATTACTAAAGAAAGCATATGAACTTTATTTCGATTCGAAAGTTGATGATGCAAATAAATCTTCGCAGCCAAATGCAGTTTGTTCGATACATTGGCAGGTTGGTTACGAAAATCGCCGAAGCATAAGTCGATGCCTTTTGGAGTGCCAGTAATTTGGCGTGAACATACAAATCACACTACTGATTATTACTTCTGCATGACAAATATCCATGGTTTCACTTTGAAAACTTGAAAGTCTGTGGTTTATCCAAATATTGAATCGGTTTCGAAACCAGTGCCTCATGATCCAATCACGTGTCCGATCCAAGTACCACCAGAACAATATCCGTTGGACGTAAATGAACCATCAGAAAGTGATAGTTTACCTGCTTTAGAAACTAATTCTGACTCAGATTACATACCGGTGAATGATGGTGTTTACTTAATTAACCATTCAGAACTTTCAGATCTAATACGTGATCTCGCTCTTACCAAAGGACAAGCGGAATTACTCGGTTCGCGACTCAAAGAATGAAATCTTTTAGCGCCCAATACTCCAATATCTAAATTTCGTCATAGACACAGAGAACTTGTTCAATACTTTGAGATGGGTGATGACATTTGCTATTGCAAAGATGTAAACGGTCATGAGCACATAATCAACTAATGGCGATTTTTCATCGATTCTTCCAAGACTAGTCTAAAAGCCGTGTCATTGCATAACATAAATTTTTTTTTCATCAATTCCAGTCGCCTACTCTGTTCATATGAAAGAAACTTATGACAATATGGCTATACGTTTGGAAAAAAAAAAGTACAATGACTACCAATGGCGGATTTGTGGAGACCTAAAGGTCATTGCAATTCTCACGGGCATGCAGACTGGGTATACTAAATTTTGTTGCTTCCGATGTGAATGGGACAGCCGCAACAGACAGGAACATTATGCAAGAAAGGTGTGGCCTATCCGGGATCGTATGCAGCTCGGGCATAAAAATGTAATACGCGAGCCATTAGTTAACAAAGACAGCTTCATTTTACCACTGTTACATATAAAGTTGGGGCTCATGAAGAATTTTGTAAAAGCGTTAGATAAAACGAGCAAAGCTTTCACTTATCTTCGAGAAAAGTTTCCGCAAGTTAGCGATGCAAAGATAAAGGAAGGTATCTTTGTAGGACCTCAGATTAGGAAAGTTATTGCAGACAAACAATTCGAGAACTTGTTACATGGTAGTGAACTTCGCGCATGGATGGCATTCAAATCGATCGTCGATAACTTTCTGGAAAATCACAAATCTGTCGACTATGTTGCATATTGTTAAGCAGTGCATAGATGCATACAGAATTATGGGCTGTATCATGTCCCTCAAAATCCATTTGCTCGATTCGCATCTTGACTTTTTCCCTGACAACCTTGGCGAATTCAGCGATGAACATGGAGAACGATTCCATCAAGATATCGCCGTAATGGAGTCACGTTATCAAGGATGGTGGAGTGTGACCATGCTTGCCGATTATTGTTGGATGCTTCATCGCGATGTACCACATGCCATTCACCGACGAAAGTCGACTGCAAAGAAATTCAAGCCTACATAACTGTTATACTTCTTGTACGAATGATGTTGTAATACTGTATGCGTTGTTAAAAAACTTCAATTGCGTATTTCTAGAGATCCCGACCTGATAGAGAAAAACGGTTTGCAGATTTAAAAACAGCGCATTAAAATTGACCAGAAAAACATAGAAATGTTAGAGAAAGAAAAAAAAAGTTTTTTTTTGTTAGTCAGTGTATTTAGAGTGGGATGGTAAACAAGTTGTTGTTTTCTTATTCGGGGATTATTTCCTTGTTTTGCTGGAGACACCACAGACATGGGTATATTCCTTGAGCTCCAGACAAACCAAACATTTTCATCAAAGACATCCAGATTGCATACAACTTGCAAACCAAGAAGTTTGGCCATGTTGATAAGAGATTACAATAGATATATGAAATATGGGAAAGGGAATAAAAGGCAAGTGGCACATTATCATAATTGTTTACACAAACCAATGTTAGAGATTGAAATTGAAAATGTAGCTCCTCCTTACCTTCATATTTTATTAGGCATTGTTTTGAAACACCACAGACTTCTAGAACAGGTAGCTGATACAATAGACGCAAAGATATTTGAGAATTCGCAAGAGATACATGCAAACATTAGTACTTTTAAGAACTTGAAGAGATTTAGTAGGAACTGGAAATAGGCAGAAGAATTAGGAGCTAAAATTGAATTTTTCAGGTAGGTATTAACTTTGTGAGGATAAGGAGGAGACAGATAATTTTAAAGTTAGACTTGAAAATGCACAAGATGCGCTGGCCAAACTTCAGTTTCAAGATCTATGTACTAGGTCTGGTCCAGTTTGCTCACACTTGGACAAGGTACTAGCCAAACACAAAATCATACAACAGGCGTATAATAGCAGAGCATTGATAGGGAATCACTGCCACAGATATCTCACACAAAAAGTTTATAAAGATCTTACAAGAGCAATCATTACACAAACACTGAAAATTACAGACAAACAAGATATAACTAACATAGCTTTTATTGCCCAAGAACAATTCAACTCACTGAAAGAAGCATTTGAGAAAGTACACAACAAAATATCACACAGTAAACCAATTAGTAAAGAATCAATAACAGCATCGATAGAGACTTATATGTCTTTGTTCAGAAAGCTATTCCCCAGTAAGACAATTCATAAACAGCACATATTAGAAAAACATTGCGCAGACTGGATCAGAACTCATGATGTATGATTGAGATAATTGTTAGCTCTCATGTTTTGGGGACAATTGGGTGTGTTATTTTAAGGTTATAAATGTGGACATGCAATTTAAACTTTCAATAATTAATGTTTGACGCATGAAACCAAAACAAAACTTTGATATCCATTTTCTGCAGGTTTTCTACTTTTGATTTCTGTAATTTGTTATGCATGTTGATTGTGACCGTTTTAGTGTAAATTGAATTAGAAACAAACCATAACAAAATGTAAAAAAAAAACACGTAAATTTTACACTATTTCAGACTATTATATCTTCTGTTCTAATTGTGATAAAGTGTTTGTTCTTGTTCTAAAATTTACTCTAACATTTCTAGTCTAGCTTTACGCACAATTAAAGCCGGTATTTATAATAATAAAGTAGCATAAAAGCAATTCAAACATGTTTAGGGGACACTTGGGTGTGTTATTTTAAGGTAATAAATGTGGACTTGCAATTTAAACTTTCAATAATTAATGTTTGACGCACGAAACCAAAACAAAACTTTGATATCGATTTTCTGCAGGTTTTCTACTTTTGATTTCTGTAATTTGTTATGCATGTTGATTGTGACCGTTTTAGTGTACATTGACTTAGAAACAAACCATAACAAAATGTAAAAAAAAACCCTAAATTTTACACTATTTCAGACTATTATATCTTCTGTTCTAATTGTGATAAAATGTTTGTTCTTGTTCTAAAATTTACTCTAACATTTCTAGTCTAGCTTTACGCAAAATTAAAGCCGGTATTTATAATAATAAAGTAGCATAAAAGCAATTCAAACATGTTTTGGGGACAATTGGGTGTGTTATTTTAAGGTAATAAATGTGGACTTGCAATTTAAACTTTCAATAATTAATGTTTGACGCATGAAACCAAAACAAATCTTTGATATCCATTTTCTGCAGGTTTTCTACTTTTGATTTCTGTAATTTGTTATGCATGTTGATTGTGACCGATTTAGTGAAAATTGTATATAAACAAACCATAACAAAATATAAAAAAAAACGAAAATTTTACACTATTTCAGACTATTATATCTTCTGTTCTAATTGTGATAAAATGTTTGTTCTTGTTCTAAAATTTACTCTAACATTTCTAGTCTAGCTTTACGCAAAATTAAAGCTGGTATTTATAATAATAAAGTAGCCTAAAAGCATTAATTAAGCCCTATCAAAAGTAAACATCGCCACATGTTTTTCCCATTAGGAAGCTGACCACGTGACCTCTGTCAAGTGGGCTATAAATAGCGCGGTCGGGGAAAAAGGAGAAATAACTAAAAGATCGCTGGCAAACAGCCGTGCAGGAAATGAGGCAGCCCGACCGACTGGCAAAAGCAGGCACCCAGAAGGAACAGTTTCACTACAGAGTCTCACTGAAGGAAGCAAAGACACTCACCAACAGAAAGTACAAAAATGCATTGAGCCAGAGAACAGGTAGCAATTACCCACAAGACCCCATCCTAAAGCTAGACAGAACACAGCACACCGCCATTTTTAGGCTCCGCACAGAACACTGCAAACTACAAGCCCACCGCCACAAAATGACAGTTGCCCCAACTGACCAGTGCACGTGCCAAAATGGCCCCCAGACTCCGGAACACATTCTGCAAACGTGCCGTCTCTTTGGCGACTTGAGAGCTCAAATCTGTCCCAAGGAGACGAAAGTGGAAGAGAAACTGTGGGGCACCCGCGAGGACCTCCTGCTGACGACTGGATTCATGAAGGCAACTCATCTCCTTGTTTCGATTACTGAGCATAGGAATCTGATCGCAGAAGAAGAAGAAGATGAAGGATGAATTAGTGACAACACACGGAATGAATAAATGACAACACAAGGGATAAATTAATGCCAACACACAGGAAGAACAAAAAATAACAACACACGGGATGAATAAATGACAACACAGGGAATGAATAAATAACAACACATGGGCCGAATAAATGACGACACAGAGGATGACTAAATGACAATTCACCTGAAGAATAAATGTCACCTTACCTGATGAATAAATGACACCTCACCTAATGAATAAATACAAAAACTGATGAACAAATGAAACACGGGATGAATAGATGACATGGAGGGTTAATAAATGGTGACACACAGGATGAATAATTCTCAACACGAAAATGAATAAATGACGATACAGAAGATGAACAAATGGAAACACACGGGATGAGTAAGTGACAACACTGAGGATGAATACATGACAACACACGGCATAAATCAATGCCAACACACAGGATGACTAAATGACCACACACGGGACGAATAAATGACAATACACGGGATGGATAAATGATAAAGCACGGGATAAATAAATGACAACACACGGGATGAATAAATGACGATTAAGGGGATGGATAAATGAATACACATGGGATAATACATGACAAAACACGGAATGAATAAATGAACTCACAGGGGATAATAAATGACAACACAAGCGATGAGTAAATAATCACACCCAGGGCTTGAATTAATGACAACACAGGGGATGAATAAATGACAAAAGATGGGATGAATAAATGGACACATGCAATAAATAAATAACGACACAAGGGGATGAATAGATGATAATACATAGGACAAATATGTGACAACACACGGGACGATTAATCAACACACAGGATGAATAAATGACAACACACGGGGTGAATCAGTGTCAAAACACGGGATTAATAAATGACAACACACGGATGAGTAATTAACGACACACAGGGAATCAACAAATAACGACACAAGGGATAAATAAAAAATTACACATGTGATGAGTAACTGACGACACACAGGATGACTAAATCACAATTCACTTGATGAATAAATGACACCTCAGCTGATGAATAAATGATATCTCACCTGATGAATAAACAATATCTCACCTGATGAATAAATAACAACTCAACCGATAAACAAATAACACAGGATGAATAAATGACGACACAAGGGAGGAATAAATGGCAACACACAGGATGAATAAATGACAGCATACAGGATAATGATATGACAATACACAGGATGGATAAATAATGACACACAGAATGAATAAATGACAGGGTATGAATGAATGTCGACATACAGGATGGATAAATGAACACACAGGGTATGAATAAATGTCGGCACACAGAAAGAATCAATATCAGGATGAATAACTATCTACATTCAGGATGAATAAATACCAACACTTGGGATGAATAAATAACAACACCTGGGTAGAATAAATGATAACACATGGGATAAATAAATATCAACTAACAGGATAAATATGAACATACAGGATTAATAAATATCAACACACGGGATGAATAAATAACAACACACTGGATGAATAAATAACAACACCTGGGAGAATAAATGACAACACAGGGGATAAATAAATAACTCGCATGATGAATAAATATCAAGAAACAGGATTAACAAATGTCAACACATGGGATAAATAAATATCAACACACAGGAGAATAAATGTCAACACATGGCGTGAATAAATAACGACACAAGGAATAAATAAATAATAAAACGTAACATGATTAAATAATAACGCATGTCATGAAAAAGAAAAACAAATGGGATTAATAAATGACAATTCACCTGATGAATAAATGACACCTCACCAGATGAATAAATAACAATTGAACTGATAAAGAAATGACGACACACGGGATGAATAAATGAGCACACAGGATGAATAAATGACGACACCCACGCTGAATAAATTACGACATACAGGATGAATAAATGACGACACACACAACATGTAGAGTGAATAAATAACAACATGTAAAGGGGGGGGGGGGAGAGAGAGAATAACAACACATGGGTTGAAAAAAAAACGTGTGGTGAATAAATAACATGTGTGGTGAATAAATAACAACATGTGGGGTGAATAAATAACAACACATGGGATGAATAAATAACAAGACATCGGATGAATAAATAACAACACATGGGGTAAATAAATGACGATACAAGGGAGGAATAAAAATCAACTAATGAGATGAATAAATAACACATGGAATGAAGAAAACAAAACGGATGAATAAATAACAACACATGAGATGAATAAATATCAAAACATGGGATGAATAAATGACAATACACCTGATAAATAAATTACTCCTCACTTGATGAACAAATGACAATTCTACTGATGAATAAATGACACCTCACCTGATGAATTAATGACACTGATAATAAATAACAACTAAACTGATAAACAAAAACGAACGAGATGAATAAATGAACACACAGCGGAGGAATAAATAACACCTAACTTGATGAATAAATACCAGTTGCACTGATAAACAAATGACGACACACGGGATGAATAAATGAACAAAGACATTGAATAAATGACAAGCCACATCAGATGAATAAATGACGACACACGGGATGAATAAATATAAACAGGCAGCATTAATAAAAAAAAAAACAACGCATGGGATGAAAAAATAACAACACACGGAATGAGTAAACAACTACACACGGGATAAACAAATGACGACACACGGGATGAATAAATGAACACAGAGAGTGAATAAATGACACGCCACAGCAGATGAATAAATAACAACACACGGTATGAGTAAATGACAACACATGGAATGAATAAATAACTACACCTGGGTAGAATAAATGATAACACATGGGATAAATACATATCAACACACAGGATGAATAAATATGAACATAAATGATTAATAAATATAAACACAGGGGATGAATAAATAACAACACACCGGATAAATAAATAAAAACAACACCTGGGAGAATAAATGACAACACATGGGATAAATAAATAATACACATGATGTATAAATATAAACAACCAGGCTTAATAATTGTCAACACATGGGATAAATAAATATCAACACACAGGAGAATAAATGTCAACACATGGCGTGAATAAATAACGACACATGGAATAAAAAAATAGTAAAACGTAACATGATTAAATAATAACGCATGTCATGAAAAAGAACAACAAATGGGATTAATAAATGACAATTCAGAATCACTTGATGAATAAATGACAATTGAACTGATAAACAAATGACGACACACGGGATGAATAAATAAACACACCGGGTGAATAGATGACGACACACTGGATAAATAAATGACAACCCACAGGATGAATAAATGACGACACACACAACATGTGGGGTGAATAAATAACAACATGTGGTGAATAAATAACAACACATGGGATGAATAAATAACAAGATGTGGGGTGAATAAATAAAACACATAGAATAAATAAATAATAACATGTGGGTGAATAAATAACAACACATGGGATGAATAAATGACGATACAAGGGATAAATAACACTTCAACTGATAAACAAATCACTACACATGGGATGAATAAATGAACACACAGCGGATAAATAAAAGACGACACACCAGATGAATAAATGACGACGCATAGGATTAGATAAATAATAACACATGGGATTAATAAATGACAACACGCGGGATTAATAAATAACAACACACAGGATTAATAAATAACAACACACGGGATTAATAAATGACAACACACGGGATAAATAAATAACAACACACAGGATTAATAAATAACAACACACAGGATTAATAAATAACAACACACATGATTAATAAATAACAACACACAGGATTAATAAATGACAACACACAGGATTAATAAATGACAACACACATGATTAATAAATAACAACTCGCGATATTAATAAATAACAACACACAGGATTAATAAATAACATCGCACGGGATAAATAAATAACAACACACGGGATTAATAAATAACAACACGCGGGATGAATAAATAACAACACACGGGATTAATAAATATCAACACATGGGAATAATAAATAGCAACACACGGGATGAATAAATAACAACACAAGTGATTAACAGGATGAATAAATTACAACACAGAGGAAGAATAAATAACAACACACGGGATGATTAAAAACACAACTCATGGCATCATTAAAAAACAACACACTGAATGAATATTTAATTAACGACATGTAAGATGAATAATTAAAAACACATAGGAAGAATAAATAAAAACACACGGGATAAATAAATAAAAACACATGGGATGATTAAATGACAATTCACATCAAAGATAAATAACACATCACCTGATGAATAAACGACACCTCAACTGATAAAAAAATGACTACACATGGGATGAATAAATGAACACATTGAAGATGAATAAATGACGACACACAGGATGAAGAAATGACAACACACCTGATAAATAAATGACAAGACACCTGATGAATAAATGGCAACACACATGATGAATAAATGATAACCCACGGAATGAATATATAAAAATACACGGGATGAATAAGTAAAGAAACCCAGGGGATGATTAAATGACAAAACTGGGGATGAATAATAATGATAACACACAGGATAAATAAATGACAACACATGGGATAAATATGCGACAACACGTAGGATGAAAAAATAACAGCACACAGGATGCATCAATAGCAATACACAGGATGAATAAATGACAACACACATGATGAACAAATAACAACATATAAGATTAATAAATAACAACACACGGGATTAATAAATAACAACATATAAGATTTATAAATAACAGCACAATGGATTAATAAATAACACCATAAGGATTAATAAATAACAACACACGGGATTAATAAATAACAGCACATGGGATTAATAAATAACACCATAAGGATTAATAAATAACAACACACGGGATTAATAAATAACAACACAGGGATTAATAAATAACACCATAAGGATTAATAAATAACAACACACGGGATTAATAAATAACACCATAAGGATTAATAAATAACAACACACGGGATTAATAAATAACAACACACGGGATTAATAAATAACACCATAAGGATTAATAAATAACAACACACGGGATTAATAAATAACAGCACATGTGATTAATAAATAACACCATAAGGATTAATAAATAACAACACACGGGATTAATAAATAACAACACACGGGATTAATAAATAACACCATAAGGATTAATAAATAACAACACACGGTATTAATAAATAACACCATAAGGATTAATAAATAACAACACACGGGATTAATAAATAACAGCACATGGGATTAATAAATAACAACACACGGGATTAATAAATAACAACACACGGAATTAATAAATGACAACACACGGGATGAATAAATGACAACACACGGGATGGATAAATGACAACACACGGGATTAATAAATGACAACACACGGGATGAATAAATAACAGCACACTTGATGAATAAATACCACCACACGTGATGAATAAATGATAACACACGGGATGGATAAATGACAACACACGGGACGAATAAATGACAACACACGGGATGAATAAATGACAACAAACGGGATGAATAAATGACAACACACGGGATTAATAAATGAAAACACACGGGATTGATAAATAACAACACACGGGATGAATAAATGGCAATACACGGGATGAATAAATGACAACACACGGGATGGATAAATGACAACACACGGGATGGATAAATGACAACACACGGGATACATAAATGACAACACACGGGATTGATAAATAAAAACACACGGGATTAATAAATAACAACACACGGGATGAATAAATGACAACACACGGGATGGATAAATGACAACACACGGGATGGATAAATGACAACACACGGGATTAATAAATGACAACACACGGGATGAATAAATGACAACACACGGGATGAATAAATGACAACACACGGGATTAATAAATGACAATACACTGGATGAATAAATAACAACACACTTGATGAATAAATACCAACACACATGATGAATAAATGATAACACACGGGATGGATTAATGACCACACACGGGACGAATAAATGACAACACACGGGTTGAATAGATGACAACACACGGGATGAATAAATGACAACACACAGGATGAATAAATGACAACACACGGGATTGATAAATAACAACACACGGGATTAATAAATAACACACGGGATTAATAAATAACAACACACGGGATTAATAAATAACAACACACGGGATGAATAAATGACAACACATGGGATGAATAAATGACAACACACGGGATGAATAAATGACAACACACGGGATGGATAAATGACAACACACGGGATTAATAAATGACAATACACTGGATGAATAAATAACAACACACTTGATGAATAAATACCAACACACATGATGAATAAATGATAACACACGGGATGGATTAATGACCACACACGGGACGAATAAATGAGAACACACGGGTTGAATAGATGACAACACACGGGATGAATAAATGACAACACACAGGATGAATAAATGACAACACACGGGATTGATAAATAACAACACACGGGATTAATAAATAACAACACACGAGATGAATAAATAAGAACACACTGGGTGAATAAATGACAACACATGGGATGAATAAATGACAACACACGGGATGAATAAATGACGACACACGGGATTGATAAATGACAACACACGGGATGGATAAATGACAACACACGGAATTGATAAATAACAACACGCAGGATTAATAAATAACAACACACGAGATGAATAAATAAGAACACACTGGATGAATAAATACCAACACACGGAATGAATAAATGATAAAACACAAGATGAATAAATAAGCACACACGGAATGAATAATCATAAACACACGGAATGAATAAATATAAACACATTGGATGGATAAATAAAAACACATGGGATGATTAAATAACAATTCACATAAAGGATAATTAACACATCTTCTGATAAATAAATGACACTTCAACTGATAAACAAATGACTACACATAGGATGAATAAATGACAACACACTGGATGAATAAGTGACGACACACAGGATGAATAAATGACAACACACGGGATGAATAAATGACAACACACGGGATGAATAAATGACCCCACACGGGATGAATAAATAACAACACACTGGATGAATAAATACCAACACACGGGATGAATAAATGATAAAACACAAGATGAATAAATAACCACACACGGAATGAATAAACATAAACACACGGAATGAATAAATATAAACACATTGGATGGATAAATAAAAACACATGGGATGATTAAATAACAATTCACATAAAGGATAATTAACACATCTTCTGATAAATAAATGACACCTCAACTGATAAACAAATGACTACACACAGGATGAATAAATGACGACATACGGGATCAATAAATTACAACACACTGGATGAATAATTGACAACACAAGGGAGGAATAAAGAACAACACAGGAGGATGAATAATAATAACACACGGGATGATAAATGACAACGCACGGGATGAATAAATGACCGACACACGGGATGAATAAATGACCGACACACGGATGAATAAATGACCGACACACTGAATGAATGAACATCAACAAACAGGATGAATGAACGACAAGGCACGGGAATAATAGATGACAACACAGGTGATGAACAAATCACAACGCACAGGATGAATAAATGACATTCCATGGGATGAATAAATAACACCACACGGGATGAATAAATAACAACACACGGGATGAATAAATAACAATACAGGAGGATTAATAATAATAACATACGGGATGAATAAATGACAACGTACGGGATGAATAAATGATAACGCATGGGATGAATAAATGAAAACACATGGGATAAATAAATCACATCACACTGGATGAATAAAAGAACACACAGGGGATGAATAAATGACAACACACGGGATAAATGAAAGAACTCACAGGGGATGATTAAATGACAACACACGGGGTGATTAAATGACATTACATGGCATGAATAATTGACAAAATCGGGATGATTGAATGACAATACATGGGATAACTAAATGATAACACACTATATGAACAAATGACACCACACGAGACAAATAAATGACAACACACGGGATGATTAAATGACAAAACATGGGTTGAATAAATGACAATACATTGGATTAATAAATGACAACACATGACATGAATAAACGACAGCACACTAGATGAACAAAAGAACAAACATGGGATGAATAAATGACAACAAACGGAATGAGTAAAAGAACACACATGGGATGAATAAATGACAACACACGGGATGAATAAAAGAACACACAGGGGATCAATAAATGACAACAAACGGGATGAATAAAAGAACACACAGAGGATGAATAAATGACATCACATAAGGGATGAATAAGTGACATCATACAGGGTGAATAAATGACAAAACACCGGATGAATAAATGACAACACAGGGAATGAATACATAGCTCAGAGCAGATGAATAAGTGATGACACTACACGGATGAATAAATGACAACACACAGGCTAAAAAAAAACTAGAAAACACGCGATGAATAAATAACTACACATCGAATAAAAAGGGGCAACCACCACAGGATAATAAATGACAACACGCCGGATGAATAAGTGTCATCACACGGCATTAATAAATGTCACAGGGATGAATAAATTTCAACACACGGGATGAAAAAATTTCAACACACGGGAGGAATCAATGTCACAGGGTGAATTAATGTCACAGGGATGAATAAATGTCAACAAAATGGATGAATAAAAGATAACTCATAGGATGAATAAATGGCAACATACAGTGTGAATAAATGAACACTCAGTGGTTGAATAAATGACGGCACACAGGATGAATAAATGTCTACACAAAGGATGAATAAATGACGGCACACAAGATGAATAAATGACGGACATAGGATGAATAAATGACGGCACAGTGGATGATCAATTGACACCTCAACTGAGGAATAAATAACAACTCATCTGATAAACAAAAGACACTCGGGATGAATAAATTAACACACGGGAAGAATAAATAACAACACACGAGATGCATTAATGAACACACAGCGGGTGAATTAATGAACACACAGGGGATGAATAAATGAAAAAACACGGAATGAGTAAGTGACAACAAACAGGATGAATAAATGAAAACAATGGATAAAAGACAAAACAAAGAAAAAATTAGTGAACACAAAAGGGATAATAAATGACAACACACTAGATGAATAAATGACAACACACTAGATAAATAAATGACAAAATACGGAAGGAGCAAATTACAACACACAGGATGAAGAAATGAACACTCAGAGGATAATAAATGACAACACAAGGGCTGAATAAATGGCAACACAGGGAATGAGTAAATGCCAAAACACGGGATTAAAATTTAACCACACCCAGGAGATGAATTAATGACAACATAAGGGATAAATATTAAAAACACACGGAATGAATAAATGACAAAACAAAGCATGAGTAAATGACCAAACAAGGGATGAATAAATAACCACACCCAGGGGATGAATTAATGACAACACAAGATATAAATAATAAAAACACACAGAATGATTAAATGACAAAACATGGGATGAGTAAATGGACAAATGCGATGAATAAATAACGACACATAGTGGGTGAGTAAATGATAAAACATGGGATAAATATGTGACAAGACACGGGATGATTAATTAACATACGGGATGAATAATTACAATACATGGGATAAATTACACGGGATGATTAAATGACAACACACGGGATGGATAAAAAAAACAACAGGGGAGGCTGAATAAATGACAAAATACGGGATGAATGAATGACAACACACAGGATGAATATAAATGACATCACGGGATGAATAAATAACAACACGCGCGATAAAAATATATCGACACCCAGAGGATGAATAAATTACAAAACATGCGATGAATCAATAACGACACCCAGAGGATGAATAAATGACAATACAGGGATGAAAAATTTCTACACACAGGATGAATAAATGTCAACAAACAGGATGAATTAATATCACAGGGATGAATAAATGCAAACTCTTAGGATGAATAAATGTCACAGGGATGAATAAATGTCAACACACGGGATGAATAAATGTTTACATACAGGGATGAGTAACTACGAAAACACCTGATGAATAAATGACAATTCACGGGATGAATAAATGTCAACACACGGGATGAATTAATATCACAGGGATGAATAAATGTCACAGGGAGAAATAAATGTCACAGGGATGAATAAATGTCAACACACGGGGTGAATAAATGTTTACACACAGGGATGAGTAACAGGGGTGAATAAATGTCACAGGTATGAATAAATGTCAACATTCGGGATGAATAAATGTCAGCACTCGGGATGATTAAATGTCACAGGGATTAATAAATGTCACTAGGATGAATAAATGTCAACACATTGGATTACTAAATATCACAGGAATGAATAAATGCAAAGGGATGAATAAATGTCCGCACTCGGAATGAATAAATGTCAGCACTCGGGATGAATAAATGTCAACACTCGGAATTAATAAATGTCAACACATGGAATGAATAAAAGTCACAGGGATGAATAAATGTCAACACACGGAATGAATAAATGTCACAGGGATGAATAAATGTCAAACACGAGATGAATAAATGGCTGACACACGGGATGAATAAATTTCACAGGTATGAATAAATGTCACAGGGATGAATAAATGTCAACAAACGGGATGAATAAATGTCAACACACGTAAGGAATAATTGTCACAGGGATGAATAAATGTCAATACACGGGGTGAATTAATGTCAACACACGGGATGAATACATGTCACAGGGATGAATTATTGTTACACGGATGAATAAATGCCACAGGGATGAATAAATATCAACAAACGGTTTGAATAAACGTCAATACAAAGGATGAATACATGTCAACACACGGGATGATTAAATGACAACATATGGGATAAGTAAATGGCAATACACGGGATGAATAAATGACAACACCCGGGATGAATAAGTGTCATCACACGTCATGAATAAATGTCACAGAGATGAATAAATGTCAACACACGGGATGAATAAATGTCACAGGGATGAATAAATGACAACATATGGGATGAATAAATGATCACACAAGGGATCAATAAATGGCAATACACGGGATGAATATTTGACAACAAACAGGATGATTAAATGACAAAACATGGGATTAATGAAGAACATCACACTGGATGAATAAATGACAACACAGGGGATGAATAAAAGACAATACACGGGATGAATAAAATAGCACACAGGGAATGAATGAATAACAACAAACGGGATAAGTAAAAGAACACACAGAGGATGAATAAGTGACAATACACGGGATGAATAAATGAAAACATACGGGATAAATAAATGTACACACATGGGATGAATAAATGATTACACAGGCGATGAGTAAAAGAATACACACGGGATGAATAAACGACAACACTATGGATGAATAAATGACAACACAATGGATGAATAAATGAAATCACACATGGGACAAATTAATGACAACACACGGGATGAATAAACGAACATACGGGGATGAATAAATTACAGCACACAGGATGAGTAAATGATAACACAAGGATAAATAAAGGACATCACACTGGATCAATAAAAGAACACACAGGGTGAATAAATGACAACACACTGGATGATTAAATGACAACTTACTTACTTACTTAGTCGTTCCCCTTCTACCGTGAGGTGTAGAGGATTAAATGACAACACACGGGATGAATAAACGAACAGACAAGTCATGAATAAATGACAACACACGGGATGAATAAAAGAACACACAGGGTATGAATAATTACACACGGGATGAATAAAAGAACATACAGGGGATGAATAAAAGAACTCACAGGGGATGAATAATTACACACGGGATGAATAAAAGAACATACTGGGGATGAATAAAAGAACACACAAGGGATGAATAATTACACACGGGATGAATAAAAGAACATACAGGGGATGAATAAAAGAACACAAGGTGATGAATAAATGACATCACACAGGATGAATAAACGACAACACAAGGGATGAGTAAATGACGCCGTACGGGTGTGGTAAAGTGGGATGTTATAAATATTTATAGGGGACTTAGTGTACTGACTGAGATCAGCTGTGAAGGTATCTATATCTAATAAGAGTAGTGTATTATAGATAACCTTACTTACTGCCACATATGTATACCTCAGCCAGAATTATTCTGGAATAGTGTGATGACTACGTTATATGTCTAGGGTATGTGTATGATGAAGTGTAAGTCATAACAACAACAGACAGATAAACAATTTAATTTATTCCACCACACTTGACAACACTGTGACACTCACATACATATAACACTCTAAGAGGATATCTTAAAGGAGTCACTGATAACTTTTCAAATAACAATATGTATTCAGTGCTGTCTTGAATGTATATGTGTCCTGATTCAAATACAAAGGGAACCAGGAATCACAATCAATTTTAATTACAAGTTATATGTACAGAATTTATTAATATGATTCTTATAGTGACATATATTATTAATGGTATCCTATGTGTGTCAGTTGTGTAGTGGTAATATGAGGTAATACTGGTTTTGTTTTGTTCAAGCTCTGTTGGTATTTGTCATCATGACTTCAATAGTTTGTTTCTATTGGAACTAGTATTGGAGATGTTCTCAGTTCCTGGTATTAAAACAATTAAATTCCCCTCTTAATCTTAGTTTACAATGTCATTTTAAGATGGGGTGCATAATGTTGAGCTCCATGGCCACACTCTCTTATCTTGCGTGATGACTGCAGTAAAAGACTCCTCTGCTCGATAACTGTACTGAGTTCTGGAGCCACCCCACTGGTTGCTATATGGACCAAGGAGTATGCTGTCCACTTCTGGCTTCAGCAAAGCTCTGACCAGGTGCTGCTCAATAACTTTAAGACCACGGTCCCTGAAACAAGAAGGTTGTACCTTCTACGTCAGAACTAATTTATACTCCATTTCTACACTGAGCACAATACATCACAAACATTGAGTTCAGAGCGTTAGGCCAACTGTCAGCTTCATCTGAAATACTTTATACCAGTATTTCCCTCCCTAATGGTTACTACGCCTCTGCAATTCCAGCATTATTTCTTTCTAGTTAATAATCTAGGTGTCAGTGTACTGTTTAGCCATTCCATGCAGTTTTACTTTCCTCCGACACCTTCTGTTCAGGCTGGAGCACTATAGGCTTTACATCATGTTCGCTACTGAACCACACATATATACAGACATAAATTATCAATTTACATTCAATTTTCATTTAAAAAGATTGAATATTTCAAGCTTACCACAATTCATGGAAATAATAATAAACAGTTTCGTTGACTGGCAATGAATATAGCACAACTCCGATCTGCCGATGTCCCAGGCTTTATTTTATAAAAAATATACACTGGTGCTCAACGCACTGCTTCTTAGTAGGTTTATTACAAGATGTGGCAATGAACAGACGCTCTGAATTGAGTATATTTGCAGCTCTACCCAATCAAACCATGTCTACACATCTTTTCAAAAAAGTACCCCTTTCTCACGTTTCCCCTGACAACACAAGATAGTATTTATAGTCCGACCAATCGTGTTTAGTCTTTCATTTGTTGCGCTCCAATCAAATAGGAGTTAACATGGTAGGCTATTTCCGTAACGTAATGTTTCTTCAAATACGTTATAAAAAAATTTTATGAGCAGAAATGATTTCATGCTGTCAGGCACCCCCACTATTTTATTTTGGCCATAACTTGGTAATTCCTAGACTATTTGCGTAACGTTTTACATATTCTTTGTCAGCAAACCCTAAGGAACCCAAATATCTCAATCTAAGGGAGCTAGGTGGCTGCGTTCAAAATGTGCATTTTCTACCACCTCCTGTTCACTTCAATCCCCATGTGGTGTCTGGGTACTGTCATGTTTTCAAACGTAAACCGGTATAATGTCATAATTCCCAATAAGCGTTTTTCAGGATTTTAAAACCTAACTCTGGGAAGGGTAGTGAATTTTATCACTGTCGATTTGAAATAAAGTTAGTGCATGTGGCCTTACACGCGTGATGGCAGCAATTGTGTATCGCGCGACGCGTGTTTAGTGTTGCACGTGTCCCTGCTTTCTGCCTCTCCCTTCTCTCTATCCTTTAGTCCATCTGTCTTTTAGTTACGCCGTGTATAAAATGGAATGAATGAAATATTAAATTTAGGTCATTGATCAGCTTGCGTATCTCAAGGTTTTTCCAAGAAATACAGTACACGTTTCATTGAAGAAAGCGGGTAATAATACAGTAGGCTTTTACTATCAACGTGAAAGCGTTACAATTTGCAGACGAAGTAGAAAACAAGGGGAATTTCGAGTACAGTCATTGTGACAGCACTGTTCTTTACCATTCTTCTTTCCTTTTATTAAATTTATTTGTTAGGCTTTGCATTTACGTTTTAATTTATATATGGGGATTAGAATAATTCACGACAACGGGATGAATAAATGACACACGGGATGAACAAATGACAACTCAGGGGGGAGGAGGGGGGAATAAATGACTGTTGTCATACAGGTTCAATAAGACCTATATTAGAATACGGATCAGCAGCATGGTCTACAGCAGCCAAATCACATCTACAAGCCTTGGATAAGGTATAAAATCAAGCGCTGCGGTTGATCACGGGTGCCGTGAAGACCACACCAATAAACGAAATGGAAAAAATCACAGGCATTCCACCTTTATTCTACAGACGAGACACTAAGACCCTGATCCAAGCAGAAAGTACAAGAACATGCCAGAACATCCAATGAAAACTAGATTTAGAGATCTAGCCAGTGGGAGGTTGAAGAGAAGCAGCTTTGTGCATCGGTCCAAAAAACTAATTAGAACATACAAGGATGAACTACCAGACATCACTAAGGAAATAATTCCCACACTCCTCCCAACCCCATGGGAACAACAACAAAATTTCAGCATTAAGACCTCCATAACTACCACCTGCCCCATGGAAGAGCTAAATACTCTCCAAAGAAAAATAGCAGCATGTGACATGATTGAAGAACTATACACCAGAGAAGCATGGATCCAAGTAAATACAGATGGATCTGCAACCAGAGCAGTGAAGAATGGAGGCGCAGGAGTTTATGTGGTCTATCCAGACAAAGAAAACGAATCCACCTGTTCACCTACTGGAATATTCTGTTCAAACTACTCTGCTGAAGTACAGGCCTTAAGCATTGCTGTACGGCGTCATTTACTCATCCCTTGTGTTGTCGTTTATTCATCCTGTGTGATGTCATTTATTCATCACCTTGTGATGAATAATTACACACGGGGTGAATAAAAGAACAAACAGGGGATGAAATAAAAGAACACACAAGGGATGAATAATTACACACGGGATGAATAAAAGAACCTACAGGGGATGAATAAAAGAACTCACAGGGGATGAATAATTACACGCGGGATGAATAAAAGAACATGCAGGGGATGAATAAAAGAACACACAGAGGATGAATAATTACACACGGGATAAATAAAAGAACATACAGGGGATGAATAAAAGAACACACAAGGGATGAATAAAAGAACACAAGGTGATGAATAAATGACATCACACAGGATGAATAAACGACAACACAAGGGATGAGTAAATGACGCAGTACGGGATGAATAAATGACACACGGGTTGAACAAATGACAACTCAAGGGGGGGGGTGAATAAATGACAACACAGGGGGTGAATAAATGAACACATGGGATTAATGAAGAACATATTACTGGATGAATAAAAGGACACACAGGGGATGAATAAATTACAACACACGGGATGAATGAACACGCACAGAATGAATAAATGACAACATTCGGAATGAATGCATGACACAGAGCAGACGAATAAGTGATACAACACAAATGAATAAATGACAACACACGGGATGAATAAAACAGAAAACACGCGATGAGTAAATAACTACACACATGATAAATAAAGTGCAACACATGGGATGAGTAAATGACAACACCAGAGGATAAATAAATGACATCACACGGGATGAATAAATAACATCTCACGGGATGAATAAATGTCAAAACATAGGATTAAAAAAGAACATCACACTGAATGAGTAAAAGAACACACAGGGGATGATTAAATGACAACACACGGGATGAATAAATGAGAACACACGGGATGAATAAATGACAACATACTGGATGAAAAAAGAACACACAGGTGATGAATAAATGACATTACACACGATGAATAAATAACTACACATGGGAGGAGTAATTGACAACACACAGGATGAATAAATGACAACACAGGGGATTTATAAAGAACATCACACTGAATGAATAAAATAACACACAGGGGATGAATAACTGACAACACACGGGATGAATAAAAGAACACATAGGGAATGAATAAATGACAACACAGGGAATTTATAAATGACAACACACAGGATGAATAAATGGCAACACACGCGATGATTAAATGACAACACACGGGATGATTTAAAAAACACATATGGGATGAATAGATTGTGGCGTGAGGTTTTTATTGGCTCTAGGATCAGTATAGTACTGACAATTACAGAAATAGAATTTCTGCAGAAAATGGTGAAGTCCCAGTGTCTGAGAGAACTACTGGTATCACAAATTAGTTACGGCTGTGAATGATCTGATCTCGAAAAAATTACGAGAGAGGAGACAGTCATAAATTGCCACCCCAGCTGTGTAACTAACTGTGATATTAAAAAACAAGGAAACAGATTTTACTTAACAATTATTAAAAAATTGACAAGTCGTTCAAATCATCTCATCTCATCTCAACCCATAACCCGTCATGGGTCGTAGGGGTGCCATGGTGGAAGCATCAACAGACAGGGTCCTCCACTGCTCTCTATTCTCAGCAATGCGTACAAGTGTGGAGAAACCGTGTCCTGCCCATTCTTTGATGTTATCAGCCCAGGATTTTCTTTGCCTTCCTCTTCTCCGTTTACCTTCGACTGTTCCCTGGAGGATCGTTTTCGAAAGGGAGTCATGACGAGTTACATGCCCAAACCAGGCAAGCTTTCGACGTTTCACTATTGACAAAAGTGGTTCTTGATGGCCTGCATAGGTGTTTATCTTCTCTCTAACATAGACATTTGTTTTGTGCTCTTTATAGCAAATGCGCAAAATTCTTCTATAACATTTATGCTCGAAAGCCTGAATCCTTCGCTCCGTATCTGCAGTGAGTGTCCAGCCCTCACACCCATACAAGAGAATAGATAATACAAGTGATTTGTATAATTTGATCTTCACAGGAAAACTGATGTTACTTTTCCAGATCACATTCAACCTTGTCATGGCAGCTGAGGCCATCTCAAGTCTTGTCTTGATTTCTTTATTTGATCTTCCATCACTACATATAGTGGACCCGAGATATTTAAAGGTGTTAACTTCTTCTAACGTTTGCCCATTTAACGTAATGTCGTTCAAATACGATTTCCTTATTATTTATTTAGTATATACACTATCTACTCTTGTGCTGAAGGATGGATGCTGGAAGATGGAATGTAATGGATTTGTAAGTTTACAAATGATTTACAAATATATATATACACTTGTATATTACAAGTCTTCCAATTGTAGGAACAAAAAAATTATATCAGCTGTGCTGTTACTCACTTAAAGTAAATGTATCAGCTGTGCTGTTAATTACGTATATATATATATATATATATATATATATAGATGAATAAATAACAACTCATCTGAAAACAAAAGACACTCGGGATGAATAAATTAACACAAAGAATAAATAACAAAACGAGATGCATTAAGAACAAAGCGGGTGAAATTAGTGAAAAAAACACGGAAAAATAGATAATAAATGACGATACACGGAATGATAATAAATGGCACGATACACGGAATGAATAAATGACAACACACTAGATGAATAAATGACAAAATACGGAAGGAGCAAATTACAACAAACAGGATGAATAAATGAAAACTATGGATAACAGACAAAACAAAGAAGAAATTAGTGAACACAAAAGGGATAATAAATGACGATACACGGAATGAATAAATGACAACACACTAGATGAATAAATGACAACACACTAGATAAATAAATGACAAAATACGGAAGGAGCAAATTACAACACACAGGATGAAGAAATGAACACTCAGAGGATAATAAATGACAACACAGGGGATGAATAAATGGCAACACAGGGAATGAGTAAATGACAAAACACGGGATTAAAATTTAACCACACCCAGGGGATGAATTAATGACAACACAAGGGATAAATATTAAAAACACACGGAATGAATAAATGACAAAACAAAACATGAGTAAATGACCAAACAAGGGATGAATAAATAACCACACCCAGGGGATGAATTATTGACAACACAAGATATAAATAATAAACACACACAGAATGAATAAATGACAAAACATGGGATGAATAAATGGACAAATGCGATGAATAAATAACGACACATAGTGGGTGAGTAAATGATAAAACATGGGATAAATATGTGACAAGACACGGGATGATTAATTAACATACGGGATGAATAATTACAATACATGGGATAAATTACACGGGATGATTAAATGACAACACACGGGATGGATAAAAAACAACAGGGGCGGCTGAATAAATGACAAAATACGGGATGAATGAATGACAACACACGGGATGAATAAATGACATCACGGGATGAATAAATAACAACACGCGCGATGAAAATATATCGACACCTAGAGGATGAATAAATTACAAAACATGCGATGAATCAATAACGACACCCAGATGATGAATAAATGACAACACAGGGATGAAAAATTTCAACACACGGGATGAATAAATGTCAACAAACAGGATGAATTAATATCACAGGGATGAATAAATGCAAACTCTTAGGATGAATAAATGTCACAGGGATGAATAAATGTCAACACACGGGATGAATAAATGTTTACATACAGGGATGAGTAACTACGAAAACACCTGATGAATAAATGGCAATTCACGGGATGAATAAATGTCAACACACGGGATGAATAAATGTCACAGGGGTGAATAAATGTCACAGGTATGAATAAATGTCGACATTCGGGATGAATAAATGTCAGCACTCGGGATGATTAAATGTCACAGGGATTAATAAATGTCACTAGGATGAATAAATGTTAACACATTGGATGAATAAATATCACAGGAATGAATAAATGCAAAGGGATGAATAAATATCAACACTCGGGATGAATAAATGTCAACAAATGGAACGAATTAATGTCACAGGGATGAATAAATGTCAACACATGGAACGAATTAATGTCACAGGGATGAGTAAATATCAACACATGGAACGAATTAATGTCACAGGGATGAATAAATGTCAACACACGGGATGAATAAATGACAACACACTGGATGATTAAATGACAACACACGGGATGAATAAACGAACAGACAAGTCATGAATAAATGACAACACACGAGATGAATAAAAGAACACACAGGGGATGAATAATTACACACGGGATGAATAAAAGAACATACAGGGGATTAATAAAAGAACACACAAGAGATGAATAATTACACACGGGATGAATAAAAGAACATACAGGGGATGGATAAAAGAACACACAGGGGATGAATAATTACACACGGGATGAATAAAAGAACACACAGGGAATGAATAATTACACACTGGATGAATAAAAGAACATACAGGGGATGAATAAAAGAACACACAGTGGGTGAATAATTACACACGGGATGAATAAAAGAACATACAGGGGGTGAATAAAAGAACACAACGGGGATGAATAATTACACACGGGATGAATAAAAGAACACACAAGGGATGAATAATTACACACGGGATGAATAAAAGAACATACAGGGGATGAATAATTACACACGGGATGAATAAAAGAACACACACGGGATGAATAAAAGAACACACAAGGGATGAATAATTACACACGGGATGAATAAAAGAACATACAGGGGATGAATAAAAGAACACACAGGGGATGAATAAAAGACAAGGTGATGAATAAATGACATCACGCAGGATGAATAAACGACAACACAAGGGATGAGTAAATGACGCCGTACGGGATGAATAAATGACACATGGGATGAACAAATGACGACTCGGGGGGGGGGGGGGGGGAATAAATGACAACACATGGGATTAATGAAGAACATCACACTGGATGAATAAAAGAACACACAGGGGATGAATAAATGACAACACACGGGATGATTAACTGACAACAGATGGGATGAATAAATTACAACACACGGGATGAATAAACACGCACTGAATGAATAAATGACAACATTCGGAATGAATGCATGACACAGAGCAGACGAATAAGTGATACAACACAAATGAATAAATGACAACACACGGGATGAATAAAACAGAAAACACGCGATGAATAAATAACTACACAAATGATAAATAAAGTGCAACACATGGGATGAGTAAATGGCAACACCAGAGGATAAATAAATGACATCACACGGGATGAATAAATAACATCTCACGGGATGAATAAATGTCAAAACATAGGATTAAAAAAGAACATCACACTGAATGAATATAATAACACACAGAGGATGATTAAATGACAACACATGGGATGAGTAAATGACAACACACGGGATGAATAAATGAGAACACACGGGATGAAAAATGACAACATACTGGATGAAACAAGAACACACAGGTGATGAATAAATGACATTACACACGATGAATAAATAACTACACATGGGAGGAGTAAATGACACGACAGGGGATTTATAAAGAACATCACACTGAATGAATAAAATAACACACAGGGGATGAATAACTGACAACACACGGGATGAATAAAAGAACACACAGGGAATGAATAAATGACAACACAGGGGATTTATAAATGACAACACACAGGATGAATAAATGGCAACACACGCGATGATTAAATGACAACACTGGAATGAATAAATGACAACACATGGGATGATTTAAAAAACACATATGGGGTGAATAAATAGCAACACATGGGATGATTAAATGACAACACATAGGATGAATAAAAAACACAGATGTGATGAATAAATGATAACACGTGGAATGAATAAATAATAACACACTGGGTGATTAAATTACAACACATGGGATGAATAAATGACAACACACGGGATGAATAAAAAAACACAGGTGGGATGAATAAATGATAACACGCGGAATGAATAAATAATAACACACTGGGTGATTAAATTACAACACATGGGATGAATAAAAGAACACACAGGGGATGAATAAAAGAACACACAGGGGATGATAAAAGAACACACACGTGATGAATAAATGATTACATACGGGATGAATAAAATAACACACACGGGATGAATAAATGACAACTGTTATTGTTAATCAAAATCGACCTCACTGCACTCCGGGCAAACCCATAGGTGCTCAGTCTCCCTCAGCAAATGTCGAAGAGTATGAATGCTAATTGTACCTGTAGCACGCTGGTTGTACATTCGCCGGATGCATCCTCTCTCGCGTCCATTTCTGCTAGCTCCAGGTTTGATGCCAAACCAACAGCCTCAGCCTTGTTGACTCATCCAGTGCAGTGTCATTATCCAGCAGGCGATCATTAATAGCCCTTAGTATCTCTCCCTTATCCATGTCCAGTGTCCCCACTAAGGGTGCTCTCGAGGCCAGTCTGTCAGCTCTCTCATTGCCACGTACACCTGCATGACCAGGACAGTAGATCCACACCAGTTCTTCAAGACTTGAGGATTCTATTGATGTTTTCCATTCCTACCGCAGCCATCCATTCTGAACTTTCCGAAGCATGGCTTGAGAGTCTGACAATATAACTGCCCTGGTTGATGGCATTTCAGACAGCCACCTCAGTCCTGCAGTAACTGCCTCTACCTCCATTCTCGTGCTGGAGGTTGTTGTTATGTAGGCTCCACTCTGTTCAGCGACGACCCTGCCCTTTATTCTCGCAGAGAAGCCCCATACTGATTTCTCACCACGCACTACAGATCCATCAGTGTACACAATGGCGTCTTCATCGCCAGCATGATCACTTATCAGCTGATTAATCTCCAACTCTGCTTTTCCATTGCCCCAAGATCTGCACTCTCTGCCAAGGCTAATGATGACCTGCTGGTAGTTTATCCAGTTCTCCCCTGACTTACTCCACTCTTCCCCTTTGGATACATTTTCAACCCTGGTCACCTGACCAATCGTAGCCATCCATGACATCCCCCTCTTGATTCTTGCTCCTTTGATATCAGCTACATGTAGGGGGTGTCTTTTATCGGAGGTTACCCGCATATTTGCTTTTGCCTGCGCCATCGCATACCTGAATTTAATCGACATCAATCCGAACATGTATCTCATTGTCACAATGGGGGTATCACACGTACAGCCCAAAACTAGTCGCATCCCTTCATTCTGAATGCGTTCCAGTCCTTCACATTGTGATACTGACAGCGTGAGTATTCCTAGCCCGTACTCGATTACTGAAATCACGAGCTGATGATATAGGAGAAACAATAGTCTCTGTTCCAAGCGCGCAGCAGCCATTGTTTTTAATGCTGCCAGTCCTCGCTTGCACTTCTGAATGATCAGTTCGACATGATACTTGAATGATAGCCCACGATCAAACGATACTCCCAGATACTTCAGCCTGTCTTGCCTTTCAACGTTCTGCCCATTGAAAGTGATGTTTGGAAGGTCTGCTTTGACTACGGAGTTGTTCAAAGAGCACCACATCACACAGGCCTTTGTACGATGTCAAGAACCAATCTACTATGGTTGCATTGATCTAGACCATTATCCAGATACGAGGAGTTGCACACACCCTGAGATGCCGCCACCCCTATTTATACTCCTAAAATCCATCAATCTTGACGATCTCTATTCCCTCCTGACGACACACACAGTCAGTCACTCGGGCCAAATATTACCAACCAATCTTGACGAACTATTCCCTCCTGACGACATACACAGTCAGTCACTCGGGCCAAACTATTACCTCCTGACGACACACACAGTCAGTCACTCGGGCCAAACTATTCTCCTCTACATCTTTCATGAACCACCTACCGACACCTGTCACACTAACCTGCGCTGCTCCAACTGGATCACCACCTTCCTAGCACTAAGCTCCAAAGTGCACCTTGTAATATCTCAAACTGTAATGCCAGCTGTAACTTTATTCTACCCCTTTTGACTCTCTTCTATCACTACTTGCCACCCTAGCACAAAATTAACTTGCAAAAACAGTGTCAACCCAGTAAATGACAAATATTCTTTGAACTGACAATACCAACCTTTCACTGTGACTTATTTCCAATCTAGGTCAACTACCGCTAGCGGGTCACCCCAGAACGTAAACAGTTCACTGCCTAACCACAATAACACACTGCCATGAACGCTGTGAAACCTGAAGGCGTGAACACAATGCTACTATCACCATCTATCAATCTGTGTGCATAACTTCTAGCCTTTATAATGAAGATATAGGCCCCACGGCCTTTTTAAAAAAATCGGGCAAGAGCTCCCCAGTTATCAGATAGCTATTTACTAAGGTAGCACCACTGCAATGTGGATTTATAATAATACATAAGGCTCGTTCTTCTAAAGGTACGACCACACTACAATGGCTGACATAAGAAAATCAACACCTCCTACAGGTACTTCCCTTTAATAATTATGCACACACAATCAGGCCTCACGCGGCCAACAAACGTTTGAAATAAATATAATAATGAAATGCCTTAACAACTTAATCTATCAGTATCATACATGACAGTATGACTTACACTGATAGAACTGCAATGACTCGCTCACCTTGAGCGGAAAAACTGTGACAAAGACATACTCGAATCATTGTCAACTTATAAATCTTACGGCCTGTAGAAAATACCCACTAGATACTATACAATTCTAGAATCACACGTCATAATCCACCAAGACCGAAATAAGGCAAGTACTCAGAACAAATAGTCCAATACATGAACTTCACAGCAAGATTGCTGGCGCAAGGAAATAATGTCCGCCCTACTCGGAGCCTGGATGGAAACTCACTGACTACCTTCGCGCCTGATTTTCCGGCTTCACCTACTCGCCAGTGTTGCCCGGCTGACTTTTCGTCGCAGGGATAGGAATTTTAGGGATATTCTTGTACACAGCCGCTTGAGACATACTAGCCCTCCATACTTTGGTACTTAACCATGCCAAAGCTGTCTATGTAAGAGCTGTCCGTTTGTACTCGTACTCCAAACTCAGACAGTCACTTTTCCGAAAGGAAAATTTGTCATTAGAAAGTCTTTCACATGCGAATCCAGAAACCTGTTTTATGCTTTCATCTGCAAGAAGTGTGGCATTACCTATATTGGTGAAACTGGCAGACGTTTGGCACACAGGTTTCGTGAGCACTTAAATGACACCTATCATTGCAAACATTTACCGGTGGCCCTTCATTGGAGAATCGCCTCATTTTCAAATGGGCTGTTTATCTCCAAAAGGCCTTAATGTCCAACATCATTTTGCATAAATTCTGGTGGCTTTTCTCTTTTTCATTCTTCTTTATTCGTTGTTTTTTCGATCTATCTTCTTATGTTTTTGTTTTGGTTCGTTTCGTATCCTTATAAATTGTCGCTATCTTATACGTCACTTCCTTAGACGATTTCTTGGACAAACTACCTCAGTGTTCTATTCCAAGCATCTACGGATCTAGCTAAGTGACCTTTTACTTGTTCCAAAGTATTGTTCATTCTATTTTTTTTTCGTTTCGTTGATTATTTACTTTCTTGTTTCGGTATTTCTTTCAGGTTTTACGATTTTCTTGCATTATTATTGTTCTTTTTTTCGCTCATCACTGTGGTTGTTTACTTTTTCCATTTGCTTGTATCGCTCATTTGGTGTAAGTTTCTCATCATCGTATGTTTTTGTAGTACCTAAATGTAATTCTTGTCTTTGTCACCTGTTTGTAACTGTGGCTGATGAAGGGTAAAAACCTGAAACGTCCCTTGTTTCATGTGAACCGTTAATTTGTAGAACTGATTCAATACCGTTTTATTGGTTTATATAATCATATATATTCCTTACCAGTTTTACAGCAGCCCCTTAATTTATTTACTTACACTAAACAACATCTGTTGTCTGACATCTTGTGTACATTAATAAGCAACAACATCTTATACATAAAGTAAAGCAACACCTTTATTTGATAAATGTTTATATCAGAAAGCAGCAGAATTTGAATGATATCAGACACTGCATCTTCATTAATGACAGTGGCATGATGTGTAAAGCAGAGCTACAGTATTTGACAAGTGTGCTACTAGAATTTAACTGTAAACATAATTCCCTGATAGAAACATCATCATCCTTTTCCACTTCATCCCCTATGCAGCCCCCACTGCAGCTGGTCCTCCTTTGTATCAAGCATTTACATGCTATTCCAGCAGTGATTTTTGCAGCAACCTGTTTTATATGATGAAGCTGTCAGCCCCGTGCATAATCTTATATCAGTCATCTTGTGTGACATGACTGAGGTAGCAGTATTCCTATTCTTTCTTTGTCTCATCAAAGACCCACTCGGGAATGGCACATGGTGAATAGATATATGCCATGGTCACCAAGAACTGACACTCAGTGACAGTGGATCAAAGTCAAGATACATGCCATGGTCACCAAGAACTGACGCTCAGTGACAGTGGATCAAAGTCAAGTCAAGATACATGCCATGGTCACCAAGAACTGACGCTCAGTGACAGTGGATCAAAGTCAAGTCAAGATACATGCCATGGTCACCAAGAACTGACGCTCAGTGACAGTAGATCAAAGTCAAGTCAAGATACATGCCATAAAGATGAAAGATACAGAATAAACAGTTGCATGCAAAGGTGAAGTTAGTGCATTAGCAGTCAACTGCAATAGTGGAGTAAAGTCACTATGCTTGGTCTCAGCTTAATAAGGTGGGGTGACCACCTCCCCTTCCTCCCTGCCTTCATCTTCCCTGACTTACAGCACAATATTTTCACAGCTGGGTAGACTGGAGTGGGGCATGGCCAAATTTCATATCATGTGGTTTGTAAATAAAAATTTAAAAAAAAAAGTAGAAAAAAAGGTCAAAAATACAAATTTCATTTTTTCACATGCATTATGTGATTTGGAAAACAGCAAAACTAACATAAGAAAAAAAACCTTTAGGTTTTTGTGGCCTTGACTTTCTCTGTCACGTGACGTAATAAGTTTAAGAAATTTTTAACTGCACCTTTCAGGTTTTTTTTTCCCCCCATAAAATAGTTTTCTATTCTACAAAAGAATGATTTTTTTTCCCCATGACAAACAGAACCTCTGCTTACAGATTACATCTGTATGATATGTAATTGGAGACAGCAGATAGACCATGGCATACTCATTCACAAATATTTATCCTGACACGGAAGAAGTACCCGTTGCATTATGCTTTCAGTTAAATTTTCTTTGAATACTCATTAGAATCATCCCATACAGAGGCCAAAAAAAGTGTATTTTATTCGGATTTCACAGATCTCTTGGTAAGTAACAAATCATTTAGTTTCCTCGTGAAAGAGCTACCAAATACCTTTTCATATTTTTTTTTTAACTTTAAAAATTCTATTAAAATCTAAAGACGGAGGAATACGTTTTTTTTTTTAACGAAATAAAAAATAAAAAAAAGAGAATCATGACAGGCAATAATTAATGAGGACGAGTTTTCATACCATGCATAAATTTAGAGCCAAGCATCACCAAGTCTTCCTTTCAACTTGAGACATCATTAGTTTCCTGTAATTTTCACTTTTGCCATAACAATCATTTGACCATGTAGATGTAAACCTACCAGAAGCAGTCTTTGCTCATGATCAACTTTATGAAGCGCCCACACCAGGAAGGAACCCAGACAGTCTTAAAGATGTATTCAGGACACAGGCTACCAAAGCAAATAATTTTAAAGATAATCATACATTTACAAATAATAGTGTGATTACAAAGCTGCTAAGTAATTAGTCAAATACCGCTCTACTGACCTATTCCCACTTCTCAGTCCTCTAAATGTGCAAATTTATTATACTGGCTTTAATGCTTCTCCCGTCATTGTATACTTGCTCAGTACAGGTAAGGGCTTATAATACTACGAACCAGTCAGCATATGGAGTAATGAACTAGGGACCAAAGCATGTCATAGTGAGTAAAGTAAGTTTATACAGATATATAGGCTGAGTGCCTGATCTATAATAGCTAATAGAAAAGCTAAAGTAACATTATGTTAAAATAAAGGAAGCAAGTCTGAACAATCAAAAAAAAAAATATATATATATATATACAAGTATATACTCGTATATGTTCAGATTACAAGCAGTGGGATACACATTAAAAAAAAAAAAACAATCAAGTGACATAAGGAGTGACCTTTTCTGTGGATAAAATGTCCAACAGAGGACTACAATGTCAAATAATGTTTAAATATCCAAGCCAAATGACTAGAAAATGCATCCAAGCTTAATGCCAATGATTTAGTGACACAAAGGTGTGTAAACATCGAAGTCACATGGTACTGAATCACAGCTGATGCACAAACATTCAAGTCACATGACACTGAATCACAGCTGATGCACAAACATTCAATTCACATGGTACTGAATCACAGCTGATGCACAAACATTCAAGTCACATGGTACTGAATCACAGCTGATGAACAAACATTCAAGTCACATGACACTGAATCACAGCTGATGCACAAACATTCAAGTCATATCATCATCATTTTCCTCTGCACTCCCTATGGAGCAAGCAGCCCCCACTGCAGCCTGCACCAAGCAGTCGCAAGCTCTAACAGCTGTGGTTTCTGTGGCAATATTTTTTACATGAGGAGGTTGCCAGCACAACCTCATAATTAGTCTCACCTTCTACAACATGTTGCCTGAGTGTGCAGCTGTACTATTTTTTTTTTTGTCTCTCAAAAGACCCCGCCCGGGAACCAAGTCACATGGCACTGAGTAAGTGACACAAAGGTATTTGCAATTCCAAGCCAAATAGTAGTGACAAAATAAATTTGTACAAACATCAAGCCAAATGGCATTGACACAAATGTATACAAAGATTCATGCTAAAATACACCAATTTAGTAACACAAAGATGTACAAACATCCAAACCAACAAAAAGCACAGTGACGAAAGATGCATAAGTATACAAAGAAAATAACACTGACTGAGTGACACCCAGGTGAACAAACCTCCAAACCAAATGACATTGATTTAGTGATCCAAAGATGTACAAACGTCCAAGTTAAATGACACTAAGTGAAAAAAAACAGATGTATAAAAATTCATGCCAAAAACAACAAAATGAAATGATGTATAAATATGCAGAATACAAACAGTGAGCCAAATGGCACAGACAAGAAAATGAACAAACATGCAAGTCAAACAATATTGGTAGGTAAAAGATCCCGTTATTTCTCCATTAAGGCATATTGGGAATATGGTGTTAGGCCCATATATTCACTAGGGGTGATGTGGTCAGCATCATGCCGGCCGCCTTAACCTTCCCAGAGTTGCTCTGGTACCCAATTCATGAGGCTGGGTCAACCCCAGAGCCGTTTGCAGTCTAAAAAGAAATCCCACCTCAACTTGGGATTGAACCATGGACCACTGAGCTAGGAAGCCAGTGCACTTACCATGCGCTGCCGCAACTCCTAATGATATAGTTACACAAAAAAGTTACACATGTTCAAACCAAATGGCCATGAGTCAGTGACGAAAATAATGTAAAAATATCCTAGCCAAATAGTACTGACTTAAATGACACAAAGATGTATAAATATCTTAGCCAAGCATCACGGACTGAGTGACACAAAGACATACAAACATTCAAGCCAAATGACACTACAGAGTAAAACAAAACTAGAAAAATTCAAGTCGAATAACACTAAGGGAGGGATAAATAATAATACTCCAGCCAAGATCAGTTTTCAATAAAAACATAAAGATAACAAACCTTGGTGTCATATGAGTATTTTTGCTCAGCAAATTTTGAGAACTGTACATACTCAATAGCAGTGCTCCGTATATTTAAAAGTGCTCAATCTCTAGTAGAGACATACATTAATAATTAGTTAACCCTTTTGGCACCAGGCAATTATTATGTTTTACCCAAGTACCACAAGGTCTGCTAGTTTTAGTGTTTTTTTTCCTGTTTACGTGTTTTTTTCCCTCACCGTTTTAAGACAAGCTATAAACATTAATGAGAAAATGTCTGGTTATACAAGATATAGCCCTTAAAATCTCCGTGGCAGACCCCAGCAATAGGAATAACACCATAACAATATTTGTTTTTTTTAAATAACATACATGGTGTCCAATATCATAGGGAAAATGTTATTTTTAAAGAATATGCTCAATATGATTTCCTTCAATCTCCAGATCAATATTAATATTAATCTCAAAATAAAGAGAAAATAATCAATTAAATACATTTTTCTTACGATTCCAGACCTTTTAGACACTCTGTGTATACAGACCATTGTAATCCACATATATATAATTTGTTTTTAAAAATATACAGAGTTTTATTTTACATTACATAAAGTACAGACTTGAGGAAATGGCGACCCATGGGAGAATAATGTACTTGTCACAGCGCTATTTCGCCGAAATTTCAGATTGGCCACCTTGAGTGGTTGACAACCCTGAGAGAAGTGGTTTGTCCAGATCAGGTAACCGGACAGAAAGCGGGAACAAGTTTTGGCACAAAAGGGAGTTCCCTCCTAGTCAGCGGCTGAGGTAGGTCGCAGATATTTTCACTCGCCAGCATTCTTGTGGTGAATTGCATGCCATGTTTGGATTATTATAGTACTTGCCATATTTCATGCTGAGTGAATTATGTGTCATCATTCTAGATGTGGATAGGATCTAGTGGACATTTTCCATAGATAGCAGAGTTGTAAAGTGTCTATGTGTTGAGAGTACCATTGGCACAGTGTTGCGATAGTCAGCAATAAGGTTCATTCGGTAGGGCATACTAGAATGCATTATGTTGATAGATTGAGCTGGTAGTTAGGCAAGTTACATTGGTATTTTCGTATTGTAATTCATACGCTGTTCATGGCCGTGTGAGGCCTTTATTTGTGTGTGTATATCATATTAAAGGGCAGTACCTGAGGAAGGTGTTATCTTGCTGTGTCAGCCATATGTTGTGGTCGTACCTTTGGAAGGACGAGCCTTATTTATCATTAGTATTGGTGTTATTATAAATCTACAATATTAGTGGTCTTGACAGTACTATATTATGATTCCCATGTGGCTCAAGGTAGAGAAGGAGTTAATAACAATGGCAAAACCATCTGACTTACTAAAATCAGGAACGTAAGTGCATGCATCTATCCACTATCTCCTATAGCCGAGATGTGAGGGTGGCCAATAATACTTTTATAGAGATTCTCAGGTGTTCAAACCTTTGACCTTAATATTAAGACTTCTGGCAGATAGACTTGCCAAAGAAAGAGGAAGCAAAATTAAAACTGAAGACAGGGCAACACATGGAGAAATAAATGCTACGCACTGGACACAACAGCTTGAGGTACCATCTTCATCACAAGTACAGGATTGGTACAACAGATCTCTGCATAAGCCTCATGACAGCCAAATATCTGCCCCAGTCCTGCCCAACTAACAGCAGCGAACGAAGTAACATACTGCAACAACCTACTTCTCTCCATGAAAAACTGTTTGGAGATGTCAGGGACCTTGAGCCTTTATTAGAGTCATTATGTGGAAATCTGAGGGCGAACGAGGAAGAAAAAAAATAACTTCAGAGAACAAATGGCATAGAGAACACCCAGAGTCAGATATGAGAGAATTACTACTCTCTACTAAGAAGAGACCAAGACTGAGAACTGAAAACTATCACTTGGAACTGAGAACTGGCCACTGCAGACTCCAATACTTCGTGTTCAACAATTTTTTTTTAAATCAGACAGACAGACGTGTCCATCTGGGGAAGACAAACAAACAGTAGAACATGTCCTCCGAGATTGTCAGCTCCATGAGAGGAGTAGAGTGGCAGTATAGCCTTCACCAAATCATTTGAGGGAGAGAAACTGTATGGTAATAAGTTTGAAACAGATCGCCAAGTTTATGAGAGAAAAAGATGTGGTTATGTGACAGCGGATGAAGAAAAAAGATGACCTCTGAATTAAGTTTCCCTACTTCATTTAATACATTCATTACTAAATTCACTTCTGTCATTTGTTAACTTCATCAACGCTTGTTATAATTTGTTCTCTTGCGCCTTTTTCCCTAATGATGATTTTTATTGCACGCAAACACTTGTATGCCTGTCATTGTATTAACTGGTCATTGAGGAAAGGAGCTACAGAAAATTGCTATTTTCATAAATAAATGCAGGATTTCAATTTAAATTCACAGGCTTACTTTATAAGAATAGTAGATATGCATATCAAAGCATGTGATGCATAATACAACTGGTTGCCACGGAAATGGATTTTAATGCTGTATTTCAATTCACTAAGGGAAAGGAGGGATCCCGTTACACGCCCATTGAGAATATGGTGTTAGGCCCATATTTTCTTGACCATCGGCACACTAGGGGTGATGTGGTCAGCATCACGCCGGCCGCCTTAACCTTCCCAGAGTTGCTCTGGTACCCATTTGGGGCTGGGTCGACCCAGGAGCCATTTGTGGCCTACAAAAATCACACCTCATCTGGGGATCAAACCATAGACCCCTGCGCTAGGAAGCCAGTGCACTAACCACTATGCTACCACGGCTCCACTAAGGCTGTTTTTAATGCTTTGAGTACCAAATTTGAACTGGAGGCTGATCATTGTATTTTACAACTTTTTTTCAGATTAGATTTTTTGATAACTTTATTAGATCCTGAACCGTAAAACTTATTTGCAGTAAATCAAAATTCTGATAACACATCAGAAATCTGCCCTGAAAAAAGTTTTATCATTCTATGGAAAGTATCTATGCCAAATATCATATCGACTGATGAATAAATAAGCAAGTTATAACAGAATTAGTAACTTCAAATAAGATTCTGAGAAATTTAGTTTTCTTCATAGGACAAGCATGATTTCTCAAGAAAATTCCAGTTTCAAAATCACAATATAAGCTGCTTAGAATGTGTTCTGACACCTGACTTATGTGTTCTGACACCTGACTTATGTGTTCTGACACCTGACTTAACATATTTAAATCCAGGAGAAGTTTTTCCTATTTTGACTTTAAATGTAGTGCCGCTCCTATCCGTACAATTTTTTTTTTTTTATGTCATATGTTAGCACTTTTACCTGCCATTACTCAGGTGTAAAGCACAAAAAATGTTTAATAGAATAAGCACATTCATTAAAATAAATGATAAGTCATTTGAGTCAGTGAAAGCAATCCTTCACACACAAAAGATATAACCTAATTGACATAAACACATGTATCTTAACTCTTTAAGTCCCAATCGACTTTATAAAGCGTCAGAGGTTAGACGCGCTTGGCCCAATTGACTATAAAAAGCCTTTAGTATATGTGCCTCTTTTTGAGACTGTTTTTAATTACAATTACCCACAAACCACCCAAAACGTCATTTCCGACTGGAAGTACATTCTTTTAAATACCGCACGTGTTCTAAGAGTGGACGTTTTTCTGTTTTGAGATATTTATTTTAGATTTTTAAAGCGATTTTTTTAAGCGCATATTTTCTAACAAAAAGTGGCCACACCCACTTCTTCGAATGGTAGTCCCAAAAGGTTAGGCCTAACGTCAGATCAAGCGCGTAAGATATTTGAAGAAATTTTTGAGATTGACTGTAGTATATTCACAGGATATCGAAAGTGATCTTTTGTGATTTCCTATGGATTTTGTGCTTTCCTATGGATTATGATTATGTGTTTTCCTATGGATAATATCTTCATAACAGGAGCAGCTCGGCAAGGTAAGAATATATCTATTTCTTTCAAATTTACCTGCTTCTTATTCCGCCTCCATTTTACTTTACATTTTACTAACTAATAAGTTTTATTAATAAATTTAAATTATGCACAAGATGCAGTTACTAACAATTATTCATGTGTAAATAATATAATTCCCATCTTTCTGATGTATAAACTGAAATTTCCTCTGTTTTACAACAATATGACCTGTTGTTGTAATTTGTGAAATTAACAATCTTCTGAGTGTTTATTGATTAAAAACTGATTGTACTTTGTAAGAGTACTTCTGTTTGTGACATTTTGAAACTTTAATGTTGGATATTCTTATGAGGAACAATTGTAGAAGAATTTTAATGAATACTTTTCCTCTAATTTTGCACCGGCTTCTTCTTTTGTCCTCCATTTTACCTTGAATAACAAATAATTTTTTCAATGAATGCTTTTATACTTGTAGCACAAGAGTAAAGTACATCCAGTTACCTTCAGTTTCATATACAACAACTAAGTTATTTATGCATAAGAACATTTTAAAAAAATTATTTCCAAATAAAAACACACCGGGTTGACAATTTCATCTGTTTTACAACAATATGACCTGTTGTTGTAATTTGTGAAATTAACAATCTTCTGAGTGTTTATTGATTAAAAACTGATTGTACTTTGTAAGAGTACTTCTGTTTGTGACATTTTTGAAACTTTAATGTTGGATATTCTTATGAGGAACAATTGTAGAAGAATTTTAATGAATACTTTTCCTCTAATTTTGCACCGGCTTCTTCTTTTGTCCTCCATTTTACCTTGAATAACAAATAATTTTTCAATGAATGCTTTTATACTTGTAGCACAAGAGTAAAGTACATCCAGTTACCTTCAGTTTCATATACAACAACTAAGTTATTTATGCATAAGAACATTTTAAAAAATTATTTCCAAATAAAAACACACCGGGTTGACAATTTCATCTGTTTTACAACAATATGACCTGTTGTTGTAATTTGTGAAATTAACAATCTTCTGAGTGTTTATTGATTAAAAACTGATTGTACTTTGTAAGAGTACTTCTGTTTGTGACATTTTGAAACTTTAATGTTGGATATTCTTATGAGGAACAATTGTAGAAGAATTTTAATGAATACTTTTCCTCTAATTTTGCACCGGCTTCTTCTTTTGTCCTCCATTTTACCTTGAATAACAAATAATTTTTCAATGAATGCTTTTATACTTGTAGCACAAGAGTAAAGTACATCCAGTTACCTTCAGTTTCATATACAACAACTAAGTTATTTATGCATAAGAACATTTTAAAAAATTATTTCCAAATAAAAACACACCGGGTTGACAATTTCATCTGTTTTACAACAATATGACCTGTTGTTGTAATTTGTGAAATTAACAATCTTCTGAGTGTTTATTGATTAAAAACTGATTGTACTTTGTAAGAGTACTTCTGTTTGTGACATTTTGAAACTTTAATGTTGGATATTCTTATGAGGAACAATTGTAGAAGAATTTTAATGAATACTTTTCCTCTAATTTTACACCGGCTTCTTCTTTTGTCCTCCATTTTACCTTGAATAACAAATAATTTTTCAATGAATGCTTTTATACTTGTAGCACAAGAGTAAAGTACATCCAGTTACCTTCAGTTTCATATACAACAACTAAGTTATTTATGCATAAGAACATTTTAAAAAATTATTTCCAAATAAAAAAACACACCGGGTTGACAATTTCATCTGTTTTACAACAATATGACCTGTTGTTGTAATTTGTGAAATTAACAATCTTCTGAGTGTTTATTGATTAAAAACTGATTGTACTTTGTAAGAGTACTTCTGTTTGTGACATTTTGAAACTTTAATGTTGGATATTCTTATGAGGAACAATTGTAGAAGAATTTTAATGAATACTTTTCCTCTAATTTTGCACCGGCTTCTTCTTTTGTCCTCCATTTTACCTTGAATAACAAATAATTTTTCAATGAATGCTTTTATACTTGTAGCACAAGAGTAAAGTACATCCAGTTACCTTCAGTTTCATATACAACAACTAAGTTATTTATGCATAAGAACATTTTAAAAAATTATTTCCAAATAAAAAACACACCGGGTTGACAATTTCATCTGTTTTACAACAATATGACCTGTTGTTGTAATTTGTGAAATTAACAATCTTCTGAGTGTTTATTGATTAAAAACTGATTGTACTTTGTAAGAGTACTTCTGTTTGTGACATTTTGAAACTTTAATGTTGGATATTCTTATGAGGAACAATTGTAGAAGAATTTTAATGAATACTTTTCCTCTAATTTTACACCGGCTTCTTCTTTTGTCCTCCATTTTACCTTGAATAACAAATAATTTTTCAATGAATGCTTTTATACTTGTAGCACAAGAGTAAAGTACATCCAGTTACCTTCAGTTTTTCATATACAACAACTAAGTTATTTATGCATAAGAACATTTTTAAAAAAATTATTTCCAACTAAAAACACACCGGGTTGACAATTTCATCTGTTTTACAACAATATGACCTGTTGTTGTAATTTGTGAAATTAACAATCTTCTGAGTGTTTATTGATTAAAAACTGATTGTACTTTGTAAGAGTACTTCTGTTTGTGACATTTTGAAACTTTAATGTTGGATATTCTTATGAGGAACAATTGTAGAAGAATTTTAATGAATACTTTTCCTCTAATTTTGCACCGGCTTCTTCTTTTGTCCTCCATTTTACCTTGAATAACAAATAATTTTTTCAATGAATGCTTTTATACTTGTAGCACAAGAGTAAAGTACATCCAGTTACCTTCAGTTTCATATACAACAACTAAGTTATTTATGCATAAGAACATTTTAAAAAATTATTTCCAAATAAAAACACACCGGGTTGACAATTTCATCTGTTTTACAACAATATGACCTGTTGTTGTAATTTGTGAAATTAACAATCTTCTGAGTGTTTATTGATTAAAAACTGATTGTACTTTGTAAGAGTACTTCTGTTTGTGACATTTTGAAACTTTAATGTTGGATATTCTTATGAGGAACAATTGTAGAAGAATTTTAATGAATACTTTTCCTCTAATTTTGCACCGACTTCTTCTTTTGTCCTCCATTTTACCTTGAATAACAAATAATTTTTCAATGAATGCTTTTATACTTGTAGCACAAGAGTAAAGTACATCCAGTTACCTTCAGTTTCATATACAACAACTAAGTTATTTATGCATAAGAACATTTTTAAAAATTATTTCCAAATAAAAACACACCGGGTTGACAATTTCATCTGTTTTACAACAATATGACCTGTTGTAATTTGTGAAATTAACAATCTTCTGAGTGTTTATTGATTAAAAACTAATTGTACTTTGTAAGAGTACTTCTGTTTGTGACATTTTGAAACTTTAATGTTGGATATTCTTATGAGGAACAATTGTAGAAGAATTTTAATGAATACTTTTCCTCTAATTTTGCACCGGCTTCTTCTTTTGTCCTCCATTTTACCTTGAATAACTAATAATTTTTCAATGAAAGCTTTTATACTTGTAGCAGAAGAGTAAAGTACATTCAATTACCTTCAGTTTCATATACAACAACAAAGTTATTTATGCATATGAACATTTTTAAAAAATATTTCCAAACAACAACAATAAAAACGCACTGGGGTGGCCATTTTTGCTTGGGCCAAACCCACTTTTTTGCTTGGGACTGAAAGAGTTAAAGTCAAGTTTGTATCAAAGTCACAAACTCTTCAACATGAATTAAAAAAACAATCAACGACTTACTCATAACAGAAAATCGCATTAGGTATTATCTTCATTTTTCGGTGAAATACTTTTGCTTGATGATTTCTTTTCTATTGTAATAAAAACTGAAAAATAATAAACGATGACCACTTTAACAGGTGTATAAAAATGTTTTACAACCTTGTGTCTTTTTAACATTATCCTGATATCAGTATTAATGTGATACTTATAATTACAGAAACAGAAGGACCAGAAAATAAATCCAAGCAGAGACAATCGTGGAAAGACTTTATCTGAGGTCTAGTACCAAAGGTACCCAAAAATCCAAAGAAGGCAAAGGGCCCTGACTGGATAATTTATTAACCTCTAACCTTTTGAACTTTTGTTTTCTATTTAGAATGTATATCAATCTGTACCCCGTGTGGTGCCCCAGGGAAAGCAAGAATAGAACCAATCTTCTCACCAGGTAGTCTATGTCATAACTGGCAACCTCATCATCTCAAACAAACTGCTACAGAAACAACCTCCATGAGAGCACAAGAAGTGCCTTGGGACAGGTTTTCTGCACTGGGGTCTACTGGAGTGCGTAATATTCCAAAGGGGCACTCATTCAAATCAGTTTGTGAATTTCAACTAACTTGGCCTAACTTTTTTTAATACACAACTGTATGTGATATCCATAAGATAAAAGAATACTTATCTTGGGAATTTCAGTTTAAAAAATGCATATCAAAATCTTACCGGATAAAACACATGAGTATTATCAACATTTATGGATAGCGCAACAATAACAAATCATTAGCTGCATCTGAAGTGATATCATCATACACTTACAGATAATACACAATAATGACTTCACACAGTTGTAGAACATCCGTAAAGTTATTACAAACATAAGAAAATCCATTCAGCAGTTTTTGTGAGTGTAACCTATCTTAGAACAATACAATTAATTATTCAACCTCATCAAAGCAAAAATGTCTACATCCATCAGCTAAAAAATTGCAATGGCTTGATTGTGTGATCTGTGACCTTTGGAATGAATTGTACAGCTCTTAAATCCACTTATAAACTGCAAATTATTTTCAATGTTGACTTGGAAACTCATTACAATTAAATTTTTAATAATGTTTAAATGCTTTCTAATACTAAACAAGACCAAACTGGGAATAAATATGGTCACAATTTGTGCTCCAAGCTAAAATAAAATTGTGATTAATACCATTACCATCATCGTCTGCCCATGTGTTATCAGGGTCTGAAAGGAGAATGAATGAACTTTATTTTAAAAGGGTTGAGACAAGGCACACGCAGGCCCATCTGACATCTTTGCCCTTTATCCTGTATCCTGACACTCACTCATGCGGTCAAACCGTCAACAATTAATCTGCATTTTTGCATATATAATCAAATACATACATAAATGCTCACTTATTCTGCACCTTCTGGAGGAACAAATATAATAAAAACTTCCTTACACTTCTGTAGCAGAAAAAAAACTATCTTCAAGCAGTAAAACAAAAAAGTATTCTGCTAATTCTCTTAAACATTTTCAGATTTCAAACAAGTTACAGTGTTACATACTTCTAAAGTACAGTGGTATACAGTAAGCTCTCACACACATTATATCATGGACTGCTGACTCACTTTTTTTTCTCTCCTAGGAACACCTCCAGATTTGGCACCTGGAATGTTTAGGTGGAGAAATGGAGACAGAAATTAAAGTGATAACGAAGAGATGGAGAGGTCTTGAGAAGATGACACTGTGGTATACTCAACAGTTTAGAATTCTGCAACAATAACAACAAAAATCTGGCACAGTGTGAATAATAATTGCTGGAAATAGAGGTAACATTGTATTTGCTTCACATAATTATGTTCTTACTAAAACAATCAGTTAACATAAAATTTCCACTGAATTTATAGCCACATCCAAAACACAGGTACATACTGGAAATTAGTTACTATTCTCATTTTTGGCATCATATAAAACAAACTGCCAAAAACTGCAAGAGCACATGAAAAGTTTTGACATAGCCATCCTGCACAACAGCTAATTAAACGATGGCTTTATCAGAAGAACAAAATGATAATTATATGGCACTGTTTTGACCAGCAAAGCCAAAAAAAAGCCAGACTAAAGCTAACAGTCTGGACTCTACATTGTACACTTGAGGCGTTTATGTAACTAACGTCTAGGATTAGTTATGGTCCCTGTGCATTTACATATATTATCTATCTCACACTCCTCCAGAGTTTAATATATGCTCAACTTTATCTAATGTTTATCAAAACTGCTCTCACTATTCACTTCTAGAGCTCTGTCACACAGTGCTCTTACTACACAAACTCCATCTGTTCTTCTTTCCCTGGGAATAAAACAAATCCAGTCCATGTTATCAAACCATAAAGTAACTTCCTATGTTTATGCAACCAATCTGAGCGTAGTTAAGTGGCATAAGTGTTATTATCCTTTTTGTTAACAGAAGCAAATTATATAAATTTACACTAAATAATGGTACACTCCACCTTTACGAAATACTCCATTGTTAATCACCATGCTGTCTAGTTTGTTCTATATTCTGTCTCTTATTATCAGTAATAGTTTGTATTTCATTTTACTTATTGCTGCTCTGACATTTTATTTTCTTAACTCTCCTTGGCGTAAGCACTACTAACAAATTTTCCTCATCTGAACCTTCTTGTGTGAACCAATGGAGTTCCCTCATATCTATTCTGCTTGTTTCTGCAATCTTTCTATATTCTCGGCATTTACCTTTGTCTTCTCTTTAACCCACTTGGATGTATTCGTTTTCATGCACATCTTAGCCATATCCTTTATCTGTCTGATTTCAACAACAGTGAATTTGATTATTATTATTCTTCTTTGTTTGCCCTCAGACATCTACATTAATAATTCTAATAAAGGTAGTAGTCAGCTTAAGGTTCCTGACAACTCAAACAGTTTTTCAAGAAGAGAAGTGGGGTGTTGCCGGTTGCCACTCCATTCACTGCTGTAAGTTGGGCAGGACTGAAGCAGATGTTCAGCTGTCATGGGGCTGGTGCCACAGGTGCAGAGATCTGTGGAACCAATCCTGTATTTGTGATATAGATGGTACCTCAACCTATTGGTGAGTAAGCGGAAAATGATGACCTGGTCTCACCTAGATAGCTAGTGAAAGGCATCATCTTTTATGTGACCTTCGTATTCTCTTAACATTTGGACTTGAATATGGCTTTTATAGTTGTGTTAGCCATTTCATAAGTTGTCTCTATATCATTTTGTTGCAGCACTTCCCCTTGTTCAGCAAGTTTATCTGCCCCTGTTGCCTGGAATGTTGCAATGGGCTGGTATCCACTGGACTGTGCTTCTCATCTGTTCAGTAACGTATACAAATGCACACAAACAACAAATGCAGAGTGCATAGTGTACAAATATTAATTTTCACTGTGAGCAAGCTAAAAGTGACAACATAACCAATACAGCAGTGCTTCCATGCACCCCTTGGTGTGCGAGACTCACCTTCCAGGGGTGCGAGACATGAAAGATATTTTAAAGCACGAATCATTATAAATAATATATTATACACAGAATTCAAATGTATTTGTACAAAATAGAACACCGACAACGTGAATTGTATACCGAATCTTAGTCACATTCTGTAAATAACATTTTATCTCTTTTAAGCATTACTGGCATGTTTTGCAAGCTAGAAGGGGCGTGAGGCCTCTTAAGATGCTGTAAAGGAGTACGAGGCTTCTTAAGATGCTGTAAAGGAGTACGAGGCTTCTTAAGATGCTGTAAAGGGGTGTGAGGATTCTTAAGATGCTGTAAAGGGGTGTGAGGCTTCTTAAGATGCTGTAAAGGGGTGTGAGGCTTCTTAAGATGCCATAAAGGGGCGTGAGGCCTCTTAAGATGCTGTAAAGGAGTATGAGGCTTAAGATGCTGTAAAGGGGTGTGAGGCTTCTTAAGATGCTGTAAAGGGGCGTGAGGCTTCTTAAGATGCTGTAAAGGGGTGTGAGGCTTCTTAAGATGATGTAAAGGAGTACAAGGCTTCTCAAGATGCTGTAAAGGGGTGTGAGGCTTCTTAAGATGCTGTAAAAGGGTGTGAGGCTTCTTAAGATGCTGTAAAGGAGTACGAGGCTTCTTAAGATGCTGTAAAGGGGTGTGAGGCTTCTTAAGAAGCTGTAAAGGGGTGCGTGGCTTCTAAAAGGTTCAGAAACACTGCAATACAGACTATAGCAGGGACTGTCAACCTGAGTGCACAATGGACACTGAAGTGTATTAATTTTTGCAGATGGTGTATGGTTTGAAGCACAAAGATAACAAACCAGGGTGCATGGTACATCTATGGAATTTTCTCAAAAGGTATATGGCGTAAAAAGTGTGCAGTTCAGCTTATGTTAATTTTTTTTAAAAAAAAACTGATGTGTAGAAATTTTTAAAAGTGTAAAGCAAAGCATAACATATTTATTTTTTCATGCATAGTACACAAACAGCTTTATGAAAGGAAATTTTACAAGTGTAAAGCAAAGTGTAAAGTATTTAAATCATCATGTACAGTACACATACAGCTTTATGAATGGAAATTTTACAAGTGTAAAGCACAAAGTGTAAAGTATTTAAATCATCATGCACAGTACACAAACAGCTACGGTATATGAATGGAAATTTTACAAGCGTAAAGCACAAAGTGTAAAGTATTTAAATCATCATGCACAGTACAAACAGAGTTTATGAAAGGAAATTTTACAAGTGTAAAGCAAAGTGTAAAGTATTTAAATCATCATGCATAGTACACATACAGCTTTATGACAGAAAGTTTTCACAGTACACAAACAGCTTTGGGGTTGTCCACATGTTGTCACACAAGTGGGGTGGGGTGGGGGGGTTACATATTTTGTGATGTGTGATATGTAAAATTCACACCCAAAAAAAAATTTGAGGCTTGCTTCCTTCATAATTGACGTTGTTAAAAAAAATAGATTTTCGTAACCCCAATCCGCACAGTCAACTTTTATTCGCATAGTTAACAACTCCATCGTGGACGACTTACATTAATATTATAACCTCAGCTGAAATATCGGGTAATTGTTATAATTTATAACTGGTTCAAATTGTTTGTAATAAAACATTCCTTTTTTTTTTTTTAAACATAATGTTTTACTCACCTTGAAAAAACAAAACATGTCAAAGTGCACACTCCTACAGTGGTGGTTTCTGTAGTAATTAGTTTTACCAGCACCATGCACTACCTCACATTAGTGGCCTATTACGAAACGCATGAGGGAACTGTGGTCCTATCTGATTCTCCAGGTACTGCATACGATGCTTTTAAACAGTATGTAATGAGAATTTTGTAGGCAAACAATAAAATAAATAAAACATAATTTCATTCATTTAATTAAAGGAAATTTACAAGCAAATATACGACAAATGGCAATTGGAGATGGCACTAAAAATAACACCAATAAATCTCTGAAAGGAGTGGAGGTTACGGAATTCGACTAGAAAAAAAAATAAGATTGAAAGAGAATCAACATGTCATATTTTAGAGTCTTGATTGACGTAAGATCACTTCTTGTTTTCATCCTGGAAAAAGATGACTGAAATATCCAAAGAGTAGAAGAAGATGATAGAGAAAATTAAGATTCAGTAACATTTTAAACAATGGGTTGTTATTGAATTTCTTGTGGGCAGGGAAGGAATCAGAAAAGCTTCACAAGTGGTTCAAAATGTATGCAGAGACAAGCGGTTCAAAATGTATGCAGAGACAAGCGGTTCAAAATGTATGCAGAGACAAGTGGTTAAAAGTGTACACAAAAAACAATGTTGATAAAAGCAATGTTTGTCTTTGGGCTTCACAAATGCAGAGTCTGAAGAACACTTATAGGAACTCAGTGGCTATGAGTGCAGGATTCAAACTGGCACAAACAAAGTATATATGCTCTTTGTTTCTTGAGGCGAAGGCTGCTAACATTGGAGATTTTCTCAAAAATTATAAGTATAGCGAATGCATCCAGTTATCATATGAGTATGTTCAAATCATTTTATAACAAATTATTATCACTAAAAAATGGTGTCCCACAAGTTTTTGGGCAACTTTCTACATTCAAGGATCTGGTTTTAGTTAACTGAATTGATTTATTTTTTAACAGAGATTAGGGGTCTCTCAGACAAATCTCCATCAGATTCACTTTCTGAAGATAAACATCTCTGAAGGGCAAGGTCACTTAAAACATGTGATGTATTATTAGGGTGATCCTGGAAGAGATTCTCAGACAGACTCCCCATCTGACATGAAGAAGAGTGACTACAACTTCTGGTATGGTCCGTGTTGTGGCTCAGATTTTCATTGTGATCTGTGGCTGTGCTACTTTCATTTGAACTTGAATATGTTTCACCAGAGTCAGGAAACTGTGAGTTTGAGCTTTCATTACGATTAGTGAAAGACATACCCAGCTGACCTAGTGCTCGCTTCTGGTCTAAGTCTGGGTCAGAATCATCAGTCCTGCCACTATCACTTTTGCTCTCCTCATCAGTGTCACGTTCATCACGTTCTTCCCCATCACCGCTGTCAGTATTTCTTTCCTTCTCTGAGTTCTCCATTCTTGGTCTACTGTCAACGTTGCTGCTGTGGGTCATATTGATGATGGTATTGCTGATGACGTTGTTCCCATCACTGATAATATTATTGTTCTTGCTGTCAACATCACACAGATCACTACCTCTTCCGCTGTCTGTTGAGGTAGTGGAAATGTTCTGCAGTTCAGTAACTCTTGTCACTTCTGAAGCAGCATAACCACTTTTTTTATCTACAGAAACCTGTAAAAAACAAAATAATAATGTTGCAATCATTTTGTTTCAGTTCCTCACTAAGAAGTATGGCTAATAGGAAAAGCTGTAGGCCATTTGCTTTCTTTCTGAGTACCAATCAGTGAATGCCCCCATTCTGTCTCACGAAAAAAACAATCAGTTAGTGCCCTCATTCTGTTCTGTCTCACAAACACCAATCAGTGAGTGCCCCCATTCTGTCTCACAATCACCAATCAGTGAGTGCCACCATTCTATCTTACAAACATCAATCAGTGAGTACCCCCATTCTAACTCACAAACATCAATCAGTGAATGCCCCCATTATGTCTCACAAACACAAATCAGTGAATGCCCCCATTATTTCTCACAAACACAAATCAGTGAGTGCCCCCAATCTCTCACAAACATCAGTGTGCCCCCATTCTGTCTCACAAACACAAATTAGTGAGTGCCCTCATTTTGTCTCACAAACACCAATCAGTGAGTGCCCACATTGTGTCTCACAAATACCAATCAGTGAGTGCCCCCATTCTGTCTCACAAATATCAATAAGTAAGTGCACCCATTCTGTCTCACAAACACCAATCGGTGAATACCCCCATTCTGTCTCGCAAACACCATATCAGTGACTCCCCCCATTGTGTCTCACAAACACCAATCAGTGAGTGCCTCCATTCTGTCTCACAAACATCAATCAGTGAGTGCCCCCATTCTGTCTTACAAACACCATATCAGTGAGTGCGCCCACTGTGTCTCACAAATACCAATCAGTGAGTGCCCCCATTCTGTCACAAGCATCAATCAGTGAGTGCCTTTATTCTGTCTCACAAACATCAGATCAGTGAGTGCCCCCCCCCCCCATATATTCTGTCTCACAAACATCAATCAGTGAATGCCCCCATTATGTCTCACAAACATCAATCAGTGAATGCCCCCATTATGTCTCACAAACATAAATCAGTGAATGCCCCCATTATGTCTCACAAACACAAATCAGTGAGTGCCCTCATTTTGTCTCACAAACACCAATCAGTGAGTCCCACATTGTGTCTCACAAATACCAATCAGTGAGTGCCCCCATTCTGTCTCACAAATATCCATAAGTAAGTGCACCCATTCTGTCTCACAATCACCAATCGGTGAATGCCCCCCATTCTGTCTCACAAATAGCATATCAGCGAGTTCCCCATTGTGTCTCACAAACACCAAACAGTAAGTGCCCTCATTCTGTCTGACAAACACCAATCATTGAGTGGCCCCCATACTGTCTCACAAATATCAATAAGTAAGTGCACCCATTCTGTCTCACAAACACCAGTCGGTGAATGCCCCCATTCTGTCTCACAAACATCAATCAGTGAATGCCCCCATTCTGTCTCAAACACCATATCAGTGACTGCCCCCATTGTGTCTCACAAACACCAATCAGTTAGTGCCTCCATTCTGTCTCACAAACATCAATCAGTGAGTGCCCCCATTCTGTCTTACAAACACCATATCAGTGAGTGCTCCCATTGTGTCTCACAAATATCAGAAATTGAGTGCACCCATTCTATCTCACAAACACCAACCAGTGAGTGCAGTGCACCCATTGTCTCTTTCTCACTCTCTCGCTCACGTGCGCACACACACAGATATATACACATGCAGTTCTCTGTATAATAATAATAATAAATTCTTTAAGCTTCTGAGTGTTTCTTTTGGTCTTCCTTTTTTCCTCTTACCCTCAGGAACCCAAGTGAGCGCCTGTAGTGGTATTCTGTTGTTTTGCATTCGTAGGACATGACCGATATATGACCATCGTCTTTTCCTTATATAGTCGGAGACATATTTCTGCCTAGAGTCTTCTCTTATTTGTCGATTAGTCTTGAATTCTTTCCAACTGATGTTCATGAGTTTTCTAAGACATTTGTTCTCGAATGTATTCAGCTTGTTCTCCAATGATTTTGTTATTTTCCAACTCTCACAGCTGTATGTTAACACTGAGATAACATTTGAATTAAACAGACGAAGATTGGTATGTATATTCAATGATCGTAATTTCTGTATACGCGAGGTTTATTTACGCAAATTCAAACTTACGCGCACCAATTTTTAAGTGACATTGATTCTTGCTGTAAATACCTCAAACTACGTGCTCTGTGTTTCATCATTGTGCTAGTATTTGCATATTTCGTACAGACTGAACTAACAGATACAGAATTTTGTAGTTTTAATTGCATTAGTGGAAACAATAAATCAACCATGGCCCCTATGCGTGCAGTGTGATGCTCCAACAGAGCTGGAAAACGTACCAGAAGGCTCATAACACTGGATAAAAAGCTGGACGCGATTTAATTATGAATGTGCGAAATGACATCAGCTTTCTATTAACTATTTTTAGCTGTTGCGGTTTCCATTAACTATTTTTAGCTGTTGCGGCCACAAAGTCAAGTACTGTTACATCGTATGTGCAACTGGTAAAGACAAATCAATCGGCACTCGTGCGAAGAAAAAACATTTATTAAACAGCTGCTTTAGTAATCCACTGGATCAGTATTTTCCCCCCTCATCTTCATAACAGAGAATAATTCGTCGCCAAGTTCTGTTCAACATTTGTCGTAACGGTTGAACTGTCCGCGTGAGAATGCAAGTCTTACAGCTTATTTGCGCTCATCAGAATTTAATACTGATTACCAAAAGAATTACTAAATATACTTGAGTATAAGTCGAGAAATTTGTTCCCTTTTTGGACCTTAATAAATGTACCCACGACTTATATTCGTCACACTAAAAAAAAAAAGTTTATGAAACCAGTCTGTGAAGCAACCCCGAGACCCAAGCCCTTACTGTCGCACACTGGAAAAAGACAACAGAAACAGACACTCACGTCTGTTGTCTAGTGTTCTACTTCTTTATTTCTTACGAGTGCCTGAAAACAAACCTTTATGTTTGTCTAATATTTATTTACTGTTTACAGGCCTTCCTTATGTGTTATAAATGTTTTGGCAACAATGAATGAGGGTCTGGATTCCAGTTTCATGTGGACATTCATTAGTGTGATACATCCTGAGGTGATAGAGATGGCTTAGTAATCTGCACTGGCCAGTTCTCTGGTGGAAAAAGGACGTTCTGCTGGTGTCTACGAAGCTGGTTGATTGGGTCAGATTGTCCATACCCCTTTCTTTCTTCCATTAGTAGTTGTGCCGATTGTGAGTAATTGTTTTGGCCTCTCAATAGCGCAACAAGCGGCTGAAGTGCTCCGTTTTACCACCAGCTCTAGATAAAGTATCAGCTCTCTTATTGTCAGTGATTCCACAATGGGGAGAACGAACGAATGAACGAACGAACTTTATTTTCGAAGGGTAAAGAATTGGGCGCGCAGGCCCGTCTAACATTCTGCCCTTCCACTCTCATTAATCTTGCATACTATATCCTTTCATTCCCACATGATGCTTTAAGCATTAATTTAAAGGCATGCAACATTATAAAGTTACCATAACAGCATTCATTTACAGTATGCAAGCATAATTTAAAAAAATGAGTAGGGTTTTTTTTTTGAAATAAACAAGCTAGTAAATGGGGGAAAAAAGTAATAATAAAATAAAATAAATAAAACAATAAATAAAAATAAATAAATTCTGTATACCGACACTCACTCATGCGGTCAATCCGTCTACAATTAATCTGTATTTTCGGTATGCGGGTACATTCTCACGACTCACATTTCTAAAGTACAGTATTATGTGGGTACATTCACACATACATTACATTATATAATAATATTTTAAAGTGAATATAATAATGATATTACATGGATATAAAACAAATTATTCACTGGAGGGCAATGGTTCAGCATCTTTAGATAATGCTGATTTCATGAATTTAATACTAATTATTAAGTAAAAAGATAAGAATATTTAATACTAACTGATTACATAAAAAGGATAATCATCCAGAGAATTTCAAAAGCAGTTGACCATAAACTGAGGAAAGAACAAGCGGGCTTCAGAAAGAACAGAAGATGTGCAGATCATATATTTGCCCTCAGGAACATTATAGAGCAGTGCTCAGAATGGCAGAGACAGCTGTACATTAACTTTGTTGATTTTAAAAAGGCTTTCAACAGCATACACAGGGACAGCCTATGGAAAATTCTGAGGGCTTATGGAATTCCCAGCCGCATTGTTTCCATTATAAAAAGCCTCTATTCTAACTTTACGTGCAGTGTTGGATCGAATAATGTAACTTTCGAAGTGAAAACAGGAGTACGGCAGGGATGCCCCTTATCAACAACATTATTTTTGACAGTCATAGATTGGGTGATGCGCCAGACAACAGAGGGCAGTCCAAGAGGAATTAGATGGACAACGTTTTCTACACTGGAAGATTTGGAATATGCAGATGACATTGCACTACTCGCGCATTCACATCAACACATTCAAGACAAAACCGATAGACTGAATGAGTATGGCCAGCAGGTTGGCCTGAACATCAATTTGAAGAAGACAGAGGTCATGACACTAAATGTGGGCAATCCTGAGCCAATAACAGTAAGGAACCAGAAGTTAGAACAGACAGACACATTTACTTACCTAGGAAGCATAGTAACACCTGACGGCGGAACAAGCAAGGACATTAACAACAGAATGAATAAAGCGAGAACAGCCTTTGCTGTTCTCAACAACATTTGGAAGTCTTCCCAGTACAGCACAAACACCAAATTAAGACTGTATGAGAGCTGTGTACTTTCTGTGCTTCTCTATGGTACGGAATGTTGGAGAGTAACAGAGAAGGAAATGTTGAAACTGTCCTCCTTCCACACAATCTGCCTAAGGAAAATTCTCCGAATCTTTTGGCCAAACACCATCAGCAACCAAGAACTACTTATTCGGAGTAACCAGGAGGACATGCACACCATCATAGCTGGCAGATGCTGGAGTTCGGTTGGCCACGTCCTCAGAAGGGACCCTGATACCATCACAAGAACAGCTATGCTATGGACCCCTGAGGGAAAGCGAAAGAGAGGCCGACCAAAAACAACTTGGCGAAGAACTGTGGAAGCTGAGATGCAAAGAATGAACCACAGCTGGGGCACTGTACGAAGGATGGCCGCCGACCGAGCAAAGTGGAATCAATTTGTTGCTGCCCTACAAGACGCCACCAGGCGTGATGGCCGCTGACTGCTTTGACGGTTGGTGGTTATGGATCAAAGAAGAAAACATAAAAAATATACAAAAGTATATTTAATACTAATTGATTACATACAAAAGTAATAAATATTTTAATACTACTGATTACACAAAAAAATACTGACTAAAAAAAAATAATACTGAATACTAACAGCTTACAACAAAAAATACAAAAACATAATACTGAGTACTTTAAACATAAAAAAAATATAATACTGATTACATTTAAAAAAAATGTAATACTAACTCATTACATAAAAAATATAAACATTTAATACTACGTGATCACATCAAAACATAAAAATATTTCATACTGATTACATAAAATAAGAAAAATATTTAATAATAATTGATTACAAGCCTCTGCTGCTATAATTTACCATTATTTGCTCAGTTATTTTTTCAATGTCCTTTGATCGTTTACTAGTGGACACTTCATACTCTTTCTACATGTACAAATTTCTGCTCAGTAATAAACAGTATAATTGGGTCAGCGACTGTGGTCAAACCAGCTGATGGTATTTCCTACTGAGTTAAATTCTCCAAGTTTTAAGATCATCTTTTTTTTTTTAACTCTTATTAGCCAAATTTTATAACTAATGTCATTGTTTTGGTAGGTTTCACTCATGTATTCCCTTGAGGTGAAAATTTGTCAATTTCTGTTACAATCGTAGTCTTCCATTCAGCTATTTTTTTGTGGGTACAATATGCCACTGAAGGAAGAGAAGATTGGATAAATAAGCAAAAATGCCTGCGATTAAAAAAAACTAAAATAAAATAAAACAATGGATAAGTCCTGGCTTACTGAGGAAAAGCATTAAGCAGAAGGTCAGAGCATAACTTGTTTTCTACATATGTACAAAGTAAATAGAGTAGCAGATGTCTGACCGATTTGTGCCTGGGACACAGTCATTAGTGGCCAATCTTTGCGAAATTATAATGCCATATGATCTTTAAAGTATGCACTCTGTTCTCGCAGAACCAATTTTCCCCCATTTTGTAAGAAAATCAAATGCCAGCTTTCCTAACTCTAAGAGTCATTTAGGCCTTAAACAGAATGCTACTAATACCTTAATATGTTTTTCTTTCAGGTGTAACAGTTCCTTCATCGTACAATCATTTACAATTTTATTGATACTTTTAAAAATTCTGAATCTGTTTCATGGTTTTCTTATACTCTAGAGCAGCAGTGGCTTTAATGTATTTTGGATGGTATGGATTTCTATAAATGATGTTGTAGTTACATGTGTTCATATGTGTGTGGGAGCATGTAACACAACAAGGGCTTAAGATAACAATATAGAACACAACAACAATAGTACATGCTATTCATCATCAAGATTGAACTATTAGGACAAAATATTTACAAGAGCTTTATAATTACTCGAAACCACTCCCACTGAAATGTCAATTTGCCTTTACGTTTGTCCAATACGCTTTTACTGCTGACAAGAATAAAGTCATTTGACAGAAGCAGTCCTAAATGTTTTACATTCAATTTCTTTTTAGTCATTTGCACTGAATGTGCTTTTCAATTAAAAAATATACATACTTTATTCATTGTAAAAATGAGGGTTAAACCACAGAGCTGTCTTTTAATGCTAACTAAAACGCAAGACAGCTGCATCCACAGTAACATCACCTAGTATTAAGAAAACACAACTCTAGTTAACTAGGGGATGGCAAACATCATTTCCACTGGTATATTCTGCTAAGGCACATTTAAGTATATTTTCCTAGCATTTTGCCATCTAGAATTGTAAAACGAAAACTTCATCAAACAAATGTTTCAAATTCTTGGGGATGGCTCTCAGTTGTCCCCCAATCAGAAAGAATAAGAAGAAGACAAGTGCACAAATGAAGTGGGAATGGGAGGGAGTAGCAGCAATAGAGGTGATGGAAGAGAGAGATAGCTTGAGGAGGATTTGATGTAAAATCGTTGCAGATACAATATATTTACCAAGATTTGTTAACTGTCACTAATAAAACACAAAAAGGTTTTTTTTTTTATATTCTGGCGGGGATGGTCAATACTATTCCCTAACATTAGCTGCCACTGCTTTGGGGGCTTTACAAGATTTCTAGTTTTACTAGTAATCGTTAGGTCTAACAGTTTTACTAGCAATCATTAGGTCTTACAGTTTTACTAGTAATCATTAGGTCTCAGTTTTACTAGTACTTCATAAATCTTAATTAGGTCTACAGTATTACTGGCACTCATTAGGTCTAATGGAAATATATGATTTTAGCTCAGCAGGACATAAGGTTTACTGCCTCCCATCAGGTTTTATGCTAATTTACAATTCCAGATGTGGCTGCCCTGGACATTAGACCTTGCTCAAAATTCTGTGTGTGTTTGGGCACTATTATTGTTATTGTTGATCACAACTGACATCACTGCACTCCCGGCAAACCCATAGGTGCTCAGTCTCCCTCAGCATATGTCGAAGGGTATGAATGCTAAAAGTTCCTGTTGCACACTGGTTGTAAACACCATGGATATGTCCATCCCTGCCAGCCTTATGTTCGATGCCAAATTCCAGCAATCATAGCTTTGTTGATTCATTTATTGCAGTATCATTCTCTAACAGGCAATCATTAATTGTCCTAAGTACCTCTTCCATATCCATATATGGGTGCTGGGGTCCGCACTATGGGTGCTCTTGAGGCTAGTCTGTCAGTTTCAACATACATCACACAAAGGTCTCACAGTTATACATCGGCTGGCAACTAAAAGTATTATCCTGTTACAATGTGGTAACATTTTACATGCTGTATTCCGTTTCAATTTCCTACTCATTGTTGTACTTGACTGTCTTATCTTCCCCCTCTGCAATCTCTTGGATCCTTAGCCCCTGACTGACAAAGCAGTCAGTGACCATCACGCCTAGTGGCATCTTGTAAGGCAGCAACAAACTGTCCCCATTTTGCTCGGTTGGTGGCCATCCTTCATGCCTTGTCCCAACTGTAGTTCATGCTTTGTATTTCAGCCTCCTCTGTTCTCCCTGTTGTCTTTGGTCTGCCTCTCTTTCGCTGGCCTTCTGGGGTCCATAGCATAGCAGTTCTGGTGATGGTGTCAGGGTCCCTTCTCAGGACATAACCAACCCAGTTCCAGCGTCTGCCCGCAATGATGGTGTGCATGCCTTTTTGACTGCACCATGTAAGCAGTTCCTGGTTGGAGATGGTATTCAGCGAACAAATTTGAAAAATTTTCCTTAGGCAGGTTGTGTGGAACGAGGATAATCTGGACATTTTCTTTTCTGTTTCTCTCCAGCACTCCGCGCTATACAAAAGTACAGAAAGTTAACAGCTCTCATATAATCTTAATTTGGAGCTTTTGTTCTGAGAAGATTTCCAAATGTCCTCTGCAACGTCCAATCCATTTTAGTTTGTACCTTTTAATCTCTAGCACACAAACACCCTGCCCCGTGTAGTTCCTGCGGGTCTTTGAAGAGACAAAGAAAAAAGTAGGACTACCATACCTTCAGGCATGTCGTACAAGGCGACTAAAATGAGGTTGTGCATGGGGCTGCCACCTCATCATGTAAAACTATTAGCCATAAAAACAACTGCCGCAGAGGAGCATGTGAATGCTCGGTGAGGGCTTCCTGCAAGGGGACCCGCTACAGTGATGGTTCCATGCTCCATAGGAAGCACAAAGGAAAATGACGAAATGAACACCCCCAATCCTTTTTGTTTTTTATAATCCACCAAACATACTGTCCAACATCATTGCACCCTGGGCAAACCCACAGGTGCTCAGTCTCCCTCAGCAAATGTCAAAGGGTATGAATGCTAACTATTCCTGCAGGACGCTGGTTTTATACACAATGGACCCACTCCTGCAAGTCTTACATTTGATGCCATATTCTAGCACTCTTAGCCTTGCTGAATCATCTATTGCAGTGTCATTCTCTAACACGTGATCACTAACTGTCATCAGAATCTTTTCCTTATCCATATCCAATGTCACCTCAGGGCTGCAGTAGCTGGGTCTATCTACATTCTCATGCTGGAGGTTGTTGTCATGTAAGCTCCACTCTGTTCATAGATGACCATGCCTTTTACTCTAGCTGAAATGCCCCATCCTAATTTCTCATCACGAAGTGCAGACCCCTCAGTGTACACAATGGCATCATTATTCTCTGCATAATCATGTATCAGTTGATTAATTTCTAGCTCTGCTTTCCCACTGCCCCAAGCTCTGCACTCCCTGCCAAGGCTGATGATGACTTTCTGGTATTTTATCCAGCTCTTACCTTGGATTATTCTAAACTGTGGTCACCTGCCTAATTGTAGCCTCTGCGTGTGCCATCCATGGCATCCCTCTCTTTATTCTTGCTCTCTTGATGTCAGCTATGTTCCCAATCAGGGGGTGTTTTCTGTCTGTGGTTATCCATATACAGACATTTGCCTGGGCCATCGCATATCTGGTTCAAATCAACAGCACTCCAAGCATGTACCTCCATCACATTGAGGGTAGCCCAAGACTATATACATCCCTTCATTTTTTAATGCATTCTAGTCATCCACATGGAGAAACTGATAGCGTGAGTATTCCCGGCCCATTCTCAACTACTGTCATTTATCATCCGTAAGCAACCTCTTCCATCACCTACAACTCCACTGACAACTTCCTACATGTTATACCTTCTGCTGCTTCCAATTTAAAAATGTGTTGTTCTTTAATCTACTTATTCTCACTTGCTCACTCTCATTTTCTTATTCTTTATCACTCTCACATGTGAACATAATATATTACAAATAAAAAAAAAAACACAATGCAGTTTCAACATGGTGGAAGGGGGTTGCAGCAGGAAATAGTCAATAGCACTATAAATTTGTTAAAAACTACCTTATGACCAGATCTCTATTATGGGCTTGTTTTTGACCTGTTTAATACAAACAAAATGTAACTTTTAATTTTACACTCTTCACTGTACTACAGACGTCTGCTTGATGGAGGAGATCGCATTATTCTAACGTTTATCAGAAACGCTCTCTTTGGATGCAGAAAAAATGGGGGGGGGGGGGGGGGGGGGGAGTGTGTGTGTACGCCATTCGATGTCTCATAGAGAGAAATAATTAGAGAGAGTAAAGGAGCAAAGAGGCAGAAGTAATACATTTGAATTGAAAAACTAACAAAAAGTGTATGCTTTATAGACTGTTTGGTTATATTAGTTTGGTTTGGTTTTTTTGTTTTTTTAAGGACTATCTTCATTGCACACGGACAGCTCAATCAGTGCTCCAATCTCCTCCCTTAGATAAGACATGGATCTCAGCACAGTGCATGAACTCTGTAGCACTAGCGAGAATCCCAATGTGTGTATATAGGAATCACACATTCTATAAATATATTTGGTGGGTAGGTTTCTAATTTTTAAATTTTGCCACAGCAGCGGCCTTTTGGCCTACTCTTTACAATTTCCAACTGTCGTGGAATTTTTAACATGCAACTTGCACACAGGACCTCCTATTTTTTCACCCTTATCCGAGAAGGCTAGGCATCCGATGTCACTACCCATGAGACCAGGGGAGATTATGACATCATTAGGACCACTGGTTCTGAAAAAAAATTTCAATAAATTATATTCCCTCAACTGGGAATCGAACCCTGTACATCTAGAATTTGAGGCAGATGCCTCACCTCTTAACCACTCCGACCTCCTAACAGAGTTATAGACAGACTTCCTATTAGGTACAAAAATGAAGACAGCATGATAGTAAGGCATTTAGTGGTTAAAAGTGCTGGACACATAGTGAATACAGATCTGTACCCAATTATCTAACACCAGATAACCGAAATATTCTGAAAATCGAGTTTCTCTGAGCTACTGGAACATTTTCAAATAAGTTTTTGTGGCTTTGGGTTATTCTTGGCGACTTTTCAAATGCAACTTGAGCGACATCTGGAAACTTAAACAATATGGCTTCCGGAATAGATGGGTTTGAAAAAAAATCGAAAAAAGGTGATTCGTCTTACGAGGACAAAAGACAAAGAAAGTAGTCTACGTTACGGCCACAAGGCCTTCGTCAGGAAAAGAAAGAAAGTGAAGGCTAGATAGGAGACATAAGAACTTAAAAGAGTATAAAAATAAATATAAAAAATAAATTAATTAATTAATAAAACCTAGGTACTTCCCTGAAGGTGAAGCATCTAAATCTTATCACGCTTGGTTGAAAAAGGGAAGTGACTCTTGACCCCGGATGTACACAATACATACTAAGAAACTAAAAAGTAAAAAAACGAAAAAATACCCAAAAGTAATAAAAGTGGGGACTGGAAATAGAAGAGGAAAAAATTATGGAGGAAGGCATAAAAATAGAAGAATAGGATAAGAGTGGAAAGAGTCAAAATAGAGCAAGAGAGGAAAGGGTGACCTCAGACAAAGGTGTGGAAAGTGTTGAGACCGGCTGGTTTTAGACACCCCATGCGGTGGATAAGACGGTTCTCAAGCTGTTCTCAGCTGGCAGTGTCAGAGGAGCAGGATCAGATCGCAGTGACCTGGATGTCGATGGGACCATGGTGGTCAGGACCATTGAAGTGTGTGGCAACTGGTGTGGACTTTTGCTGAGAGATGTCATTTAAGTGCTGGCTGAATCTGTCCCCAAGTCGTTTGCCTGTTTGGCCAATATAGGTTTTGCAGCAACGTTTACATATGATCGTATAAATGACATTACGCGATTCACACGTGAAGCTACTGGTGATGGTGTACGTAGCCTTAGGAAAGGACACCTTCTGGGTTGAGATGACATACTTGCACGTGTTGCATCGTGTCCGACCACAGGGTAGTGTGCCAAAGTGAGTGGCATTCTCCTTTGGGAGACGGCTGTGAACAAGAAGATCCTTCAAGTTCTTGTCACGTCTATATGCCACCAAAGGTGCTTCACCGAATACTTCTTGGGTCGCAGGCTCTGCTTGGAGGATAGGAAGGTGGCGGAAAAGGATCTGTTTGACAGCAGTACTGTGAGGGTGATGGGTCAAGATTAATTTGACTCTATCTGAAGTGGATTTATAGTGAGGTATGAGGGCCTCCTGACGAGAGATGGGGAGCACACGTTGGAGAGCAGAGTTGAGAACATGTTCCGGATAAAGTCTGCTACGGAAGAAATCCAACATCTCATTGGCTCGGAAGTGGAAGTCATCGTCGTCTTGGCACAAACGGCGGAGGCGGAACGACTTGGGGACAGATTCAGCCAGCACTTAAATGACATCTCTCAGCAAAAGTCCACACCAGTTGCCACACACTTCAATGGTCCTGACCACCATGGTCCCATCGACATCCAGGTCACTGCGATCCGATCCTGCTCCTGACACTGCCAGCCGAGAACAGCTTGAGAACCGTCTTATCCACCGCATGGGGTGTCTAAAACCAGCCGGTCTCAACACTTTCCACACCTTTGTCTGAGGTCACCCTTTCCTCTCTTGCTCTATTTTGACTCTTTCCACTCTTATCCTATTCTTCTATTTTTATGCCATCCTCCATAATTTTTTCCTCTTCTATTTCCAGTCCCCACTTTTATTACTTTGGGTATTTTTTCGTATTTTTTCACTTTTTAGTTTCTTAGTATGTATTGTGTACATCCGGGGTCAAGAGTCACTTCCCTTTTTCAACCAAGCGTGATAAGATTTAGATGCTTCGCCTTCAGGGAAGTACCTAGGTTTTATTAATTAATTAATTTATTTTTTATATTTATTTTTATACTCTTTTAAGTTCTTATGTCTCCTATCTAGCCTTCACTTTCTTTCTTTTCCTGACGAAGGCCTTGTGGCCGTAACGTAGACTACTTTCTTTGTCTTTTGTCCTCGTAAGACGAATCACCTTTTTTCGATTTTTTTTCAAACCCATCCATTGTCCACGTCTTACTGCAGTTCCCCTCAACTTCCTCGACTTCCGGAATACAGCTGTCCCAGATGATTTTGGACAAATGAATACGGATCTGTATAAACAAATTATTTTGCTTTCCACATATTTATTCCCAAGAGTAATAATTGATGTATTTAAATGCTTATATGTGTAGTGTAGGTGTTGGTGTGTGTGGTGTATTGGATCCCACAGAAAATTCCAACTGATTTTTAAAAATGAAGCAAAACAAGAAAACAAGATTTTGAGTCAGTTTTATACTCTGGAGTGAAGGTTGCTTGTGTCGTCCCAGGGAAAACAAGTTACAGAGTGAACGCAGGTTGGGAGATTGTGTGTGTACCTAGACATGAGAAGGTAGTTTCTGATGTGAATTTGATCTAGCAAGTTGTGCTATTTGAGGCAGATTGTGACTCATAGTTGAGCTAGATGATTGTGCCCAAGTGTAAAGTGTATGCTTCACTATAGTAACTGTTAAAATGTTCTGGCTGAGTGTCTAATTTATGCCTGCGCTGTTCAGAAGCCCTTATGTCTTCTTCTCTTCTTCCGTCCTTAGCCAACGACCGGCAAAGCAGTCAGTGGCCATTACGCCTAGTGGCGTCTTAAGGGCAACAGCGAATAGATTTTCTTTGCCGTTGTTCCCATTACGCCTAATGGCGTCTTTAGGGCAACGACAAATCAATCCGTTTGCTGTTGTTTCCGTAATCAAAGTGACTGGCAAACGGGTGATCAGCCCGTTGGGCAGCCCTTATGTGGTCATTATAAAATTGGATGCTTCCTTAGGCTATCTTTTATATGACATCTGTTTGCCTGCATGTCAGCCATATTTACAGGTGTCTGATGTCCAGGACATCACTACAGGTCTAATTAAATTCATGGAACTGGAAACAGTATGTAATGAATATTCTTCACATATGTGCTTTCTCTGTTTGACTGTGGAACTATTCAACAGTGAATGCAAAATGCGAAGGAGTTAAAGTGATCTACTACATGCCCTTAGACAACGAGGTTGTCATGACAAAGAAACCCTCTTTGCCTCATAGCAATCTTTACCTATTCCACATTAAATGTGACATTTAATGATGGAGAAAAATTGAAATATTCCTTCTGGCTGAGTGTGACAACACAGTTCTCATCCATGTTTCAAAAAAAAAAAAAAAAAGCCATAACCCCCTGCTGATACGTTGTCACAACATCATACTTTAAGTCAATAACTAGACCACAAGGTCTTTTATATTTGGACATGTGCCCTAATATAGCTGACAGACCCTGTGTCTAGGTTGAGCAGGGCATGCCTCACTAAAACGAGGCAAAATTTAAAAAAATTTTTTTTTTAAAAACATACTCAGGTGCTCTCAACATGACAACAAACTCAACCAGCAAGATTCAGCTCACGCGTGTCATATATGAGCTACTCAATCTACAATTTGCCAGACCATTCAGTCCCAGACTTCCTACTGGATCACAACTTTGTGCCTTATTTCCTTCTACAGTCAAATATTTATTTTTATGAAACAATGAATGTTTTTTTTTTTTAATTAGGACTAAAAGAAATTTTTTTTTTTAAACTCTGTGATTTCATTTTTTAAATTTATTACTTTTGCAATAATACATATTATTAGTGCAAAATAACTTTTTTACATTATTTTTTTTTCCATTATTACAATAAATAAAAGTTGAATATGTCGAGAAAAATTCAGTTCAACAAAGTGTATCCCATAGCTAACACAAATTTTTTAATGATTTTTTTTTCCCCCTATTCTATTATCTCAAATTTTCATCTTGATACTTTCCCTCTATTCTAATTTCTCATATAAAAGACATATACTTATCACGTAACGAATGCTTACATGTGAAGCAGTTTTGCTAGGAAGTCGAATCATGTTTTGTTTCAAGTCTTTAAGGAAAAAAGCTCTCCTCGTTCTGCACTTTCTGAAACAACTAAACAGCAATGTCAAAATGAGAGCATTTTTAAGAATCTCACATGCAACATTATGTTACTAACATCATGTTGTACTTAATACTAACAGTATTTGTAGACATAAACTTACATTAAACACTGTTTGCACATACATTTATTAACCTGTACGAACACTGTCTGTAGACACAAACTTACACTACACACTGTTTGTAGATACATTTTAACCTGTACTAACACTGTCAGTAGACATGAACTTATACATACAGACTTTGTTTGTTGAAATTAACTTAAACTGATGGTGACAATGTTTCAAGCAGGGCATGATGGTATAACACCAGAAATGGTTAAGTACATGGGAGCATCAGGCGACCTATTACTCTTAAGGGTCCTACAGGCAGCATGGTGCAACAAGACCATACCAAAGGATTGGGAGATTACCATCATAACACCAATTTTCAAAAAGGGTGACAATCGATAATGTGGAAACCATAGAGGCATATCCCTTCTCAGTGTCCCAGGTAAAATCTACTCTAGAATCCTAGAGCAAAGACTTCAACGCCTAGCTGAGCCACAATTGGATGAGGTCCAGTGCGGATTCCGAGCAAACCGAAGTACTCAAGACCTAATCTTCACACTCAGACAGCTGAGTGAAAAGGCCCTTGAGTATAAGAGTGAGATCCATCTTTGTTTCATAGATCTGGAAAAGGCATTTGACAGGGTCCCCTGGAGCAAACTTTGGGACTGTTTGGCAAGGAAGAACATTCCAGCACCTCTGATTCATGCTATACAGAGCTTCTACAAGTCTTGCAGAAATTATGTGAGGACAGCAAACTATAAGTCAGAAGAGTTCAGGACCACCACTGGTGTAAGACAAGGTGATATCCTGTCATCTTATCTTTTCATACTCCTCATGAACAATGTCATCAAGGCATGTAAGGAGAGAACAAGAAAGTATTCAGTGGGGTACTGAGAGATGAGACAGGTCTGTATTTCAGAGCTGGCATTTGTTGATGATGTTGCCCTGATTGCTAAATCAGAGGCACATCTCCAATCCAACCTGCAAGTCTGGAAGAAAGAGATGGATAAGAAAGGGATGGTCATAAGCAGCTCTAAAACAAAATCCATGGTGATATCATGAGAAGAAAGAAGACATCAGATTAAGCTGGGAGAACAGGTCCTGGAGCAGGTCGACCACTTTAAATACCTCAGAGCTATTACAGACCGAAAGGGAGGCATCAAAAAAAGAGTTGGCCACTCGAAAAGCAGCAGCTGGGAGACTTTTTCAGGCCATAAATCGAGGATTCCTCAGCAAGAGTGAGGTTGGTAAGACAACGAAGATGGCTGTAAACCGCTCCACCTATGTCCCAGTCTTGACTTATGGATGTGAGTCATGGGCAATGACTACAACCCACAAAAGCCAGATCGAAACCTCAGAAATGAGGTATATGAGGAAGGTGGTTGAAGTAACAAGAAGAGACATGGTCCGCAACCAGAAGATACATCAAGGCCTAAAATCCTACCTCCTGCAGACCCAAGTAGAACAGTTCCAACTAAGATGGTTTGGCCATGTCTGCAGAATGGGAGAAGATCGGCTACCATGACAAGTATGGGAAACAAAGAGCCAGGGATCCAGACCCCCAGGACAACCCAGAGTCCGCTGGGAGGACAACATTAGACAATCTTTGAAGGACCAAGGGCTAGAATGGAACCAGGCCAGGAGGAAGACAGCCAATAGGATACTCTTCCAACATCTGCAAACATTGGCAGTGTAAGAGTGCATTAAATTCTGCAGTATTTTAAGTATGAGAACTAGATCATGGGCAAGATCTAGAATAAGACTTTCAAGCTGTTTTGTGAAGGGTCCATTGCATTCCATGTTTGTTGATTGATACTGTTCCTTATATAATCTGGTCATTCCATGTTTGTTGATTGATACTGTTCCATCCATAATCCAGTCATTCCATGTTTGTTGATTGATACTGTTCCATCCCTAATCCAGTCATTCCATGTTTGTTGATTGATACTGTTCCATCCCTAATCCAGTCATTCCATGTTTGTTGATTGATACTGTTACTTCTATAATCCAGTCATTCCATGTTTGTTGATTGATACTGTTCCTTCTGTAATCCGGTCATTCCATGTTTGTTGATTGATACTGTTCCAATCATTCCATGTTTGTTGATTGATACTGTTACTTCTATAATCCAGTCATTCCATGTTTGTTTATTGATACTGTTACTTCTATAATCCAGTCATTCTATGTTTGTTGATTGATACTGTTACTTCTATAATCCGGTCATTCCATGTTTGTTGATTGATACTGTTCCATCCATAATCCAGTCATTCCATGTTTGTTGATTGATACTGTTCCTTCCATAATCCAGTCAAGAGCCAGTTTCAAGAGAAATGGAATTACGTTTTAATAATAAAAACTTAAATTCTTAGCCGAGTGGCTTTATCAGAAGACTTCTAACGTATTTCTATCTCAACCTTGCTATCAATGGACATGTCAACTGTTAGATTTCTTAAATGCACTCTCATTCAGGAGTGTCAAAATTATTTCACCTTAATCTCACCAAACTATAATATTCTGAGCTGTGCATGTTCTGACATGTCTCCTGCTCTTTGAACTAACTCAAACAAAATATGTAATTTTAACGTACTATGAAACATATTGAAAGCATGATCTTGTAATTAAGTTCTTCCATGCCTCTTCATTTTCAAAGATTTAAAACATATTTATTTTGCTTGACTTATGCTTGAATCATAGCAATCATCTTGCCTGATTCCTTTGTTTTCAACCGTAGTGTGACCTAGATCTAACTCTCTCTCTCTCTGTATGATGTGCTCAGATAATTTCTTGTGCCGAGAATGTTTATAGAAGTTAATTTACATCACTCAAGTAAAACCAGTGATCTAACCTTTAGCACGCTGCCGTCGATCACAGTCGACGAAGGTCACCTATGCTCTCCCAGCTGGAGGCGACTGCAGTCGACTGCAGATATCAACGTTTCTAGCCCTATGAATTGTGTACACGTGATTTCAGCCCCCGGATATTAAGTTGTGATGTTATTTGCAAGAGAGTTAGCTTCCGTTTCCAATCTTAGAAAAGTGATGGGTGTATTTGCGTTTATTTTTTGTAAATTTTTAAAATCGAAATCAATCGGCGTCGAGCATGCGGCCATTTTCGCTCTAATTTTATTGGATTCTGACGCCATGCGGTGGGGATGAGATTTTTGTCTTTATAAGCACTGATATCGGTTCTCAGAATATGTTTGATGGCCGAGATGGAAACAAAAGTAGAATGGCATTGCTAGTATGTATAATTTTAGGGCTTAGGATTAGGTTTATCGGAAAGGTTTAGGGTTACGGCCGAATGTCACTGCCGACGAGGGCGTTTGCTTTGCTACTGATGATGGGTGTGTAACGAAAAGATCGTCATTTGATTTGTATTGGTCTATTAGTCAAATGACTTTCATTGAGATGCAAGGGATATGGAATCTGCATTTGTTGGCAATTTTTTTAAAATTCAAAAAAATTTTTTTTTTTTTTTAAATTTTTTTTTCGTTTTTTTCATCTTTCCTTTCCTCTCTTCCTATCACATCTAACATGTACACAAACAAATTTTATATCATCAGATTCACCATTCATTTATTTATATAAATTCCAAAAATGATAGCAATTGACCAAGAAACACAAAAACTATAGACATTACAAGTCACCCAGTATAAAAACGGGACGCTGTGAAAAAGAATGCAGCTGCAGGCGACAATTTTTGCCAAAGAATGCAGCGTTCTAAAGGCTAATAATAATAATAATAATATAATAGCCCCTACAGTCATAACTGACTATGGGAATGCGCCCCTGAGGTGAAAGCCCTCAGCTGCTTATTTTCCTGGTGTCCTTTCAACATTTTCTCCTCTCTTCTGCTTGTTGTGTGAGCTTCTTTTCGCCCAAATTGAGGTGGCGCCGCAGAAAGCATTGCCACTTGGTGCGATCAGCAGATTCATCCTCCCAGGTTGCTGGATGTATGTCCAGTGCCCTCATGTCTCTCTTGCACACATCTTTGAATCTCAGCTGCACTCGCCCAACTGTTCTTTTGCCATCTGCCAGTTGTCCGTAGAAGATATCTTTCGGGATGCGACCATCTTCCATGCGGCGGACATGGCCAAGCCAGCGTAGTCTGTGCTGTCTAAGCAGTGTATACATGCTTTGAAGGCCAGCACGTGACAACGCCTCAACATTTGTCACTTTATCTTTCCAAGAAATGCCAAGGATGTGTCGTTGCCACCGTAGCTGGAAGGTACTGAGCCTTCTTTCTTAGCATAGGTTGTCCATGTCTTGCTACCATATAGAAGTGTGCTGGTGATGCAGGAGTTATATACTGCAGCTTTGGTCTTCATTGTGAATTTGGAGTTTCCCCAAACACGTGATGTGAGGCAGGCAAAGGTAGCTGCAGCTTTACCAAGGCAGCTGTCAATTTCTGTGTCCAGAGAGATTTGGTCATTGATGGTAGACCCCAGGTATGTGAAGTGGTGCACCACTGCCAATTCATAGTTATCAATAGGGATAACTGGTGCAGCACTCACATTTTGACTCAGCACATTTGTTTTCTTTAGACTTATTGTGAGGCCAAAGTCCTTGCATGCTTGGGTGAAGCAATTGAGCTCCTGTTGGCATTGAGTGATGACTGCAGCGTCACCATCAAATAACAAGTCTCTTATAGTGATCCTTCTGAAAAAAAAACCAGTGATCTAATGTCGCCTAATTTACAAAACTGTATTTCTCATGTCACAGTTTCTTCACACAGCTTGAATTCACACTCAGTTTTGCTATATAACCATAAATTCTTCATTATCTTTTCTATAATGAACAAAACTTACAACATTAAAGCAAATACGGCCAGGACACCAACAGCTGAAATCACTGTTCCAATTATTACATGAGATGGTGTATCAGCATCTAACAAAAGAAATTACAGACACCATTAGATAAAACAAATGACATAAGTAAAATAAAAGAGCTCTCACTGCAAACATCTAATATTTTAAGGTCCTTATGCTGGTGGATGATTTACTAAAATCTGAGAATGATGTGAACAGTTACAAGTGTCTGAAGAGAACACACCTAAAATATGTGATATTCTTCACATTTAAAGTGATGCATTTCAGTGATCCCTTTTGGTTGTCCATGGTTCGATCCCCAGTTGAGGTGGGATTTTTTTAGACCGCAAAGGGCTCTGGGGTCAACCCAGCCTCACGAATTGGGTACCAGGGAAATTCTGGGAAGGTTAGGGCGGCGGGAGTGATGCTGACCACATCACCCCTAGTGTGCCAATAGTCAAGAAAATATGGGCCTAACACCATATTCCCAATATGCCTCAATGGGCGTGTAACGGGGTCCTTTAACCTACCTCACTCCCTCCTACTTCAGTGATGCTTCAGTGATGAAATATTTGAAAGAACTTTCTGACACCTGTAATCTGTATCATTTCATAACAGAGAAATTCAACTTTTTTTTTCTTAATTTTCCAAAAGTGCTAACGTCTCTAAATCAACATTTCCCATCAAAATTACCTATTTTACTTTCAAATGCAGACAAAACAATAAAAGCCGTTGTGTGCAGCGATACAACTTAAATCATGTTACCTAAGAAGAAACTGAAAAACTAATATGCATAAATAATATCAAGTTAAACTACTTATATACACGTATTTGTTTTGTTTTCATTATGATGGTTTGACTTTTAGCTTACTGTACATAATTACAGACCCTGTCTTTTATATTTGGGCATGTGCCCTTGTGTTGATCCACCTAAATTATACAAAGGAACCAGACTGTGTAAAGAACCTCATGTCAAACATGACAGAAGTAATAAGATTAACAAGCTGTGCTAGAGGAGATGGGTTCACTCCATGCTTTCCTTTACTTTCCATCGACAAAACATTTAATTTTAAGCAAGTGCCCAGCAAAATACTAGACAGGATAATCATCCAGAGAATTTCAAAAGCAGTTGACCATAAACTGAGGAAAGAACAAGCGGGCTTTAGAAAGAACAGAAGATGTGCAGATCATATATTTACCCTCAGGAAAATTATAGAGCAGTGCTCAGAATGGCAGAGACAGCTGTACATTAACTTTGTTGATTTTGAAAAGGCTTTTGACAGCATACACAGCCTATGGAAAATTCTGAGGGCTTATGAAATTCCCAGCCGCATTGTTTCCATCATAAAAAGCCTATATTCTAACTTTACGTGCAGTGTTGGATTGAGTAATGTTACTTTCGAAGTGAAAACAGGAGTACGACAGGGATGCCCCTTATCAACAACATTATTTTTGACAGCCATAGATTGGGTGATGCGCCAGACAACAGAGGGCAGTCCAAGAGGAATTAGATGGACGACGTTTTCTACACTGGAAGACCTGGAAAATGCAGATGACGTTGCACTACTCGCGCATTCACATCAACACATTCAAGACAAAACCGAAAGACTGAATAAGTATGGCCAGCAGGTTGGCCTGAACATCAATCTGAAGAAGACAGAGGTCATGACACTAAGTGTGGGCAATCCTGAGCCAATAACAGTAAGGAACCAGAAGTTAGAACAGACAGACACATTTACTTACCTAGGATGTATAGTAACACCTGACGGCGGAACAAGCAAGGACATTAACAACAGAATGAATAAAGCGAGAACAGCCTTTGCTAGTCTCATCAATATTTGGAAGTCTTCCCAGTACAGTACAAACACCAAATTAAGACTATATGAGAGCTGTGTACTTTCTGTGCTTCTCTATGGTGCGGAATGTTGGAGAGTAACAGAGAAGGAAATGTCGAAACTGTCCTCCTTCCACACAATCTGCCTAAGGAAAATTCTCCGAATCTTTTGGCCAAACACCATCAGCAACCAAGAACTACTTATTCGGAGTAACCAGGAGGACATGCACACCATCATAGCTGGCAGACGCTGGAGTTGGGTTGGCCACGTCCTCAGAAGGGACCCTGATACCATCACAAGAACATCTATGCTATGGACCCCCGAGGGAAAGCGAAAGAGGCCGACCAAAAACAACTTGGCGGAGAACTGTGGAAGCTCAGATGCAAAGAATGAACCAGAGTTGGGGCACTGTACGAAGGATGGCCGCCGACCGAGCAAAGTGGAATCAATTTGTTGCTGCCCTACAAGATGCCACCAGGCGTGATGGCTGCTGACTGCTTTGGCGGTTGGCGGTTAAGGATCAAAGAAGAAGAAGTGCAACAATATCCACTGTTTTGATTCATACTGTACAATTGTTATTGTTGAACAGAACTGAAATCATGGCACTCCGGGCAAACCCATAGGTGCTCAGTCTCCCTCAGTATATGTTGAAGAGTGTGAATGCCGCACAAGGGGTAATATTACAGCAGTTTCCCACTGCTTTCCATCAGCTTGTGTATGGATGTCTCCAAAAGCCTTTGACTAAAACGTTTAACCCACAAGGCAGTGAGGAAGGAAGAGTCAAAAGCACCTCCATCTCGCTGGTTGTCAAGTCAAAAAGCTTGTGAGGTGTTTTACACAGACAGCTGTTCTCTCCCCCCCAACTATCCCACCTCGCTCTCTGTGACAACTATTAGTTGTCATGGTTCACTTCTATATCTAAGACACCGTTCAACCATTCGCCACATAGTTGACGCCCCTGACAGGAGATATAGCAATCAACTTTCTTCTGGCACGTAACGAGAAGAAGATGGATTATACTGCGACAACAGGAGAGATTAAAGGAAAAAGGGGACACCAAAGAGACAACTAAACAATCTTGCATCATGGCATGCAAAGATGTCAAGAACAAAACTGATAAACAGCACCTGAGATATGATGTTGTGGAGAGACATGATCACCTATGCCACCAGGCATGGTATTTGAAGAAGAATATCCTGTGTGACTCACCTGCAATGAGTATAAGCAAGATTTATGGACAGTCACTTAAAGTAATAGGCATTAACTTGTAAAATCCATGCTTCTCATATGGACACTTATATGTTGCCTGATCCAGAGAAGGCACTCCAAGAAATTTATTCCTTTTTTTTTTTTTTTTTTGCCCTGGGACAGCAAATATCAAAAATGTTGTTAGTCCGGGAGCACCAGAATAATAACCAGGCTAAATGTAGCAAACAGCAATACGTAAATTTTAAACAAGTGATAAATTACATGAATTGTAACTTACGTGCATTAAAAGAATAAACTATATGAAGTAATCAACATACCATAGTTTGATTTTACAATTTTCACGAATCATAATGCTCAAAGTTTCAAAAACTGTTATTATATACTTGAATTAATCAAAATATTGTAGTCCAATTTTTACATTTAAAACAACGTGATGCTCTAAAATTCAATCAATTAATCAATTAATATCCTTCCGCTCCCCAAGGAGCACATGCCTTCAACAAACACATGCCAAATCCTCCTGTCATGCACCATCGGCTCAAGGACTTTCCGTCTTACCAAAGGACCTTCTTGGATGGCCAAGTTTTATTTTCTTTGTCATGGTCATGTTGTTTGTGGAGGTTTTTGTGGCTACAGCATAGGGTGGCCGGTCCGATGTCCATTCTGAGCAATGCCAGGTACTTGGTTAGATGAATAAAACACATTTTTTACTCTCTTTCTCCCTCCCTCCCCTCTCTCAACCTGTAACTTTTTGATCAGTGAATTTTTAAAGTATCTCTACCCTGTATTTTTATCAAGAAAAATGGGTCTAATTTTGGAAAATTCATTAAAAATCACTCTGACAGTTTATAAAGATGAAACTAGAAGGAAGTCTTGAGAATGCTATGATCTATGTGCAAGCCAAATTCCAATGTCCTATCTTTGCAAATAAAGTGTGCATCTTGACACAAAAAAGTTTCTATTTTTAGTAACGATATGCAAATTAGGACCCAATATAATTATTTTCCAATGATTCAGCATTTTTTATTAGATGCTTTGATGTCCTAAATATGCAAAAAAAAAAAAAATTGAAGCTTATAAAGCCAAAAATAAGAAAAATATAATTTTAGGTGAAACCTCCCCTTAATAAATCATTAAATTAATTTTTTTTTTTGGTTCAACTAAACAGAGTGTATTCATAATCTACGTACCTTCAGGGTAACTAAGTGATGTTACAGACAACTCTGATGCACATACACCATCATCTTTGCATGACTTGATGCAGGCAAACTGCGTTTGTTGTGGAAGACTCATAAAATTTGGCTGGAAAATTGTGTTTCTGGTTTCCCCTATAAAGATCTGATCTGCAAATCAAAATGAGTTAATAAACTTAATTAGGCACATACTGACATGAAATTCTGTCCTGCTAATAAAAAAAATAAAAAAGCAGATAGTTCTTCTGCAACATTAGAGAATAACAATGGGGAGAACACTTTGTAAATTAAAAAAAAAAGAATTAAAGAAAGGATACAGACAAATCCTCTACATACTGGCTATATGGCAATTGGGGGGGGAGAGAGAGAGAGAGAGAGAGAGAGAGAGAGAGAGAGAGAGAGAGAGAGAGAGAGAGAGAGAGAGAGAGAGAGAGAGAGAGAGAGAGAGAGAGAGAGAGAGAGAGAGAGAGAGAGAGAGAGAGAGAGAGAGAGAGAGCGAGAGAGAGAGAGAGAGAGAGAGAGAGAGAGAGAGAGAGAGAGAGAGAGAGAGAGAGAGAGAGAGAGAGAGAGAGAGAGAACTAGAACAGACCTCATTTGTTGTTGCTGTTGTTGTTTAAGTGGGTCTGTTGAACTTTTGGCTCTTTTGCAGCCAATACCAAGTCTAAGAGTTCTTGGTATTATCTACACTGTAGCTCTAGGCTTTTCCTGTGCCTTTTCGGATATTCCAAAACAAGTTGAGTTGAAGCCATGAGTTCCAGATTCCCCAACTTGGCTTGCATTTAAAGGATTATCACATCTGGTCCCAAGCTAGGAGGAAGAAGCATGTGGCATAATGTGCATTCCCCACCATCCAAGGGGGCTCTCCAAATATGCAGAGCTAAAATACTGTGCTCTGGTTCTGGGCTCTCCCAAGGTATCATGTCCTACACAGAGCCACTTTTCAGCTCCCCTTGCCTATCACTGGGTCCTTAGTGTGATCCTCCTGCATGCAGGCAACCAGGTAAAAGCCAGAGCAATGTCTGGGGCTCAAGTGACTCCTTCTAGCTTATTGTGCAGTGCTGAACACTCAACATACTTCACCACAGGGAGAATCCCCGGAAGTATGTGGATTATTTCAAGAATCAATAAGGGTGTAATTAGCCTCACAGACTGTTCACAACCAAATCACATACTATAGCAAATTGTGCATAGCTGGTGGTCATATAAGATGATTCCAGATATGCCTCCATGCAAACAGACCTTATTTAAAACACATGAGACTGTAAGAAATAGGGAAATATGATGACATGTGCATGTTTGAATGAATTTTAAGACTGAACAATGATGACTTGGCTCTTCTGTCCCATAACTGTAATCAGATGCAGGACAAATTGAAAACACTCGATGAGAGGTCACAGCAATTGGGTCTGAAAATACACAAGGAAAAGATAAAAATAATGAGAATAAATGCAGTTAATGATAACAGGGTTGAACTTGAAGAAACACCAATACAAGATGTAGAATCATACACATATCTTGGCAGCAATATAGACAAAGTTGGAGGGACAGACAGTGATTTCAAAATAAGAATACAAAAAGCAAGAGGAGCTTTTATTGCATTGGGAAATATATGGAGATCAAGAGAAATTTGATCCAACACGAAAATAAGAATCTTCAACTCAAATGTGAAGTCAGTCCTATTGTATGGCTCTGAGACATGGAGAACAACAAAGACAACAACCAAAAAGCTACAGACTTTCATAAATGGGTGCTTGCATAGAATAGAGGGATTAAAATGGTATGACAAGGTTACCAACGTGGAACTGATGACAAGAACTAGACAAGTGCCAGTGGAACAAGAGATGAGTAGAAGACGATGGCGGTGGATTGGACACACACTGAGGAAACCTGTTGATAGTATTACAAGGCAGTCCTTGTTCTGGAACCCCCAGGGCAAGAGAGGCAGAGGTAGACCAAGAAGCACATGGAGAAGAGAGCTGGAAACAGAGGTGAAAATGATGAGGAAAACGTGGAGAGAACTTGAGATGATGGCATGTGACAGGAGGACTTGGCATGTGTTTGTTGAAGGCCTACGCTCCTTTGGGAGTGGAGGGTTATGAATGAGGTAAACCAATGCTGACGTTAATCACACTGTTCATTACAAATTTCTTAATCAGTCATCTCCTTTTTTCCCCCCTCCCAACAAAGAATGCAGCCACCATGGCAGCTGCACCTGCGCAAGAAGCCTGCATCATAGTGCATGCTCCTCCAGCAGTAGTTTCTGTTGCAAGATATTTTAAATGAGGTTGCTAGCCTTATGCACCACCTCATAATAGTTGCCTCTTGCACCACCTCATACCAGTTGTCTCTTACAACATGCCAGAGGAGCAATAGACATTTCTTTCTTTGTCTCCTCAGAGACCACCCCAGGAACTGCACAGGGCACACATTTCTTAAGACTCTATAACACTGATCATAGTTTAGTCCTGCCCCCCTCTCACGTTGTCAAACCATCTCTTAATGTCTTTCTCTGTCAACATCTCATCCATAGGTCAACATTTCTTTTCCTCTTCCGCTCGTTTTTTGTGTGTGAATAATTTGTTTTATATCCATGTAATATCATTATTATATTCATTTTAAAATATTAATAATATATTAATATTTTTAAAATATTATAATATTAATAATATTTTTTTATAATAATAATGTATTACATTACACATAATGTAATGTATGTGTGAATGTACCCACATAATACTGTACTTTAGAAATGTGGACTTTTTTTTTTTTTTTTTCTGCTAAAAGACTTTTCCTGCCACAGAAGTGCGTAAGAAAGTGTTATTACAGTAGAACTCCATTTATCCGAACCCCATGGGACCGAGCATTGTTCGGATAATCAAAAGTTCGGATAATTGGATTACATAATGTATCGAGTACATGTACACATATTTCTAAAAATAATTAACCATCACAAGGAAAAAAACACTATAAAACATATTTACTTGTACTGTAATAATAATACCCACACTGTATTAGATCACTTCTTCTTCTTCTTCTTCCGTCCTTAGCCAACGACCGGCAAAGCAGTCAGTGGCCATTACGCCTAGTGGCGTCTTAAGGGCAACAGCGAATAGATTTTCTTTGCCGTTGTTCCCATCACACCTAATGGCGTCTTTAGGGCAACGACAAATCAATCCGTTTGCCGTTGTTTCCGTAATCAAAGTGACTGGCAAACGGGTGATCAGCCCGTTGGGGTATTAGATCACTGTATCACCAAAATCTTTCATTACACTGCAGTGCATGTACTACTTGTACAGTATTTTTTTTTTTTTTTTTAAAGAGAAATATTTTCAAAATAACATTACAAACGATTCAAAACCAGGCACAACTTACGTATACATGTACTTGCACAGATGTAGCCCACTATTTAAAATAATGAGGAATCCTCTTTTGACCAAACTGGATAGTCTCCTTTTGGCTGCTATGTCCCGCATTCTCTTCAACAGCAGAAGCTGTGTAGGATAGCTGTCATCTTCTTGCTCGTACCAAGCCATCGTTGTTTCTAGTGCTATAAAGGCTTCTTCAGGACTTGGTCGACGTTTTGGGTTATCTTCATAATTTACAAGTACATCATGTACTTCTGAGGAGTCTTCATCATCGGTCACTACATGTATTTGGTTTTCTTCTTGCACAAAAGACAAAATTTCTTCGTCATTCAAAAACTGAAAACCAGAATCATTATCATCTTCTAGCCACAAGTGTGCATCATCTTTGTCACAGTCTGAAAATCCGGGCATTGCTTGAAACAGTTCCACAACTTCATTTATACAATCATCATTTGTGTCCACTGCAGTAGTTTCATTGCCTCCTTTTTTCCCAAGCAATCTATTCCAAGCCTTGTTGAGATTATCTTGTGACAGGGTGGTCCAAGCATCAGCTAACATATAGCAGCAGTCTTTGAGAATAAGCTTTTTGGAAAACGCCACCACACTTTCTTCATCTTCAGCCAACAATAAACGACGCAGGACTTCCTTCTTGTACATCTTTTTAAGCTTTGCTATAACACCCTGATCCATTGGTTAAATCAGTGCTGTTACATTGGGAGGCAGAAAAATTACTTTAAAATTTGCATCAACTGCATTCAATGTATCCGTCTCTGGATGAGATGGTGCATTGTCCAGTAGAATAATTACTTTTCCAGTTTTCTTTTCTTGTTCTCCCGACCTCTTCACCAATCAAGAAATATTTCACTATTCATCCAAGCACTCTTCTGTGCTTTGTAGCACAATGGGAGACATGACACATTCTTTAAACAGCGTGGTTTTTTGGGCTTTGCCGATCATTAGCACCGGTAAACGATGACTTCCACTGCAATTCGCGGCTATCAAAATTGTTACTCTCTCTTTGCACTTTTTAAACCAAGGAGCAGCTGCTTCACGCTGAGATGCAAGTGGTTTTTGAGGCAATGATTTGCAGTATAAGCCAGTCTCATCGGCATTATACACATCATCGAGTGAATAATTTTCTTTTTTCCCAAAAAAAGCCAAGAATGTTTCTTTAAAATTTTCAGCGGCAGTTGCATCGCTAGATAAAGATTCCCCTTGAATCTTCAATTCTCGTATGCCATGACGAGATTTAAAGTTTCTTAACCATCCCTGGCTAGCCTTAAAGTCAGGAGGACCGTCAAGTTGTTTATTGAACTGTAGTGCCTTTTCACACAATAGAAAGCCAGAGATAGGTTCCAATTTGCTTCTTCTTTGCACAAACCATATATACAAAGCCTCTTCCAATTTCAAATCTTTTGCATTTCTCATGGTTTTACGTTTCTTCGACCCATTTTCACTATCCAATTTCGATGCAAAACTCATAATTTTATCCTTGTTACTTTTGATGTCAGAGACGGTAGCTTTCCCAACATTGAAAATCCGTGCAAGTGAAGACAGTTTCACCTTTTCCTAGTCTCTTGATAATTTCTGTTTTCGTTTCAACTGACAAAACATTGCGGTTCCTTTTATATGCTTTAGGCCTACTGGAAGATGCCATATCGCACAGAGAAGTACTTGTACACCAAAATTATTCTGCTGTAGTAGCAGACACAATTATTTTAAGTTGAACTGTCTGTTTAGCCAGTGTTCTGCCTAGAACGCACACGTACACTGGATTGGTAAACCAGATATTAACTGACTTTATGATCTAACTGACTTCCTGTACATAAACGACCGACCATTAGCCCATCCCATCCTCTACAAATTGTTTGCACACATTTGAAGCTTGCCGCATCAAAATATTCATAAATATAGTCTAACGTGACTGGTGGCGCCTGATTATTTTTTTTTCTGGAAAAAGTGTTCGGATAATTGGGTGTTCGGATAATTGGGGTTCGGATAAATGGAGTTCTACTGTATTATTATTTCATTTTCCACCAATAATGTATGGACATAAGCGAGAATGTGTTTATGTAATTTTTGTATTGATGATTGATGACACATTCAAAAATACAGATTAATTGTAGACGGATTGACCGCATGAGTGAGTGTCAGTATACAGAATTTATTTATTTTTATTTATTGATTTATTTATTTTATTTTATTATTACTTTTTCCCCCCAATTACTAGCTTGTTTGTTTAAAAAAAAAAAACCTACTCATTTTTAAAAAATTACGATTGCATACTGTAAATGAATGCTGTTATGGTAACTTTATAATGTTGCATGCCTTTAAATTAATGCTTAAAGCATCATGTGGGAATGAAAGGATATAGTATGCAACATTAATGAGAGTGGAAGGGCAGAATGTTAGACGGGCCTGCGCGCCCAATTCTTTACCCTTCGAAAATAAAGTTCGTTCGTTCGTTCGTTCATTCATAATGTCTCCTCTCCATGTACTCCTTACTTCTTCCCTCCCAGTCTTCCTCTGTAGGTTCCATGTTAAAACATGATGAATTACACTAAAGGTCTGAGTGGCTAAGACGTATGGCATCCGCCGCTAATTCTAATGCTACTGGGTTCGCTCCCACTACATGGCATATTAATGGAAATTTTTTTCAGAACCCCCCTCCCCATCTCCTGGGTAGTGAGATTGGATGCCTATCCTTCTCAGAAAAAGGCCAAAAAAAAATTGGAGGTCCTGTGTGAAAGATGCGCATGTTAAAAAACCCTTGGCAGTTGGAAATAGTAAAGAGTAAGCCATACATCCGCTGCACTGGCAAAATTTAAAAATCAGGAAACCTACCCACCACAAAAAATATTTATAGAATGTGTGGTTCCATTATATTAATATTAGACAAACATAAAGGTATGTTTTCAGGCACTCGTAAGAAATAAAGAAGTAGAACACTTGGACAACAGAAAAACAACAGACTTGTGCTTTATTCCTTGCTATTTCTGTATTTGATAGATTTTAGTCATTCTCAGGTTCTGGATGACATTGGAAGTGATCACAAACCAATCCTCACCACTATAGGCACCCCCAGTAAAGCATGTTCCATTATACACACATTGGGATCCTCGCCAGTGCTATGGAATTCATGCAACTGTGCTGAGATCCCCCTTGTGTGATCCAAGGGAGGAGATCAGAGCACTGATGGAGCAGTCTACATGCAATGAAGATGGTCCTAAAAACTAAAACCAAAATAAAGGTCAGCTTACCCTGGCTATGCGGGGCAAAGTCTTACAGACAGGGGGTATGATGTGTTGGTGTTGTGGGTAGTGGGTTCCCCCCTTGCTTCACCCTAGGCCTAGTGAATTCTTTCATGAAAGGAGCGACCATTGCGGTGTCAGTCTCTTGGTCTAGCAAAACCTCTCATACCCCAAGATCGTTGTGCGTGGTGAAGAGCCACACCCTCCCCGAGGTAGTCCTGGTAACTGAGGGTGCGAATCCTCAGGCAAAACTCAACGGATCTAGAGGAGTAAACCTCGATAATAAATCCGGTGCACTACACCGTACACGCCCTCTGTGGGTGGGAAGGAGCCAGATGGATACTGAACAAGTCTTAGGAGTGGGAACGAGTATGAACTACTTCCTGAAGATCGGAACCCATCGTACAGGCACAGAGACTCAGGACGTGACGATCCTATTGCCTTCAACTCTTGGTCACATGCCTAGAGCCTCGGAGAACTCGGCGTAACCAGCAGGCAATTTGGTGGCGGGGAATGAGCACTGTGAGCCCTACCTTGGCTACGTATCTCAGAGAGAGGCAGAAACACCCCCTTTATCTCCCCCAGAGCTGGCACAGTACACTTCTGGCTTCTACCCAAGGCGGTAGGAAATCCACAGGCACCCCATCATCACAATGCTATGAAGATGACAAAGTTAAAATTTATTAACTCAAACGAGATCGGACGACGCCTCGGTTATCAAGGTCCGCACCAGACAGTGAGTAACCAGGCTGTGATGTGCGAAAAATTGATTACTGGAAAAAACCCAAAAGACATACTCCCCAGGAAGAGGGAGAGTGGGAGGGAGAGCAAAAGAAACCAGATCACACAGGGAAAAACACACCGACACTTAATATTCTGCAGCTAAACATCTGTGGCATAAGAAATAAAAAGCTTGAACTTGCCAAACTGCTAGACAGTCACAGGGTACATGTGGCTGCTCTACAAGAAACTTTACACAAAGATTTTGACCTGCACCTGTCCCGATACACTAGTTACGCCTGTAAGTGCATTGGTTGCCGTGGCATAGTAACCTACATCAGAAATTACATACAAGGAGATGTCACTCAGCTAACAACAGCCCATCCCACAGATGTACAAAAAGCCAATATCTGGCACAATGGAGGCAAATATACTTTATACAATGTGTACAGCCCACCTCAGACAACATGCTACATACCAGAACTATACAAGACACAGTATCACAAAACCCTTCTTGTAGGGGACTTCAACGGACACTCACCCCGTTGGGGTTACCCTGATTACAACAACACAGGAAAGTACATTGAAGAGACCTGTGAAACAACTAACCTGACAGTATTACAGGATACAGAGTCCCCACCAACTTTGCTGCACAGGGCCCACCTCTCTCTCAGCCGACCTGACTTGACCATCTGCTCATCTGATTTGATAGATTTTAGTCATTCTCAGGTTCTGGATGACATTGGAAGTGATCACAAACCAATCCTCACCACTATAGGCACCCCCAGTAAAGCATGTTCCAAGCAGAGAACTCGCTGGAATTTTCGAAAAGCAAATTGGAGACTATTCCAGGAAACATTGGATTGCCTTCTAGAAAACATTGATACCAACTGTGTCGAAACATTCAGCGAAGAACTAACAAAATCAATCTTGAATGCAGCAGCGCAGTCCATCGCAAGGGGCAGCCAGAAGCTATATAAACCATTCTGGAACAAAGAAATACAAACTACTATATCTGAAAGAAACAAAGCCAGAACAACACTTGAGACCACACGTTCACAAGAGGCAAAGATTCTGTACAATAAGGCATGTGCCAGAGTAAAACTTACAGTTAAGAAGGCCAAAAAAGATAAATGGACAGAAACGTGCTCCAACTTAGATCTCAGACAGAATGGAAATAAAGCATGGGCATTAGTTAATAATCTTTCTGGAGAAAGTAGAAGGATGAATCCAAAGCCAGTGATAGATGGAAGGAAGACAATCGCTGAAGACCAAAAGAAAGCAGAACACTTCAACCGTTACTTTGCCAATGTGAATAGAGCAGGTAAACTCACAGAGCTGGACAGGAAACAACTACACCAGTTAAGGAAACAAGAGAAAGCCTCAATGGTCAATGCTTCCCTATTCGAAGAAGAGTTCAGCATGAAGGAGTTAGAGCAAGCCCTGAAGAAATTAAAACCTAGAAAGTCCCCAGGGCCGGACAAGATCCACAATGAAATGCTACTCCACCTGGGCTCATCTGGGAGAGAAGCAATCCTCAAGCTGATCAATAAGACATGGAGATCAGGCAAACTTCCAAAAGCCTGGAGGAATGCACATATTGTCCCCATTTTAAAAACCAACAAACCGTCAGATGAACCCAACAGCTACCGTCCGATATCTTTAACATCATGCCTGGGAAAAATTGCTGAAAGAATGATAAACACACGTCTCTATTGGTTCCTTGAGAGCTCCAGTATTCTATGTCATGAACAGGCAGGCTTCAGAACGAGCAGCTGCACAGAAGACCAGCTTTTCCGTTTGACGAAGAGAATTCATGATGGCTTCCAGAGTAAGAAACATATTGTGGCCATCTTCTTCGACCTCCAGCAGGCCTATGACCGTGTATGGAGAAAAGGCCTCCTGATGAAGATGATTGGCATGGGAATACATGGCAGGTTATACAACTGGATAAAATATTTTTTGGTTGATCGAACAATCCAGACAAAGATTAACAATGCAATCTCATCTAAAGAAGTCTTAGAGGAGGGCTTACCACAAGGCTCCTCATTGAGCTGCACTCTATTTCTCATCTATATCAATGACTTAGCAGACCAGATCAAAGCTGAAAAAGCTCTGTACGCTGATGACCTGGCGATATGGCAGAGTCATGAGAATCTAGAAAGTGGAGCTCAAAGACTAAATGGAGACCTTAGAAGACTACATGAGTACTGCAAAACATGGAAATTAAAGGTCAACTATACAAAGACTGTGTACACTATCTTCACCAAAAGCCATAAAGTAGCCAAGAAGAATATCAGTCTGTGGCTAGACAAACAACAAGTGACAAAAGAAGAACATCCCACTTATCTTGGAGTCACACTTGATTGGCAGCTCAACCTTAAGAATCACATTGAGAATACAAAGAACAAAGCACTGAGGCGATTACAACTATTGAAGAGGCTTGCTGGCACTACATGGGGATCAGACAAGGATACTCTGAGAGGCTTGTACCTTGGCTATGTCCGTTCTGTGATAGAATATAATAACTCACTGCTTACTACTTGTTCCAAGACAAACCTGGAGTCTCTTGACAGAGTGCAAAGCAATGCCCTTCGACTAATCAGTGGAGCTATGAGATCAACGCCAACTGCTGCATGTGAAATACACACAAATGTGGAACCCCCCAGTTTACGGAGAGATAAAGCTGCTTTAGAAGTTTATGAAAGATGTAAGAGAATGAACCGAAACCATCCTAACAGGCACCTTGTAGAAAACTGGGTACACAAGCAAAGAATAAAGCACAAGTCAGTCTTGCACCATGTCCATGAAATACAAGATGGATACCACCTCCCAGAAAGAAGACAAGAAATACAGAAAGTAGTAAGGAATTTACCACCACATACCCACTTAAAAACACCAGAAGTACAGATGAAATTAGTAGATGGAACAACCAAACAGGCCGACCCAGTCAGTCTTATGAGTGCATCACAAAGAACCATTGATGCCTACCCTGAAGAATGGTTACATGTCTATACTGACGGATCTGCATTTAACTCTTAGTATACGAGCTAATTTCATGACTACCATTACAGATTTTGCAATAAATAATTTATTTATAAATATAACATAAAGTGTTATATATCAAAATGTGAAGAAATGAAACCCCTATATCATGCATGTAACTAAATTGTTCAGTGGTTTTAAACATGCATTCAGCTATAAATTTTCGCTATTGACGGGGATCGATCATCGGCCTCTCTAGAAGGCCGCTCGTATACTAAGAGTTAAGGCCACCATCAAAGCAGGTTACGGAGTTTACATATGTTATCCAGACGGATCCTCCGACGAGCTGTTTGATGCATGCGGGGAGTTTTGCTCCAACTATGAAGCTGAAACCATTGCACTGGAAACTGCTGTATACCATCTGAAGACTGTATTTGATGCCTTTCCCTCAAAGGCTCAAAACATTGTCATTTTCACTGACTCATTGTCTGCATTACAAGCTCTGGAAGCCAGTGGACATTGTAAAACTGAACTAGCCAAACTAATCCTGGATGCTGATCAGCTTATCACTTCCTATGGCATCAGAATAGTTATGCAGTGGATCCCTGGCCACTCAAATACACTAGGTAATGACAGAGCAGACAGATTGGCAAAGAAAGGAACAAAACAAGAACAACCACTCACAGCAACAACTCTCCAAACAGCCAAAACACTCATACGAACAATAAACAAAGAAACTTGGCTGAACAGATGGGCCATGGGAAACACTGGAAGAGAAGTCTACAGACATATGGCTGGTCCTGATCCTAACGACAACATCAACCATCTCACAAGGAGGGACCAAAGCACCATTTTTCGACTCAGAACACAACATATACCACTCAACAGCCACTTGAACAGAATCCAACCACAACACCCTCCAGGGTGCCAGCTATGTAACTACCACCATGAAACTGTTGATCACCACCTCTTTGAGTGCCCAGCACTCGATGATGTTAGAAAAATGCTTCTTCCTCCCAGGCCAGATAAGTGGAACACCTTGTACGGAGATACAAAACAACTTGCGAAAACATGCAGATATCACTACATGGCATTGGGCCAAAGGGCGAGAGCCCAAGTGCTGCTGGATCAATAACAACAACAATAACAACAACAACCCTGGCTATGCCCAATCCATAATTACCTGCAACTCTTGACCTCTAGCATAGTTTCCATGACCATCTATAACAAAAGCCTCAAACTATGGAATGGCTCCTGACTCATTCTTGCCAGACTCCATAATTCTGTTCATTACATTTTAATTCTGACATGACAGACATGAGTAGTCTGCCATTTTGATGTGCAGCATTCTCCGTAATACTCTCATGAACCACACCCATAGCTATTGGTAATTTGCTCCAGCGCCTGGATTGGTATCCTCATCAGTGCCCTGAGAAGGTATCCTCAACAGAGGAAAGACTTAGGGAAAGAAAAAATATAAAGAGACATTTCAAAAAACATCTGGTGTCTTGGGTAGACATCTAATTAGTGGCATTTACAACATAGTTTTAAATGTAATGCTCCAACTCTTCTGAATTCACATAATAAGTTATACAAAGGAGGAAACAGACTGAGAAGAATGTAACTCATGGCTGTTTGTGCCCTATACCAGAGCGCTCTTTTAGTTTCGGTGACCGGAATTCTGACACCGGGTATAAAATTTTGTGTGCACCGTAAAAGACTATTTAAGTTTTTGGCGGGGAAAATCAGCTGATGTGTGAGTAAAATCAGTAAAATATAAATCATTACACACTCGTTCTGGATAAACACAGCGCTAAAATTCTTTTGTGTACTATAACTTTGTTCTGTGTTCTATTTTTGATATTTTTATTTGTTTGAAATTAGTTTTGACGGAGTTACAGGCTTTTGAAAACAGCGTCATCATTTAAGGAAATTCATAAAATAAGTAATCTTTTTATTAATTTAATATCTAAAAATCGGCCCATTCGTTTGAGTTTATAATTATAAAGACTTCTCGAAGGGAAGCTAAAGATTATTTCCACATACTTTTTTTTTTGGTTTCATATCTTGAGAATGTGTGGTAGTCAGTTTTGTGAGTGTGGCATTACAAGAACAAGCATATTGTCACCAGATTTTATAGCATTTAAATCCCTTTAAACGCATTCCTGATACCCACAAATCTTAAATAAGGTAGTAAAAAAATAACTTTTTGTAAAGCACCATCTGTTTTTGCATTTTCATTCATTTATAATGATATTTAGCTACGTATATAAGCGTCAGAAAACATGTAAAGCTATAGATAGATTACTTCCACATAATTTGATCTATCTTTCAAGTCTTGTTAATCTTCTATTTATAATATGAATTTTTTTTTTAAATTGTGTGTGAGATAAGGACTGTTCCATTGGTGTTCTTTGGTAGACAATCCTGTGCACACGACGACTGCCAGCGAATTCTAAGTAACTGTTTGTATATCTTCTTTCATTCAAAGTTACAATGCAGGTAGTAAATTTAGAGAAACCAAATTCTAAATCTAATACCATCCTTTTATCAATGGCTAGAGTCAGAGATACATATGATAATTTAGAAATATTTATGAATGGCATGAAAGCTCAGATAGAGTCACTAAAATATTTAGAGTGGGATGGTAAACAAGTTGTTGTTTTCTTATTCGGGGATTATTTCCTTGTTTTGCTGGAGACACCACAGACATGGGTATATTCCTTGAGCTCCAGACAAACCAAACATTTTCATCAAAGACATCCAGAGAGCATACAACTTGCAAACCAAGAAGTTTGGCCATGTTGATAAGAGATTACAATAGATATATGAAATATGGGAAAGGGAATAAAAGGCAAGTGGCACATTACCATAATTGTTTACACAAACCAATGTTAGAGATTGAAATTGAAAATGTAGCTCCTCCTTACCTTCATATTTTATTAGGCATTGTTTTGAAACACCACACACTTCTAGAACAGGTATCTGATACAATAGACGCAAAGATATTTGAGAATTCGCAAGAGATACATGCAAACATTAGTACTTTTAAGAACTTGAAGAGATTTAGTAGGAACTGGAAATAGGCAGAAGAATTAGGAGCTAAAATTGAATTTTTCAGGTAGGTATTGAACTTTGTGAGGATAAGGAGGAGACAGATAATTTTAAAGTTAGACTTGAAAATGCACAAGATGCGCTGGCCAAACTTCAGTTTCAAGATCTGTGTACTAGGTCTGGTCCAGTTTGCTCACACATGGACAAGGTACTAGCCAAACACAAAATCATACAACAGGCTTATAATAGCAGAGCATTTATAGGGAATCACTGCCACAGATATCTCACACAAAAAGTTTATAAAGATCTTACAAGAGCAATCATTACACAAACACTGAAAATTACAGACAAACAAGATATAACTAACATAGCTTTTATTGCCCAAGAACAATTCAACTCACTGAAAGAAGCATTTGAGAAAGTACACAACAAAATATCACACAGTAAACCAATTAGTAAAGAATCAATAACAGCATCGATAGAGACTTATATGTCTTTGTTCAGAAAAGCTATTCCCTAGTAAGACAATTCATAAACAGCACATATTAGAAAAACATTGCGCAGACTGGATCAGAACTCATGATGTATGATTGAGATAATTGTTAGCTCTCATGTTCTGGGGACAATTGGGTGTGTTATTTTAAGGTTATAAATGTGGACATGCAATTTAAACTTTCAATAATTAATGTTTGACGCATGAAACCAAAACAAAACTTTGATATCCATTTTCTGCAGGTTTTCTACTTTTGATTTCTGTAATTTGTTATGCATGTTGATTGTGACCGTTTTAGTGTAAATTGAATTAGAAACAAACCATAACAAAATGTAAAAAAAAAAACGTAAATTTTACACTATTTCAGACTATTATATCTTCTGTTCTAATTGTGATAAAATGTTTGTTCTTGTTCTAAAATTTACTCTAACATTTTTAGTCTAGCTTTACGTAAAATTAAAGCCGGTATTTATAATAATAAAGTAGCATAAAAGCAATTCAAACATGTTTTGGGGACAATTGGGTGTGTTATTTTAAGGTAATAAATGTGGACTTGCAATTTAAACTTTCAATAATTAATGTTTGACGCATGAAACCAAAACAAAACTTTGATATCTATTTTCTGCAGGTTTTCTACTTTTGATTTCTGTAATTTGTTATGCATGTTGATTGTGACCGTTTTAGTGTAAATTGAATTAGAAACAAACCATAACAAAATGTAAAAAAAAAACGTAAATTTTACACTATTTCAGACTATTATATCTTCTGTTCTAATTGTGATAAAATGTTTGTTCTTGTTCTAAAATTTACTATAACATTTCTAGTCTAGCTTTACGCAAAATTAAAGCCGGTATTTATAATAATAAAGTAGCATAAAAGCAATTCAAACATGTTTTGGGGACAATAGGGTGTGTTATTTTAAGGTAATAAATGTGGACTTGCAATTTAAACTTTCAATAATTAATGTTTGACGCATGAAACCAAAACAAATCTTTGATATCCATTTTCTGCAGGTTTTCTACTTTTGATTTCTGTAATTTGTTATGCATGTTGATTGTGACCGATTTAGTGAAAATTGCATTGTAAACAAACCATAACAAAATATTAAAAAAACGTAAATTTTACACTATTTCAGACTATTATATCTTCTGTTCTAATTGTGATAAAATGTTTGTTCTTGTTCTAAAATTTACTCTAACATTTCTAGTCTAGCTTTACGCAAAAATAAAGCCGGTATTTATAATAAAAAAGTAGCCTAAAAGCATTAATTAAGCCCTATCAAAAGTAAACATCGCCACATGTTTTTCCCATTAGGAAGCTGACCACCTGACCTCTGTCAAGTGGGCTATAAATAGCGCGGTCGGGGAAAAAGGGGAAATAACTAAAAGATCGCTCGCAAACAGCCGTGAACTGCGATAAACAATCACTTACTTACTTACTTACTTAGTCGTTCCTCTTCTACCGTGAGGTGTAGAGGTTTGGAAGAGAGAGCGCCAGACTATCCTATCGGCTGTCTTCTTCCTGGCCTGGTTCCATTCTAGTCCTCGGTCCTTCAAAGATTGTCTAATGTTGTCCTCCCAGCGGACTCTGGGTCGTCCTGGAGGTCTGGATCCCTGGCTCTTTGTTTCCCATGCTTGTCGTGGTAGCCGATCTTCTCCCATTCTGCAGACATGGCCAAACCATCTTAGTTGGGACTGTTCTATTTGGGTCTGCAGCGGGTGGGATTTTAGGCCTTGACGTATCGTCTGGTTGCGGACCATGTCTCTTCTTGTTACTTCAACCACCTTCCTCAGATACCTCATTTCTGAGGTTTGAATCTGGCTTTTAAACAATCACACAGGTGATTTATACTTCTCAAAAGTTACAAATGCTCCACCAAGTTACAGCTTCTCTGGACATCGTCTAAGCCTTCTGAACTATTATCTTGGTGATTATCTGGCCATTTTATCAATTTTAATATATATATAATTTTTTAAAGGGCTTCCAAATCATTTTTGCCCTAATAGACTCTGCACCTTTCATTCCAGTGTCCACGCACAGAAGCCTCAAGCTGCTGGACATTCTAAAGTACTCGAGATGATTCAACATATTTCAAGTGATGGTGTTATGCACACTACAAGTCTGTATCCTTTTATCATAACACCGAAAAACCAAAATATTCTGAAAATCGGAACATTTTTTTTTTGATGCAACTTTGGGCTACTTTTTGAACATGGTGTGGCTGTCATGAAGTGGATTTAGGTTTAGAGCTTGTCCGAGTATATAGACAAGACACTAGTATGAGAAAGTCTGAGAAGATAGATTTTGTATGACAAATGACAGTGACTGTGGAAAGATGAGACTTATAGCTTCGAGGGTGAGAACCTAGATTGACTCTCCCTCGCCACTCGCAACTTAGTTAAGAGCTATTAACTCACCACCTCTGACTACCATAAAGGAGATAAGGTTTCACTAAAGTCCACAGACACAACTATACAGACAAGCATATACGTACAGTATAGTTATAGAGAAACTGATCCAGTGTACATTTTATAGTTTTATTTAACAACAACATCAATAACACAGCAAAATAAATAACATGCGAGGTCGCACAAACCTGAAACCAGAACAATTAAAATGACAGACACTATAAGCCAACAATGTCACCCTCTCTTTCAACCTCCAGGGAAGAAAGTTAAGGATTAAACAAAAGAATCTACTTGGTGGGGCCTCTAACTTAAGAGCCACCACTCCTACCTATCCTAGTATTATTATTAAATCTAACACACCGTCCGGCTGCAGACGTATAACTAACTGTCTACACAAATCTGAATGCACTATCTGATGTCCTACACAGCTAACCACTGTTCCACAAGCACTGATCCACTAACGGACTGTTTCAGTGCTATCTCAGAGGCTGTCCTAACCAAACTTTCTATCTGCCTCTCTAACTTCGCTCTCCCCTTCTGCTTCTGCTCAGTGTCTCTCTGACACTACCGTCTTCTGCTGAGTGGTGTCTCCATTACGCCCCTCCTCTTGCTAGATTTCTGAAAGGAATGATGACCCTCTCTCCTTTCTTGACTACTGCTGCTGATGACTTTGATATTAACAACGATGTACTTGACTTGGGATGTAGATGCTTCACTGCTGATGAAAACTTCTTTCCACTGCCCCGGTAACCTCTTCGGGTTCAGGACAATCGGCTTTATTATGGCAGAGTAAAAAGACAACAAACACCAGGCCACGCTCCTATCCGGTATGTTATAATGAGCTAAGAGCTCTGGATTTTTAAGAAAAACCCCGTTCCCGCTGAAGAATGTGCTTCACTGCATGAAAACGTTTTTTTCTTGTACTGGTACAGACGTGCTGGGCGCAGGTATTACCGCGTCACCAGTTCTTTTCACCTCTGCGATATCTCGAGCCCTCGGCTCCTGAGATGACAAATTGCCATGGTAAGTTGGAGAGCAGTTTACAACTTGCCCTATGTGCCGTGAAAATGCTGTAAAACAAAAAAAATAACAACAAATATACAACACGTCAAAATATTCTCAACTCTAACACATAACCACCTTAAATTCCTCAACTCCCCTCTGCCCCCTAAATCAATACATCTCCCCTACACAACTACACACCACCGATAAACAAATATTCCTACCCATGGGTCAACGAACTTACAATCCCACCTATCTCTTCCCCCACCTCAACGTAACTATCTGTCTGGTAAGAAAACCCCAGACACAGGCTGACCTAAATCTGTTGCTCTAGGCTTGCCTCAGGCGTCAATACATTTAGCTTCATTGAAGCGAAACATTCCCCGGTATAAGTTCCCTGGCCCTTCTTCTTCTTCTTCTTCCGTCCTTAGCCAACGACCGGCAAAGCAGTCAGTGGCCATTACGCCTAGTGGCGTCTTAAGGGCAACAGCGAATAGATTTTCTTTGCCGTTGTTCCCATCACGCCTAATGGCGTCTTTAGGGCAACGACAAATCAATCCGTTCGTCGTTGTTTCCGTAATCAAAGTGACTGGCAAACGGGTGATCAGCCCGTTGGTTCCCTGGTCCTACTTTCTATTAAAGACTGAACCAGGAAAGTCATCAATTAACACAATATAAACACACTGTTGCTCCCCCAACTCAGTAATATTAATTACATCCCTTACACCCCTGTCTCCTGACTACACAACAAATTAATACACAAATAAAATACACAAATAAGCTCGCGTATCAACACTGCAAATTATTATAATCAAAATGCGGTTTTTCACCGGCCTACTATTACATATTACAGAGCGCCCGTTTATCTAAGCGCTTATCCTCACACAGTTAATATCTCAAAGCCGCTACACAAATCAAAGAAACTACTTACACTACATTCTATCGTTTAGCATAAGTAAGCAATTGATGGCACTTCTGTTTAATAAAATTAAATTAACTCCCAGAAGAAAAACTTACTCTATCGTGCTAAGATCTATTATAAAACAAACTATCTACGACGCTAATAAAGTTATAGACATACCCAATTACCGAATCTCTCTCACGTAGCAACCACTATGCTTAGCAGACGATAGGTGTTGTTTTTTCACGGCAGCAAAATTTTAGACCAGAGAACGCTAACCGATTTTCATGCTGCATATATAGTAAGATATGATGATGAAATAAGACGTGATGAGTCATCGTGTGGCGTCTCTCTGGGCCGACCTGTAACCAATTAAATTGCTGCATTTAAATAACTCTGACCTCCGCTAATGATACCGTAAACAACCTGATGACTCAGTGTATATTTGCCCATGCGCGAATTACTTCCAGCTCACGCGCAACTTATTGCGTCACGTGAGATAATACTACTGACTGCTCGCGTTGCCAAAACTAAATTTGATTGGTTATAGCGTAGAACCTGGGTCGTTTCTGCCCCCATCCCTCGTTTAAACCGGGTGGGTGTTCCTAACGTCTGACAATTTACCCAGCCTAATAATATAACTCAAACGCATAATAAAATAAAAATGAACGCAATTACTTACCGAGAGAAGAGGACTGGGGCAAAATTGAAATTAAAACCCACAGTAACTCCTCATAAATAAACGCAAATAATACATGGAGAAGAAAAATTGGGCCTGTTGAAAATAAAATTACAGTAAATCCTCACAGTGGCCAACATCTGAAAATGGAAAAATCCTGTTTCCGAAAGACAGCTGTCCCTGACGGTTTAGGATGACAGGATGCTGTAGAGAGGAGTAATAATTATTCAGAGCACTCAACTAGCCCAGGAATACAAATGAATCCCTTCATGATACCTTATGGCAACCGTCCAAAGAAGTGTTTCCCAAATTGGGCGGTATCACTCCCTAGGGGGCCGTGGGAGTACCTAGGGGGAACTAAGAGGCTAAAAGGGCGAACCACTATTCTAAAGAATGCTTCTTAAAAAGTAGAGTAGGGGAACATTGGGGATAAGATTATGGAACCAAGGGGTCGGTGACCCAAAAATGTTTGGAAACCACTGGTCCAAAGTAAGGCATAATAAAGGACACAAAGTTAATGATAAAACTACGCAAACACTTACTCTGTCCCATGTAGTTCCCTGGGGTCTCTGAGGAAACAGGGACAGAACCACTGCTCCTTCAGGCATGTCCTAACAGGCAATTAATATAAGGTTGTACATGAAGCTTCACCTCTGTGTTACCAGGGCCCAAAAGGGGAGATAAAAACAGTAACACTGTACCTTAGCAGGCATGTCGTAAAAAAAATGACTAGGAGGGTAGAGCATGGGGCCTGTTACCCCATCCTGTAAAACAACATTTTTTACCCCAATAACTTCAACAAACAATACGAATAAGTCAAATATAGAATGTAAATTAATTCAGCCATCCAAGCAAAAGAAGGTCCTCTGGAAAGGAGGCTCATGAAGCAACCAAGAGAAAAAAAAATCAAATATGACTTTCATAAATGGGTGCTTGTGTAGAAAAGGACTGAAATGGTATGACAAGGTCATCAATATGGAACTGATGACAAGAACCAGATATAAGTGCCAGTGGAACATGAGATGAGAAGAAGACGCTGGTAATAGATAGGACACACACTGAGGAAACCTGCCGATAGCATTACAAGACAGTCCTTGTTCTGGAATTCCCAGGGAAAGAGAGACAAAGGCAGGCGAAAAAAAAAACACATGGAGAAGAGGACTGGAGACAGAAGTAAAAATAATGAGGAAGGTGTGGAAAGAACTTGATCTGATGGCACCTGACAGGAGGACTTGGCATGTGTGTGGTGAAGGCCTATGCTCCTTGGGGAGCTAAAAGGTATTGACTGACTGACATGAAGCTGACAACTTCATTATATAAATCAAACTGTTACAGAAACCACAGCTGCAGTGGTGGCCCCCATGCTTTGTAAGGAGCAACAACAACAACAACAAAAAACAGATGAATAAATGAATGAAACACTTACTCTCTTTGCAATGTTCATCCTGTGATGTGTACACAGAGAAATAGTCAGCCATGAACTGAAGTGGTGTCTCAGTATTACAAACTTGGCTCCATCGCAGGGTAGCTTTTTTGTCGCTTTTGTCCATAAAATAGCTCACTATCAATGATACCTTATCTAAAAGCAAAAACATTTCCAACAGAAAATAAACAGCTGTAGAGATTAGCATATATTCATTAAATTTATAATAAATGTATTTAAAATTAATCATTTTACTGTTATGGGCAAAATGTTTGGGTACAATCACCACGCTGTTTTAACATTTCTTACTACTATCAAACGTAAAACATAAAAAGGCATAACACCTTGCAGAAGACCATAATAGAAGGGAAGGTGAAGGCAAACGTGCAAGGGGAAGACAACACTATAAGTGGTAAGATAACATCAAGAGATGGACAGGAAAGAGTCTATCAGAGTGCACCACCAAGACAAGAGACAGAAGATGTTGGAGATCCATTACAGCCAACCTTCGTTGTGGAGATGGCAGCTGATGATGATGACTACTATCAGTTTCAAAATGTTTATGAACAAGAAAAATGTATTCATTGATCATAAGACCTGTAGTTCTTCTTCTTCTTCCACCTTTCAACTCCCAAAGAAGCAGCAAAAGTCTTCAAGAAACTTATGACACGTCTTCCTGCCCCATGCCTTCTTCATGACTGTCTCCAGTTCTCTTCTCTGTGTGTTCTTTGGTCTTCCTCTGTCTTCTCTTACACTGGGGATGCTGGAACAGGAATTGTCTGGTTCAGCATTTCCAGACCTGAAGTTACATTACTTACTTACTTAGTCGTTCCCCTTCTACCGTGAGGTGTAGAGGTTTGGAAGAGAGAGCGCCAGACTATCCTATCGGCTGTCTTCCTCCTGGCCTGGTTCCATTCTAGTCCTCGATCCTTCAAAGATTGTCTAATGTTGTCCTCCCAGCGGACTCTGGGTCGTCCTCGGGGTCTGGATCCTTAGTTAATGTTAATCAGAATTGACGTCATTGCACTCTGGGCAAACCCACAGGTGCTCAGTCTCCCTCAGCAAATGTCGAAGGGTAGGAATGCTAATTGTTCCTGTTGCGCATTGGTTTTATACACGGCGGATGTGTCCTCTCATACGTCCATCCCTGCTGGTCTTACGTTTGATGCCAAATTCCAGCAGTCTTAGCCTTGATGATTCATCGATTGCAGTGTCATTCTCTAATAGACGAACATGAATTGCTCTCAGTATTTCTTCCTTATCCATGGTTAATGCACCCTTTATGGGTGCTCTTGAAGCTAGTCTGTCAGCTCTTTCATTGTTACATTAGTAAAACAATACAAACAAAAAAGGGAATGACAGACCACAAAACCCTAAAGAAGAATAAAGATTCTGCAATACTCTGGTAACACTGCTGTGGTGACAACACTAGAAAGAGATCAAACTGACTTCTAATAAAGTTTGAGAAGTTGAAAAAAAAAAAAAATTCTGTGCAGGTTTGGTAACCTTCTATCCAAACACCCAAAAACCGAAATGTTCTGAAAATTGGAAGTTTCTTCTGGCAACTTCGAGTTTCTTTTCTATCGCAATTTGGGCAATTGCTGGCTATTTATGCGAACTTCTGGCAATTTTTTAACACATTTTGAGCGACTGAGCTAGTTTTCAAACACATTTTGGGCGACTTTGTGCTATTTTTGGGTGACTTTGGGCTACTTTTAAAACGCGATTTGGGCACCACCTAGAAACACAAAAATCTGATTTCCAAAACAAAGCTGTCTCCAAGGACTTCTGATAAAAGGATAGACCTGTATTTATATCAGCCACAGCAGCAGATTATACAGATATGTTGAGAACATAAGCTGAAAGTTGAATAAGACATTTTATTTCAACTTTTATTGATGCTTGTGCTGTCACATGAAGGGACTGAGGTTATGCTCTTGTAGAAGGTGTGTGGTCTGGCTACCTTTAGTCCAGGTTTCTATAGTAGTAGCCCTGTCAGTCATGACTGACTGTAGGAATGTGCACCTGAAGTGATAGCCCTAAGCTGCTTTTTTCCTGGTATTACTTTCGGCGCGTTCTTTACTCTTCTCTTTGTTGTGACAGCTTACTTTTCACCCAATCTGAGGTGGTGCCGTAGGGAGCATCACCACTTGGTCCGATTGGCAGCTTCATCTTCCTGTGGTTGCTAGATTTATGTCCAGTTTCCCCTCATGTCTCTCTTGCACACATCACTGAACCTCAGTTGTGGTCGCCCAAATATTTTGCCATCTGCCAGTTTACCATAGACGATATCTTTAGGGATGCAGCCATTTTCCATGTGGTTTACATGGCCAAGCCACCATAATCTGCACTGTCTAAGCAGCGTATACATGCTCTGAAAGCCAATAAGTGACAGCACCTTGGCATTTGTCACCTTGTCCTTCCTCGAAATACCAAGGATGTGGCATAGACACACTGATGGAAGGTAGTGAGCCTTCTTTCATGCTTAGCACAGGTTGTCCAAGTCTTGCTTCTACATGAAAGCATGCTGGTGACACAGGCATCATATACTGCAGTTTTAGTCTTCATTGTGAGTTTGGAGTTTTCCCAAACACGCGTAGTGAGGCAGGCAAATATGGCTGCAGCTTTGCCAATGCTGCTGTCAATTTATGTGTCCAGAAAGAGTTTGTCGGTGATATTAGTGAAGTGATGCACCACTGCCGATTCATAGTTATCAATAGTGATAACGGTGCAACATCAACATCCTGACCCAGAACATTTGTTTTCTTTAGACTTATTTAGACTTATCCAGGTTTATATAGGATTCTGCTAATACCAGTCCCACTGCTCTGAAGCTACATCTTCTCAAGTATAAAGCATAGTGACAATGCATTAAATAAATAACATACATAATTTGGTATGTTGCAGGATCTCGTAAGAAATAAAGAAACAGAAAACTAGACAACAGAAAAACAACAGAAGTGATAGGCTTACTGGACAGCTTGAACCCAGGACCTTCATAACAGCACCACCACCTCGCTACAAAAGTGAGTTTATGGCTTACCTCACATACCAACTTATGTGTATTATTTACTTACTGTTGACAGGACTCAGGTTCCCTCTTTTTTTTTCTTTTTTTTTAATTTCAGCGACAAAACATACAAAGAATCCCAACATCAGATTATTTGCAGGCTTCAAATTCACCCATAACTATAGAAAATGTATTTAGAACAGACACACGAAGGGAACTACATAATATAGTGAAACATTATTTAACAAGAGCAAGTGTTAATATATAGTGAGTGGTGGGTATATGGCAGGGAAAGTGAAGGTCTAGTGGTGTTCTTATTACTTATATGCATTTTGCTTATTACATATTACTTATGACAAATTAAAATCAATTGAACAATTGAAACTAAACACCACAACCTTGTACACCCCTGCCCCCTTTATTGTTTTTGTTTGGTTCTTTGGTCTTTTTTGTGGTTATTGTTTGTTTGTTTGTTTTTTGGGGGGTTTTTTTTTGTTTTGTTTTTTTGTGAGTTGGTTTATTTTTCTTAAGTTTGTGGTTCCAAACCATTACAAATATGATGAAACTACTTTTTAAGAGTAATAAACAGACACACACACACATTTAATAAATTGATTTGTTCTATTTACAAAACTAGATATGCGATATGATGTCACATATCGGCAACTGAACATTATTATTAGGACTTGAAAACACTATATATCCTAATTATAACTCTTCAGAGGTTGAATGGGATATATTTCATCATCAGTTTAATTTAAACACAACAGGCCAATCACCTGGTTGTCTTAATAAATGATTGCACGTCCACTCTGAGAGCTGTTGTGCTTCCTGGGAAACCTCAACACCCAACGGTAGAAGAGGAACTTGTTTCATAAACAAGTGGAAAATAGTTCATGTAAATATACAAAATATAATGGAAATATAAATATACAAAATATAATGGAAATATAAATATACAAAATATAATGGAAATATAAATATACAAAATATAATGGAAATATAAATATACAAAATATAATGGAAATATAAATATACAAAATATAATGGAAATATAAATATACAAAATATAATGGAAATATAAATATACAAAATATAATGGAAATATAAAACAAACAAGGATTTACATGTGATGACTAATGACAGCTCATAAACAAGTGGACAATATTTCAAGTGAACATTCAGAATAAAATGAAAATAAAAAACAAAGAAAACTAACCAAGGAAATATATGTGATGCTTAAGACAGCTCATAAACATTTCATGTAAATATAAAACAAAATTAGAAATGGAAATATAAAGCAAACAAAGCCAGAAATAAGAACAACAGAACAAAACTGAAACTATGAAGAACAAAAAACACAGAAACTATATAAAAACTGTAGGAAAATCAATTCTATTTCGGTATAATAATAATAGTAGCACTGTCAAGTCAAAATTGACTCAGAATTCATGTGCCCTTAAGGGGATAGCTCTCAGCTGCTTTTTATTTCTCCAAGAAGGAGTCCACAGCCTTCGTCAGACAAAGGGGCCCTACATCAGACAATCATAGGGTCCATGTCACAAAAATGTTAAGAAACCCTGCACTAAATAAAGTTCATTTTGTTTTGTACAGAACATCACAAAACAAGCTGTGGGGCTATACACAGTGCTATTAACAAGCTCAGAAATATGCAAACTTCAATGGTATGCCCACGTGTCAAGATCATACACAGGCTGTTCGATAATATTCTCAAAGGGTATGTGACACTGATAGGTATGGATAAGGGTGAGATACTAATGACAATTAATGATCGCCTGTTAGAGAATGACACTGCAATCGATGAATGAACAACGCTAAGATTGCTGGAATTTGGCCATGTGTCAAGATCATACACAGGCTGTTCGATAATATTCTCAAAGGAACATGAAAAAGGAGTAAATCAAATGGCAGACAATAGTCAAAAACATCCATAGAAGCCTTTGAATCTTCAGGAACCAGTGTGAATCTACTGTCCTGGTCATACAGGGGTATGTGGCACTGAGAGAGCTGACAGAACAGCTTCAACAGCACCCATTGTGGGGACGATAGGTATGGTTAAGGGTGAGATACTAATGAGAATTAACGATTGCCTGTTAGAGAATGACACTGCAATCGATGAATGAACAACGCTAAGATTGCTGGAATTTGGCATCAAACACAAAACTATCAGGGATGGATGAATGAGAGGATGCAACCAGCCTGTACACAACCAGCGCTTCAGGAACAATTAGCATGCATACCCTTCAACATTTGCTGAGGGAGACTCAGCACCTGGGTGTGCCCAGAGTGCAATATGTCAATCCTGAATAACAATAACAAACAAACAAACAAAAAAGACAGGAAAGATTTTTAGAGACATCAATAATGGCAAAAAATAGGTAAATGTGGAAACAGAAATAAAAAGTTCAACACAATTTAGTGCTCCAGTGACCACTTATGGAACACAGGAAGCAAGATGGGAAGGAAGGCTAATGAATTTGTCAGTTAAATTCCTTTTTTTAAAAATGCCCCCCCCCCCCCCCCCCCCCCCCCCCCCTATTCTAGAACTGGTCTCATTAGCTCAGTGTATAGCTTCTTTAGTACTCTCTCATCCGCTCCCCAGCCTGTGCTAGCAAGTTTGTTCATGATTGCCATTCTTTGCCTTGCTCTTGCCCTGTTTCTTTCAGTATGGGTTTTCCAAGCCAAGTGACGATCAAAGGTAATGTCTAGGCAGTTTGGGTTTTCCTCCAGATGTTGATTTTTCCCATTTAGCACTAATTTGGAGCTCTGTGGTTTATTTAAGAGGGAAAACACTGTGTATGTTGTTTTCCCTTCATTTATCTTCATTAGCCAAGCTTTGGCCCACTCCTCCAATGATGTTAGGGCTTGCTGCATCCGACTGCTTCCCGTAGTAATATATTCTTCTGAGATCCACAGGGCTAAGTTGTCTGCAAAGGAGGCCTTGTGGGTTCTTCTTGGAATATTCTCCAATATGTCATTTATGTATCCAAGGAACAACGTGAGTGACAAGACTCTCCCTTGGGGGACACCCTGCTCCAATATCATTTTCCTACTAGTCTGTCCTTATAGCTGTACCCTGGCAGTTCTATTCTCAAGATAGTGGTTTGTGTAGCAAAAAAACTGCTTAATGACATCATTAATTGATAAAATTATGCAAAAATTAAGCATCAAAATACTACTTTCGCTACCAGTTCAATACACGTGGTCCACAGGAAGTGTTTACATGATTTGAACAAGCTTATGGTGCCTGATTCTCTAATTTTTCACTCAAAATCTGAATCGTTTCAAGTGGGTGCACCATATGGCCCGTGGGTAGATCTATAGGGTAACTTGGCACACTATATGGTTCGTGGCTTAGAATGAGTTAAAAATGTCTCCAATGTCCTATACTGATTCCCTCTTATTTATATAAACTCTACTGCATATTTTATTTTGTGACTGGTAGAAAGGTAAAGAAATCTACCCTTTGTTTTATCAATGTATGAGTAGTAAATAAACCTACCTTTTGTTCGATTAAAGTAGCAGTTGGCAGGAACCATGCCAGAGCTGTCTTCCTTCTTCAAGGAAATAAAAATTGTGGTTGTTGCTTGAAGGGAACTATCGCCAGTCTGTTGGTTCTGATACTGCAACAATTTCCCCCAACGTACATCATCCTCCGTAGCCAAATTTAAAGTGCTGTCTGAAGTATCACTTTTTGGGAGATTTACATCATAATAAAACATATCATAATCACTTCTGAAATCATTGTCATAGAATTCATAATCCTCCACTGCTTTAGTTTCGTCATTGGGGTGTACTGTTACTGTAGCATTTGCAGTTTTTGCACTTCCCGGTACACTATTGAGATATTGAAGATCATAGTATTCAATCGTTCTGTCTTTTGTCACATCTATATTCTCATCTGTTTTACTGATGTTAATCTCAAACATCTGGGCTTCTACGCGTTCAGTAGCTCCGATGGTATAGATAGCTGTGCGTGGGTACTCCTGGAGAGAATAGAGGACAGATGTCACTAATAAAAAAGAACCAATGGAGACTTCATCATGAGTACAATAATACCATGTCTACAGTTAATGCTCTTATGTAAATGTATATTTCTGTCCTGAAATGTAATTGTGTATTGTCCTGTATTTAAGCACTGTGTAATGCTGTCAATGGCTATTTATGTCTGTATAATCTGTCCTTGTCTGTGCAAAGTCTGACTGCTAATGTCTCTTGTGTGATACATCTGAGCAATGTTTATGTAATTATGTCTGTGTGGTTTGTCCCAGTTTAATGTCTGGCTGTGTCTATGCAATGTGTGGCTATGTCTGTGTGATGTCTGGCTGTGTCTGTGTAATGTCTGGCTGTGCCTGTGCAATGTGTGGTTGTGTCTGTGTAATGTATGGCTGTTTTGTGCAATGTGGGGCTGTGTTTGTGCAATGTGTGGTGGTGTCTGTGTAATGTGTCACTGTGTCTATGCAATATGTGGCTGTCTGTGCAATGTGTGACTGTGTCTGTGTGATGTCTGGCTGTGCTTGTGCAATGTGTGGCTGTGTCTGTGCAATGTTTATTTGTTTTGTGCAATGTGGGGCTGTGTTTGTGCAATGTATGGTAGTGTCTGTGCAATGTGTGGTGGTGTCTGTGTAATGTGTGGCTATATCTGGGTAATGTCTGGCCAAGTTTGTGCAATGTGTGGCTGTCTATGCAATGTGTGTCTGTATAATGTCTGGCAGTGTCTATGCAATATGTGGCTGTCTGTGTAATGTCTGGCTGTGCCTGTGCAACGTGTGGCTGTGTCTGTGTAATATCTGATTGTTTCTGTGCAATGTGTGGTTACATCCATTTAATGTCCAACTGTGACTATGCAAAGTGTGACAGTCTGTACTATACGTGGTTTTGTCTGTGTAACGTCTTTTTGTTGTTGTCAGTCTTCAGTCAATTGTCATTCAGACCAGGTGTGTTATTCAGTGTGAGTTTGCAGAAATGCATTTTTGTTTGCTTTTTTTATTTCATTTCAGTTATTTCGTTTTTTTTGTTTAATTTAGTTGATTTTTATTTATTTTTTTAGGACTTATTTGACATGGGTAAATTTCTATTTAAAAACATAAGTTAGATGATGACAATAAATCAAGTATAGCTGGCACTAGTACTGGTAGTACAACACATAATACAGTTAATGTTAGTTCTAAAACCGTCGTGCACCAGTATAATAAAGACTATTTGTCCTTTGGATTCATTTCATCAAGAGAAGAGCAGCCATGTATTAAGTGTGTTGTTTGTGGTGAGAAACTGGCAAACCAAGCTATGGTTCCAAGCAAGCTGAAAATACACCTTTACACAACGCACCCACATTTATGCGAGAAACATACTGAATATTTTAAAAAGACATACAGCTAATCAAACATGCTATGCTAAACAATGGACCAGAATTACAACTATTTCTAACAAATCTCAAGAAGCAAGCTATGCCATTGCCAAGAACGTGGCAACAAAAGATGAAATCACATACAATTGCCAAATCAGTAATTTTACCAGCATGCTGTAAAATTGTAAATATGTTTGCGAGGAATATCTGTGTGAAGCTGGCTTTTCTGCTATGAACACGATGAAGAGTACAAACAAGTCACAGCTTAAAACACTGGAGGCAGACTTGAGGGTTTGCTTGTCAAACATCTGACCTCAGACAACAGACATCTTGAGACATCACCTAGCACAGGTTTCCCACTTACATTTTTATGTCAGTAAAGACTTTTTATTTCTACATGTTTATATACTCGTATTTTTGTTTTACTTCTTACCCTCCTTATGCTTATTGTAAATATAATACATTAATGTAGCATTAAAATGCTCATCAAAGGTTGTCCTATTTTACTCAAAACCTGATTTTTTCATTATTTCATTGAGAAAAAGAGACGGTGTGTGACAAGAGATAGAGAGAAGAGGGCAGAAACACTTTTTTGAGGTTAATGGAATATATCACAGGATTTTTAAAAAATAAATGACATCTTTTTCAATGATATCTCACATCAATAATTGGAATAATAACAAATATGAATATAAATTTATTTTTTTTATCTTTTGAAACCCGGAACAACATTATTTTAAAAAATAACACAATGATTAAAAATGTAGCTTCTTCTTCTTCTTTGATCCTTAGCCGCCGACCGTCAAAGCAGTCAGTGGCCACCACACGTGGTGGCGTCTTGTAGGGCAACAACAAATTTATTCAACTTTGCTCGGTCGGTGGCCATCCTTCGTACAGTGCCCCAACTCTGGTTCATTTTTTGCATCTCAGCCTCCACAGTCCTCCGCCAAGTTGTTTTTGGTCTGCCTCTCTTTTGTTTTCCTTCAGGGGTCCAAAGCATAGCTGTTCTTGTGATGGCATCGGGGTCTCTTCTGAGGACATGGCCAACCCAGCTCCAGCGTCTACCAGCTATGATGGTGTGCATGTCCTCTTGCTTGCTCCTAGTAGGCAGATCTTGGTTGGTGATGGTATTTGGCCAAAAGATTTGGAGAATTTTTCTTAGACATGTTGTGTGAAAGGAGGACAATTTCGACATTTCCTTCTCCAGCATTTCGCACCACAGAGAAGCACAGAAAGCACACAGTTCTGATATAATCTTAATTTTGTGGTTGGGCTGTACTGAGAGGATTTCCAGATGTTATTTAGACTAAAAAAGGCCGTTCTTGATTTGTTCAAGCAAAGACATCAACAACAGAACGAACAAAGCAAAAATGTGGCTATTGAACTTTTAATCACAATGTTAAGACTCGTTATCTTTTTATGATAAAATCTCACCTTAACCTTTAGCACGCTGCCGTCGACATATGTCGACGAAGGCAACCTATGTTCTCCCAGCTGTTGTCAACATATGTCGACAGCGTTTATCATCGTTTTCTAGCACATGACTTGTGTACACGTGATTTTCAGCCCCGGATGTTAAGTTGTAACTTTATTTGCAAGAGAGTTAGCTTCCATTTCCGATTTTACAAAAGTGATGGGTGTATCCGCGTTTATTTTTTGTAAATTTTTTAAATCGAAATGAATCCGCATCGAACACGCAGCCATTTTCGCTATAATTTCATTGGATTCTGACGCCATGAGGTAAGGATGAAATTTTTGTCTTTATAAGCGCTGATATCGGTTCTCAGAATATGTTTGATGGCTGAGATGGAAACGAAAGTAGAATGGCTTTCCTGGTATGTATTTTTTTAGGGGTTAGGATTAAGTGTGTCGGAAAGGTTTAGGGTTGCGATCGAATATCACGGCTGACGAGAGCGTTTATTCCTTTGCTACTGATGATGGGTGTAACGAAAAGACCGTCATTTGATTTGTATTGGTCTATTGGTCAAATGACTTGCATTGAGATGCAAGGGAAATGGACTCTTCGTGTGTTGGTTATTTTTTTAAATTTTTTTTTAATTTTAAAATTAAAATTTTTTTATTTTTATTTTTTTTACATTTTTTTCGTTTTTTTTCATCTTTCCTTTCCTCTCTTCCTATCACATCTAACATGTCCACAAACAAAAATTGGCTATTGAACTTTTAATCAATGTTCTCGTTATCTTTTTATGATAAAATCAACCTTCAAACATATTTATTTATATAAAAACAAAAATTGTAGTGACCAAGAAACGCAAAAATTATAGCACATTACAAGTCACAATAAAACGGGACGCTGTGAAAAGAATGCAGTGTAGTTGACAAAAAGTTGCCAAAAATCAGCGTGCTAAAGGTTAAATAAACTAATTGTGTGTCTAGACAATGTTAGCACATTGTACAAGTGGGCCGTGAGTTGAAAAAAGTTGAAAATCACTGTGTGTCATGGGATTAACTCAACAGTGCTTTCATGTTACCTAGGACGTGACAATTCCTTGGGAGAGCCTAGAACCACATACAACTGCTTACCTGGCAAATGATCAGACCATATACTTTCTTAACGGTTTTGCTGCCACACCAGTGAATAGCCAGCTGTGTGTCTTTTTTCAAAGAAGTCAGGTTAACATGAACTAATGCTTTGTCTCCGCGGAATTCAACAATCACATAGGGCACTGCTGACTCTGAAATAGAGCAATATTATCACTTCAGAAAAGTACTGCACGTTTTGGTGTTTTGAAAGAGTATCATAAAAGTAATGATGTAATTTTCATTATTTCTATTTTAGCTCCTCCTGGAACATGCAGCCACCACTTCAGCTGGTCCCTTGAAGGAAGCCTGTCCCAAAGCAAGAGCTCTTGCAGCGGTTGTTGGGATAGCCATTTGTTTTATATGATGAGGTTGCCAGCCTCCTCATGCACAAGTTCGTATTAGTCGTCTCTTTCGACACACCAGAGGTGGTAGTAGTCCGATTCTTTACTCTGCCCTAATGATTATATGCCTCATGTGTGAACACTCTTGGCCCACATTGGCACAGGTCTGTATATATGTGTGTGTGTATCACTTCTGAATGAATACACAAAACTCATTTCTGAATGCATCACTAATCCAAGCCTCACTCTAGTATAATTAACTGTTCAGTAAATATACTGATGCAGGGGTCGGCAACCCGTAAATTGTCATCTCTGTGTTGTATAAGCATTCCATCAGCTTTCTAAAACCCTTCATTTCTCTGGCATTTTATATGCATTATTCATTTTGTGTTGTGTCTTGGGCATTTTCATACATGGTGAAAACCATCCTTGTTCTCATGTCTGTCTCATGTCTTTTCTTATCCTTCTTAAATCTGTTCCCAGTTCTCTTCTCTGCATCTTTTATTTTGGGGATTGTTCTCGCTCTTTTACTTTGGGGATTCTAGGCAACTTCCTCGATGTATGTTCTACCTACCTGCTTTTGTGTTACAGTAATGGTGTTTTTTTTTTATTGTTTTTTTTTTTATGCACAAGGAACTAATTTCTTTTATTTTTGAACTTTAGAAATAAAATACCTGATTTTGGTGGGACTGCAAGCCTGGCATAATTTTTGGAGTGGCCAACAACATTCTTGGCCCAGACTTTGGCATTAAGAAGACCTGGTGGTAAATCCTTGTTCAAGATGACAGCGTATGGTTCAAGGACGGTGGTGCTAACTCTGAAACCATCTTCTGATGTAACTTCTATATAGTAAGAGAAATCAGTTCCACCTCTTGCATCAATTGGTAAAGGCTGAAAAATATTTGAAATACTTTCAATAAGTACATCATGAGGTCACTAGAATGTAAATGTTGTTTTTGGTGTCAACAGAGAACTAAATTATGAAGTACTCTGGGACCAAATTTGTTGTTGTTTAACTAGGGCTACTGAGCTTCTCGCTCTTTTACAACCAATACCAAGTTGAAGGTACCTTGGTATTATCTATTCTAGGCTTTTCCTGTGGCTTTTCTGCCATTCTGAAATGTGCTGAGTTGAAGTCATGAGCTCCAGTTTCTCCAATTTAGCTTGCATTTAAAGGATCGTCACATCGGGTCCCAAGCTAGGAGTAAGAAGCATGTGGCATAGTGTGCGTTTCCAACCATCCAAGGGGGCTCTCTAACTATGCAGAGCTAAAATACTGTGCTCTGGTTCTGGGCTCTCCCATGGAATTGTCACGTCCTGCACAGAGCCACTTCAGGGGCGCCCCCCCCCCCCCCCCCCCCCCGGCCTATCACTGGGTCCATGGTGAGATCCTCCTGCAGGTCAAAGCCAAAGAATTACATCTGGGGCTCAGGTGACTTCTCCAATCTTAGTGTGCAATGCTGGGTTCTCAAGAAGTTTCACCACAGGGGGAATCCCTGGAAGTGTGTGGATGATTTGGAGAGTCAATGAGGGTGTTGTTAGCCTCACAGAGGTTCACTTCCACATATGTATATTGTAGCATTGTGCATAGCTGGTGGTCATATAAGGATGACTCCAGATATGCCTCCATGCATTTTGGGACAAAATCAAAAAGGAACCCACCAAAGAACAAATACAAAATCAAAACAGGAGATTGGACAAACAATCAGTAAACTGACTTTCAGAATGTAAGACATTAGAAAATAACTTATGCAACCTACCACAGCAAGAGGAAGAAGAGAAGGTCAAGGAGAATGTGGAAAAGAGACCAAGTGACAGAAATGAAGAATTAGAGGATGCACCTAAAAAGAAATAGAGAGGAGGGAAAAGATGACATGAACAGGAATAGCATGTGGACAAGTTTATGTGTGCAGGGAATCAAAAGGAAGAAAATATCTAAAACATACAAATGTGTGCACATTTTATAGGATGATACAAATGAACATTTCCTAACCAAAAGGGTTGGAGTGGCTAAGAGGTATGGTGTCCACCTCGAGTTCCAGAAGTACCGGTTTCGATTCTCAGTTGAAGGAATATAATTTATGGAAATTATTTTCAGAACCAGTGGTCTTAATGATGGAAGGTATTGAGCCTTCTTTCTTTGCTTAGCACAGGTTGTCCATGTCTCACTGCCATATAGAAGTGCACTGGGGATGCATGCGTTGTTTACCGCAGCTTTGGTTTTTGTTGTGAGTTTTAAGTTTCCTCAAACTCGCATTGTGAGGCAGGCAAAGGTAACTGCAGCTTTGCCAATGCGGCTGTCAATTTCTGTGTCCAGAGACAGTTTGTCGTTGATGTGACCATATATGACAAAAATGGCTAAGAAGTGGTAAAAAATAGGATATTTAGCAGTTGTCATCATTAACATTCACCCGTGTGTTACCGGGGCCCGAAAGGGGAGCAAAGAATAGTAACACTGTCCCCTGCCAAGCATGTCGTAGAAGGCGACTAAGGAGGGTTGGGCATGGGGTCGGTTACCCCATCCTGTAAAAAAAATTTAAACCACAAAAAACTTCAACAAATATGGACAAGTCAAATAAAGAAAATAAAACACAGCCATCCAAGACAGGGGAAGGTCCTCTCGCGGGGAGGCGTATGATGCAACACAGAGAAAGCCGAAAGGAGTCTGTGTTGCTGACTAACCTTCTTTCTTCTAGGAGAACTTCCAGATTTGGCACCTGGAATGTTCGGACATTGAACGAACAAGGGAAAGTGGCACAAGTAGCAGCAGAAATGAGAGAATACAAAATCGAGGTTCTGGGAATGTGTGAAACAAAGTGGAAGGGGGTAGACAGGAAGAAACTCATCACAGGTGAATTGGTGCTGTCCTCAGGACACGAAGACGAAAGTTCACACCACAGTGAAGGGGTAGCTCTTATGTTATCTAAAGAAGCACAGAAAGCACTCATTGAATGGGAAGCTGTGGGACCCAGAATAATAACAGCTATTTTCAAAACAGCTAAAAAGAAAATTCATGTCAATGTCATCCAATGTTATGCACCAACTAATGACAAAGAAGAGTCTGTGAAAGAAGCATTTTATACTAAACTACAGGAAATTATGGATAAAGTAAAAAGAAGAGACATCACAATTTTGATGGGTGACATGAATGCAAAGATAGGTACAGTCAATACCGGATTTGAAGAAGTCATGGGAAAACATGGGCTAGGAGTAATGAATGAAAATGGAGAACTATTCGCAAACTTCTGTGCTTCAAATCAACTGGCTATAGGAGGAAGCATGTTTCCACATAAGAGAATACACAAGGCAACATGGATATCACCAGACCATAGAACAGAAAATCAGATCGATCATATATGCATAAAGAAGAAGTTTAGATCATCATTGCAGGATGTAAAGGTATATAGAGGAGCAGATGTGGCATCAGATCACCATCTTCTGATAGCCAAAGTAAAAATGAAACTCAAGAGATATGCAACAATGCAAAATTATAGACAACAGTTTAATGTAGGACAGCTAAGAAATCAAGAAACAAGAGACAAATTTGCGGTCACAGTATCCAACAAATTCCAAGTGCTCCAACAGTTGGAAGATGTAGAGAATACAGAAGACTATTGGCAGCAGGTCAAAACGGTATGGAAGGAGACATGTGAAGAAATACTGGGGAAAAGGGAAAGACAACAAAAAGCATGGATAACAACAGAAACCATCAATAAGATAAAAGATAGAAAAAAACAAGAAAGCAGAGTTAAACACAAGCAAAACCAGAAGTTCCAAAGCCAAGGCTCAAGAAGTGTACACAGAAGCAAACAAAGAAGTAAAAAGAAGTATCAAAAGAGACAAGAGGAAGTATATTGAGGAGTTGGCAAGAGAGGCAGAAGATGCTGCAGCCAAAGGAAATATGAGAGAACTGTATAGCAGCACAAAGAAGCTAACAGGGAAATACAAGCAAACAAGTTGCCTCATAAAAGATAAGAATGGGAAACTGCTCAGCAATATACAAGAGCAAATGAAGAGGTGGACAGAATATTTTGGGGACCTTCTCAATAGACCAGCTCCACAAAACCCGCCGGACATCCAGCCAGCAGAAGAAGAGCTACAAATTAACGGTGAAAGACCAACGAAGGAAGAAATAAAGAAAGCCATAAAGCTTCTAAGAGATGGAAAAGCGTCTGGACCTGATGGCATTCCAGCAGAGGCCATCAAAGCAGATATCGACACGGCTACAGAGATGTTATATAAATTACTTGGTAAAGTCTGGGAAAAAGAAGAGATACCAGCAGAATGGAAGGAAGGATATCTGGTTAAGTTGCCTAAGAAGGGAAATCTACAAGAGTGCACAAATTATAGAGGAATAATGTTACTATCAGTGCCAGGAAAGGTATTGAACAGGATTATCCTTGAGAGATTAAAGGAGTCCATAGACAAGAAATTGAGAGATGAACAAGCAGGTTTTCGACAAAACAGATCATGTACAGACCAGATAGCCACTTTGAGAATAATAGTTGAACAAAGTCTGGAATGGAATTCACCACTATACATCGGATTTGTGGACTACGAAAAAGCATCTGACAGTGTGGACAGAGAATCACTTTGGAAATTGATGAGGCATTATGGAGTTCCCCTGAAGATCATTAATTTAATAAAGAAAACCTATGAAGACATGACGTGCAGAGTTCTTCATGAAGGACAGCTTACAGAACCATTTGGGATAAGAACAGGAGTGCGACAGGGATGCCTCTTGTCTCCATTTCTTTTCTTGCTGGCAATAGATTGGGTTATGAGATCATCGACAACACACAACAGAAATGGAATCCAGTGGACTCTGACTAAGCAGCTGGATGATCTGGATTTTGCTGATGATTTGGCTCTCCTGTCCCATAACCGTAATCAGATGCAGGACAAATTGAAAACACTCGATGAGAGGTCACAGCAATTGGGTCTGAAAATACAGAGGGAAAAGACAAAAATAATGCGAATAAATGCAGGTAATGAAAACAGGGTTGAACTTGAAGAAACGCCAATACAAGATGTAGAATCATACACATATCTTGGCAGTAATATAGATAAAGTTGGAGGGACAGACAGCGATATCAAAATAAGAATACAAAAAGCAAGAGGAGCTTTCATTGCATTGGGAAATATATGGAGATCAAGAGAAATAGGATCCAACACGAAAATAAGAATCTTCAACTCAAATGTGAAGTCAGTCCTATTGTATGGCTCGGAGACATGGAGAACAACAAAGACAACAACCAAAAAGCTACAGACTTTCATAAATGGGTGCTTGCGTAGAATAGAGGGATTAAAATGGTATGACAAGGTTACCAATGTGGAACTGATGACAAGAACTGGACAAATGCCAGTGGAACAAGAGATGAGAAGAAGACGATGGCGATGGATAGGACACACACTGAGGAAACCTGTTGATAGCATTACAAGGCAGTCCTTGTTCTGGAACCCCCAGGGCAAGAGAGGCAGAGGAAGACCAAGAAGTACATGGAGAAGAGAGTTGGAAACAGAGGTGAAAATGATGAGGAGAACATGGAAAGAACTTGAGATGATGGCACGTGACAGGAGGACTTGGCATGTGTTTGTTGAAGGCCTATGCTCCTTTGGGAGTGGAGGGTTATGAATGAATCATTAACATTCAACATAAATAATTGAGTGAGTGACCATACTTTTGTATTTATATATATATATATATATATAGCTTGACTGCTTGCGTCAGGGTCAGCGAACCAGAGCTGACCAAGACCCTACTCCGCCTCCACGTGGTGGTCCTGGAAACAGGCTGCATCACTGCAGTCTGGCTGAGAGAGTAGGGATCGAAGAGGGAAGGCAAACCCGGTCCCAAAAAATGCCGTGCTGAAGACGGATGTGTCGGCCAAAAGGCACAGATATCGCAGCTCCGGCGTAAACAGACACAACGCAACCAACGAGGAAGAAGTATTTATATATTTCCAACCAATTATCCTGATAATGTCCATCATCATCATCACTTTCCTCTGCACCCCTTTTGGAACATGAACCACCACTGTAGCTAGTTCCCTTGCAGGAAGCCTGAACCAAGCATTCACAAGCTCTTTCTGCAGTAGTTACTTTGGCAATCCATTTTATATGATGAAGTTGCCAACGCCATGCAAAACTTTATTTTTGGTCACCTTGTATGACATGCCTGAATGTGCTGCAGTCCTATTCTTTGATAATGTCAATGTTGCCACTAAAAAAAAAAAAAAACCAAGAACAGAAAGGAACTCAATGGCTGCACTTACCTTCCACATAAGAAGGAGAACAGACATCATAGTACCACTGACATTCACCTTGTCTGGACGGCTAAAGCTAAACTCATCAATCAGGGGTGGGTAAGCTGGGACTGGAATTAACAAATGATACTGATAATTAAAGTTTACACAAAATCTGATGACAGGAAAAGCTATTGAGCTTACAACAACTGGTAATCTGATCATCAGAAGCATTCCCCCTGATGGACAAGTGTTTCTGCCATATTATCTCCTATACACTCCAAAATGGAGACGGGCCCACTCCCAAGTGTCAGCCTCTTGTTTTTTTTTTATTTTTCCAGCCTGCACTGGAAACTCCACCTTGATTGCTACTTTCAACTTCACTATTGGTTATACCCATTCTTCCAATCTATCCATTACTATGATTTGGTACTGGATGGTGAGACATCTGCAACAGGATTTCATTGATGACAACATAGCACAGGCAGGCATATATCACAGCATCCTGTGACAAAGAGATGCCGGCATCTCTCAAGGACACAAGCTCATGCAAATGTCCTTATTCACTCATTACGTTTCAGCCCCCCAAGGAGCATAGGCCTTCCACAAACACGCCAAGTCCTTCTGTCCCATGCCATCAGCTCAAGGTCTATCCATGTCTTCCTCATCATTTACAATTCTGTCTCCAGTTCTCTTCTCCATGTATTTTTCGGTCTACATCCGCTTCTCTTACCCTGGAGATTCCAGAACAAGGACTGCCTTGTAATGCTATCAACAGGTTTCCACAGTGTGGGCCTTATCCACCTCCAGCATCTTCTTCTCATCTCTTGTTGCACTGGCACGTTGTCTGGTTCTTGTCATCAGTTCCACAATGGTGACGTGGTTGTACCATTTCAATCCTATTCTATGAATAGAAGAATTTAAATATCCGAATGCTGATTTTTTTTTAAAATTATTAAAATTAGATGATCTGATAAAAATGTCTGCTACTCTGACTGAGTGTGTATGAAATGTCACGTTATAAGAAAACTTTATTCAAAGTTTTGTTTCAATAATGTTTCGGAATCTTCAGATACTACTTTAAATGCACTAAGATCATGTTTTATGTGTTTGTAACGTGACATTAGTATTTGACAAAGGAGAAAACGAATTCATACACTCTCAGACGTCTGCTGGAATATGTTCAAAGAAAGCAGTGGTCAATTTGAGGATATATGTATCTCCATAGAGTTTTTCCAGGAACGGTGACAGCCATATGTGCTTTCTCTGTTGCTCATATGTTGGGCATCTGAAGCAGATGTTCAGTAGTCATTTTATCTATGACTCAGTTACACTCATCAGCTCCTATCTTAAGCTTTTGATAAAACTCTTTGCCTCTTCAAAAGTTATGCTTTTATCAGGCTGACGTACTTTCCATGTTCCTTTACCAATCTGTCAGCTTCTTCATTGTCGGGGATGTTAAAATGAGATGGGATCCATTGGATCACAACCCTTTTGAATCGTTCACATAGTTTGTGCAGCACTACTCTTAGGTTATCCAGGTCTGCATTATTTTGACTCTTCAGCATTGCAGTTGCCAACAGTGCATTTGTAAAGAAAGCAACTTGTCTCTCTGTGCTTTCCTCTGTCATTAAGATCTCTGCTGCAGATTTCAAGGCCTCTGCCTCTGCTCTGGAGTTACTTGAGAATTCTCCTGTTGCCACAGGCAGCCTTTTTTTGTGTACTAGTGCTTAAGCTTAGTAGAACACATCCACCTCCATCTTCTGTTGCATTAGTTGCTGATCCATCTGCGTAAGCATGGGTTAAAATATACTAAAGCTAAACATTTGGCATGCTTAGCTGGCTGCATGTCCTTTCACGATTCACTCTTGCAACAAGGTGATAGATACTGATTTGATTCCCTGGTAAGCCTATCACTGCTGTTACTTTTATGCTGTTTAGTGTTATTATTTCTGTCTTACAAGTGACTGCAATTCTCTTATACTCATTTATTTATACAACTCTATTGTACAAAAGTATTACATAAATATATTATAAAAAAATTTCAGTTAATAAATTCAATACATCTATTCTGAAGGAGATATGTAAAAATATGCGCATGGCATTTTAGGGCATGTATCAGAAAGGAACATTGTATAATTTAATTTTAAAGGCCAAAAGCGAGGTTGTGGAGTCAGCCAAAAAATCTTCCAACTCATGACTCCTGACATTTTAGAAGTCCGACTCTCGACTCCAACTACAGTTTTTTACTAGTCATTTGGCATAAAATTCGGAGCCAGAGTCTGGACATTTTTTACCGATGCCGCTTAAACATGACCAAGTCCACAACTCTGACTCCCGACTCCACAGCCCTGACGAGAAGTATGAAACTAAAATAATCTGACTGTGACTACAGTTTGTTACTATATTGTTAATATAATAAAATTCAGAGTTTGGACATTTTTAACCAACTCCGACTCAACTAAAATACTCGGGTTTCCCCTCCTTATATGTTTATACAATACCAAAAAACCTACTTTCTGTCCTTTACTTATTCTCATTCTTCTATCCTTTACCAGACACAGTATTAAGGTCTTTGTCTGGTGTAATCTGGCCTATACTGTTTAATAGTAAAACTGCAGAAGTGATTGCATCTATAATTAATTAGTCTGGGTTGTCCTTAGGTACATTTCCGGGTTACGTGGGAAGGGGGAGGGGGGGTGTCGTGCTAGACCTTTGTAAGCGAAGCACTATTTTTTGTAGTGCCCAGCTGGCAGAGATGATAGTAGGGATTCGCTCCCGTGGCTAGGCGGTGGGTGCTGTTCGGAAGGTCCTGGTTCGATTCCCAGTAAGCCTATCACTTCCGTTGTTTTTCTGTTGTCTAGTTTTCTACTTCTTTATTTCTCACTGAGAGCTTGATAACATATTTTTGTGCGTTGTTTGTTTATTTATTTACTGTTTACAGGCCTCGGGGTTCCCCTCCTTAAATGTTTATACGTTTAACTAAAAAATGACCAAGTCCACAACTCTGAATTCACAGCCCTGACCAGAAGTATGAAACTAAAAAATTGGAAGTGGCAGAGGCAAGATCAAAAGATGCCTGATAAACACAAAGGGGGAACATATATACACTCAGGAAAAGAATAACATGACAGTGGAGATGTAATTTTTATTTTTAAAAAAAAAAAAAAGAGCTGAAAAATTTGTATGCAAATGCTGAGCATATTGCAAGAGAATTCAATCACTCATAACCCTTTGGCTCCTCCAGGAGTACTGGCCTTCAACAAACTCATGCCATGTCCTCCTGGTCCATGCCAACAGCTCATTTTGCTAGTATTCTTAAACAAAATATTGCTTGCTCTTGTTTCGCTGTTCTGTCAAAAACCAAACCGTTCCTCCTGAACTTCGCTGTCTTTTTTTATTCTCTCCTGTATGATCATGAGAAATTGTTAATTCAATGACTCTTCAGGATGATTGTTCCCTGTAATTTTCAGTTTTTTAGTTATTTGAATCCCAACCGGATCCCGATCTGAACTTATGTCAGCTCCAGGATACATCTTTGCACTTGTGATAATATTTTAAAATGTTTGTGATCATTTTGACATCTTATTCCTTTTTAAATCTCCTGCGCTTTTCCATGTGTATAGTTTCCTCAAATGTTGTTATAAAAAAGGTGTTACATATAACCAGCCAATTTTCTTCATAGAATTGTAAACGTCTGTCCCCTCTTTCGTTTCTTGTCCCCAATCCATATAGCCCTATTATTTTCAAATATCTTTTAAGTGTGCATTTTAACTCTTCATAGTATTCCCCTATTTCCTCTTCATTGTGTTCTTTATTTGGTGTAGATGTTTGTAAAATTGCTATGTCAAATGGTTTTGCTGTCATTTTCAATAACATCATTCTGTAAGTGTCTGACATCCACATATACATATAAGGACATATATTTTTAGCAATATTCCAACTCTTCATTGATGTTTTTCTCCTCCTGAGTGTATAACTCAGGATATGAACTAATTAATGGAAAAACAAAAGACGTAACAAAGTATATAAAGACAGACCAGACAAGTGCAGATGTAACAAAGTATATAAAGACAGACCAGACAAGTGCAGGCGGAACAAGAGAAAAAGATGTTGGCAATGGATAGAACACACAATGAGGAAACCTGTTGTAGCATTACAAGACAGTCCCTGTACTGGAATCCCCAGGGTAACACGAGGTAGAGGGAGACTGAGAAACACATAGAGAAAAGAACTGGCGACAGAAGTTAAATGAAGAAAACATGGAAAGACCGTCAGCTATGACACCAGACATGAGGATTTGACGTAAGTTTGATGAAGGCTTACACTCCTTGGGCAGCTTAGGTGTAATAATGATGATGTAAAAGCAGCAAAGCAGGCCTCATGACAAGCTCTCCATGCTGTGCTTCATGGCATAAAAGGCAGAAGACAAGAAATAGTAACGTACAAAATGTTCATTACCAGTTTGGTCTGTTACAAACTCCAGCTTGATTTTTTTACCCTCTCCTCCACCTCCGCTACCAGAAACAATCACAGTATAATTGGTAAAAGCAGTCAACTCTGGCAGATGTACACGCATGCACTTGTACTGGTACCACTTATCTTCTGGTGAAGGCAAAGTCACCTGTAAGGAAATAATCAAACAAATAATTTGATTATCACCAAATGGTGGGTGAAGAGCATCATAATTATCATTATTTTTCTTTTCGCCCCACATGGAGCATGGAGCTGCAACTGTAGCTGGCCCCCCTTCCAGGAACCTTCCCTGCTCAAGTAGTCTTGCGTCTTCTGTACCAGTTTGTTGTACACGATCAGGATGCCATCCCCACATACAAATGCACGTTAGTCGCACGTTATGCAACACAAATTTGCTAATGGAAGTGACAGAGTTCTTCAGTGTTATGCAGAGCCGACCCTGTCACATGGAAGTGAGTCATGGACAAACTGGTAAACAAGCAGGAAAGGCAACGGAGGCCACAGATATGTCAGTTTACAGAAGAATGTTAAGTATACCATAGACAGCTAAAAATAAGTGATGAGGCTGTTCTGGAAGAAGCTGAGCTCAAAGGAAACATCCCTCATTCTAAAAGGAAATCAATCCACTTTCTTTGTGCATGTTATGTGAAGAAGAACGCTAGAATATATGGTGACAACAGGAAAGTGTAAAGGAAAAAAAGATGCAGGATGCCAAATAACGAACTGCACAGTTCGACATATAGTACGGAAAGAATACAACAATAGAATTGATCAAGAGTACTGGAGAAAGGAAGCTAAGGAAAGACATAATCACCTCAGCCAGCAGGCATGGTCGTTGAAGAAAAAGAAGAAGATCATCACAGTGCTTTCAAGTTGCCAGAGAATGGACTAATAAATGGTATTTTAAAAATCATAATTCATTCTGTCATATTTACTTTCCCTTCCTTCTTCAATCATAAGTATATACTACTAAGGACCCTGTTTATGGTTTGAATGATTCTGCTGATTGTTACTGAGTCGCAACTTCCATCTGATACTAATAAGATGGTCATTCCAAAAGTAATGCCCCATATTTTTATTATGAGGAGGGCTGGCATTTAAAAATTGCAGGATTTCAAATAAAATCCACAGGCATCACCTACTACATTCTCTTATTGTTACTGTTGATCAGAATCGATGTCATTGCACTCCAGGCAAACCCATAGGTGCTCAGGTTCCCTCAGCAAATGTCTAAGGGTATACATGCTAATTGTTCCTGTTTTGCGCGGGTTGTATATGTTGAGGATTGTTTCATGTTTACAGGCATTTGGATTTGTCGACGATCCGAATGACTGTATCATGGAACACCTCAAACGAATAGAGATATAGACATATATCTCCACGACTGATGTCGATGATTGTTGCATGTGTGCAGGCATTTGAGTTTGGCCGACTCGAATTGCTGCACCATGGAACATCGCAATTGAATACATATTAACGACATAGTATGCATATCTCTATGCATGACGCGTATGTCTTGGTAACGTCATTCGACTTGTGGGTTTTGACCCCTACGGCAGTGTGTTTCAGAAGTGTAGCCTAGCCACTATGATATATGTGGTTTAACCACTTCGAAATGTGTGGCATTGTCCACTTAATGGATGTGTGTGGCTGGGAAGCCAACTGAGCAGTGTATTTCGTGGATCAAACGTAAGTCGTCTCGTTCCTAACGCAGTTTGTATATATATATGGCAGATTAGCCTGGCGTGGTATGCCAAAGGAGCATTATATTACTAGCAACAGTAGTAAGACTAGTACAGATGAATATTATATAGCTAGCGGCAGACGTAAGCCTAGTGTAACTGGATATTAGACGACTAGCAGTAGACGTAAGCCTAGCGTAAGAAGTATATTGAAAAAACTAGCAGGATAAGTAAGTCTAGTGCAAAAGGCTATTGTTAAACTAGCGACGGAAGTGAGTCTAGTTAGCCTCTGAATTTATGCCAAAGGACATTGGCTGGTAAAAGGAACTGACCGCTAACCAGAAGCCTAGATAGACATTAATGAACATGTGCTTTTAATGAAAGAACAAGGACTCTTGCAATACGTACATGAATGTGATGTGAACTATGTCTCCATGTAGTTGTGTCCGCTCATGGAATGATATTATTAATTAAAATGTTTGAGTCGTCGAATCCTGGTCTTATCAACTGACGTATTCTGAGTTTAGTTAAATACTGTTTATATTCAACTATAATGACCAGTGACACTTAATGCCTGAACACGCTGCATCTCACACTGCTAATATTATTAATAAGACAAGAGACTAATACAGGTCAGTCAATATTCATATCTTTAATATGAAACATGTTCAGCTATCAATGCATCACATGGGTTAATACAGACAATATCGATACCAACGAAGAGTATTACGGAATCCTATAAAAGTGATATAAGAACCCGAAGGACTTTGACTCTAGGAACAGAATACGCATCCAACATCTTGGTCATCCTAAACAACTAGTGTCAGAACGTTAAAAGCCCATAACATACGGGAGTCAGTCCTCAACAGTATACACGCCAGATGCATCCTCTCGTATGTTCATCCTTGTTGGTCTAACGTTTGATGCTAAATTCCAGCAATCTTAGTCTTAATGATTATCACCTGCAGTGTCGGTCTCTAATAGGCGAACATTAATTGCCGTCAGTATCTCTCCCTTATCCATATCAAATGCACCTTCTTTGGGTGCCCTTGAAGCTAGTGTGTCAGCTCTTTCACTGTCGCGTACCTATGCAAGACCAATACAGTAGATCCACACCATTTGCTGAAGATTAGAGGCTTCTGTGGAGGTTTTCCATTCATACTGAAGCGATCCATTTTGGATCTTCTGAAGCATGGATTGCGAGTCTTATAAAATAACTGCTCTTGTTAATGAACTTTCAGACAGCCACCTTAAAGCTGCAGTAGCTGCCTCTACCTCCATTTTCATGCTGGAATCTGTTACCATGTAAGCCCAGCTATGTTCAGCGACAATTCTGCCCTTTACTCTAGCAGAGGAGCCCCACCTTGACTTCTCATCAGGGATTACAAACTCATCAGTGTACACAATGGCATCATCATCTCCAGCATGATCATTTATCAGCTGATCAAATTCCAGCTCTGCCCTCCAATTGGCCCATGTTCTGCACTCTGTACCTAGGCTGATGATGACTTGCTGGTAGTTCATCCAGTTCTCATCTGACTTGCTCCACATTTCCCCTTTGAATATATTTTCAAATGGTGTCACCTGTCTAATAGTTGTCTCCGCCTGCATCATTCATGACATCCCCCTCTTTATTCTAGCTCCTTTGATGTCAGCCATGTTCCCATGCAGGGGATGCCTTTTATCTGTGGTTACTCACACATAAGCTTTTGCCTGGGCCATCGCATATCTGGATCTAATTGATAGCAATCCAAGCATGTGCCCACGATCAATAGGGGTATCTTGCGTAGAGCCCAAGACTATACGCATCCCTTCATTTTGAATGTGTTCCAGTTGTTCGCATTGTAATATTGACAGCGTGAGTATTCACAGGCCATACTCGATTACAGACATGACCAGCTGATGATACAGGAGAAACAGTAGTCTCTGCTTTAGGTGCGCTGTAACAATTTGTTTTTAAGGCTGCCAGACCTCTCTTGCTCTTCTATATGTGATCAACATAGTGCTTATACGATAGCCCACGATTTATGTTATTCCAACTTTTCTTGCCTTTCAGTTACTGAGGGTAATGTCTGGAAGATCTGCTTTCAATTAAGAGTTATTCAAGGAGCAAGAAAGCACACAGGCTTTGGTGGGATTGACCTCGGAGCTAGTTTCTTCGCACCATTTAGAAACTGCCTGAAGAGTCATCTATGCTTTTAACCATTTCTTGTCTATCTAAGCCAGTTCTGTAAATGAGTATATCATCAGCAAAAGTCAATGTTCGTCCCAACCCAGCTGGCTGAATGGTGGCTACTTTTGCTGTATAGATATTAAACAGCACCGGTGATAGTGGAGAACCCTGGGGTAGTCCCGGGCAAATGTCTGATGCCCAAGTTCCCAAGCGAAATGCCACTGATCTCTCAGTCAAGGCAGCTGCTATCCATAAATTTAGAGATAAATTAGAAATAAACTAGTGTAATTGTCATTGTTATTCAGAATCAACATTACTGCACTCTCAGCAAACCCATAGGCACTCATTCTGCCTCAGAAAATGTCATAGGGTATAAATGCCGATTTTTCTTGTAGCACGCTGGTTATATACATGTCTCACCCATCCTCTCATACTCTCTGCTAGCTTTATGCCTAATTCCAGCAGTCTAAGTCATGCTGATTCATTGATTGCAGTGTCAGTCTCTAACAGGTGATCCTTAATTATCCTTATCTCCCTTATCCAAATCCAATTACCCCACTATGGATGCTCTTGAGGCTAGTCGCTCAGCTCTCTCATTGCTGCATATTCCTGCTTGCCAGTACTGTAGATACACACCCGTTCCTGAAGGGTTGAGGCTTCTATTAAGTTTTCCATTCTAGTCACAAATATCCATTATGGAACTTACGAAGCACATTATGGAACTTACGAAGCACAGATTGAGAGTCCAATACAATAACTGCTCTGCTGAGTGCTCTTTCAGACAGCCATCTCTGGGCTGCAGTAGCTGCCTGCATCTCCATTCTCATGCTGGAGGTTGTTGTCAGGTAAGCTCTGCTCTGTTTAGTGTTGACCCTGCCCCTTACCTTAGCTGAGAAGCCCCAGCTTGATTTCTCATCACAGAGAACAGAAAGAACAGTGAATACTGTGGCATCATCCTTCCCAGCATAAACTAGTGTAACAATCCTACAAAGGCAGTCATTTCCTTTCTTTCATATTTTAAAATATATTTAGCATTATATGAAATGTAATTTCACTCCCTTTGAATTTGGTAACATTGTTTTGAACAGATTAAACACTTTTATGAAAACTCATGCATTCTTAAAAATATATATCAGTCTTGTTTCTTCAGTGTCATGTTTTTTAGGAAGTAGGGCTTGCAGTTTTGGTTTATACTCATCTCTTTGGTAGTTATTCCTGTGGAATACTTACTTACTTAGTCATTCCTCCTCCTTCCCGGAGCATAAAGGTTTGCCAGAGAGAGCACCATATTATCCTGTCTGCTGTCTTCCTTCTGGCCTGGTTCCAGTTCAGTCCTCGGTCCTTCAGAGATTGTCTAATGTTGTCCTCCTAGCGGACACTGGGTCGTCCTGGACGTCTGGCTCTAAGTTCCCCATACTTGTCGTGGTAGCTGATCTTCTCCCATCCTGCAGACATGGCCAAACCATCATAGTTGAGACTGTTCTACTTGAGTCTGCAGTGGCTGGGTTTTGAGGCTTTGCCTTATCATCTGGTTGCTGACCATGTCTCTTCTTGTTACTTCAGCCCCCTTCCTCAGATACCTCATTTCTGAGGTTTGGAGCTGGTCTTTGTGGGTTGTAGTCATTGCCTAGTGGAATACTACAGAAATAAACCATGACGTTATGATAAGCTGGTGAACTATTCTGCCAGTTTAAACATAGTTAAGGGATGCTAAGGAATAGACGAGGCTCGCTAATTTATTCCAGGGTTATATCACTAACCAAAATGCTGAAGTATCTTCCCATGGAGCATCCTGGAAGCAGACAATCTATGAATGTTTGGGTTTTCTGGCCAAAACTGACTAGCTGCACAGTGATTCTCACAGTGGTGGAATATGTTGGGAACCCAGCATAACACACTAAGATTAGAGAAATAAGTTGAGATGGGACTATCATCTTTTACCTGGTTCAACTTTATGAAAGAGGGTATCCCAGTGTACATTTGGTAGATAGGGAGAGCTGGGAAGCAGCTGTGTGCAGGACATGATGATTCTTTGGGAGAGCCCAGAACCAGAGCACATTATTTTGGCTCTTCTCATTTGGAGAGCCCCTAGATGGCAGGAAATGCACCATATGCTACAGCGGTTTCCTCTGCTAGCCTAAAACAGATGTGATTTTTTAAAGGTTCTTTAAATACATGCCGAGTCTGGACATAACACCTGGGAATGGTGTACCATCTAATGCTTCATTATGTGCAACTGTTGTGAATACACTTGCGATGGATAGTTTCCAGGTTAACAAAAAACGGTGGTTGTGGCAATTGGCCTAGAGGATGCTTACAACAGTGTGGATTTTGCAACCTTAATGGACTATGTAATGGCATGTGGTGTGGACCCTTGGCTAACTAGGTGGATAGCAGCTGCCTTAATGGAGAGATCAGTTACTTGGAGATCATGGGTTGGGACAAACATTGCCTTTGTCTGATGATATACTCATTTACAGAACTGCAGGAGAGGTCTAGCAGCCCTGAAAATAATGGCCATGGCGCGTCTGGAGCAGAGATTACTGTTTCTTCTTTATTATCAGCTAGTCATATCGGTCATTGAGTATGGGCTGGGAATACTGACGCTGTCAGTAACACAATGTGAACGACTAGAACGCATTCAAAATAAAGGGATGCGTATAGTCTTGGGCTGTGCGCGAGATACCACCACTGTGACAATCAGGTATATGCTTGGAGTGCTGTCGATTAGATCCAGATATGTGATGGCCCAAGCAAAAGCCTATATGCGAGTAACCACAGACAAACGGCACCCCCTGCATGGAAACATAGTTAACATTAAGGCCAGGAGCGGGCATGAAATTAACGTCAAAATACAAAAATGATGGATTTTGGGATTAGTCCATTTTCTGATACTTTAGCATCTCCTAAATCTAAATATAACAGAATTAAATGTCAAAATGCATTCTAACAATATGTATTTTGACTTTGAAAAAGGTATGGTATGGAGTGATTTTCTCAAACTCGAGAAAATATGTCTTATTAGACCGAGTTTTTTTACATAGCAACCAAGCTTACACCCCTACATATTATACATCGTTGGATTAGTCGTAATCTGCACTTTACTGTAAGCAGGTCACTTATTTCGGGATTCCAAATGCCAGATTGGAAATTTATAATTTCCAAGTCAACAATAAGGGTTTCCCCTCGATTCTAAATTTTTAATTGGCTGTGCGCGTTCACGTGACCGGCAACGACAATATGGCCGCGTGTTTACATTAAGGTTCGAAATTTCAGTTTTGTTTAGTAATAGTTGTGACAATGCCTATAAAAACGAGATGCTCTCGTTATCTCCAACTGGAATAGGCCAGAGTTAGAGATGGAAGCAAGACTTTAGCCTACACTGGAGGTAAAACGTACTTATTGTGATGATGTAATGGTAAAAACTGGGACATTAGTACTCAGGCAAGGAGGGTTGAAATAAAACACAGCGGACCGTTTGTTCGATGTGGCCTTTGACAAGAATTTAGAGACGTAGTAAACAGGAGTAAGGGTTAGGCTTAGTGGTTGAAATGAAGCAGACAGGACCATCTGTACGATAGTTCCTTAGATTAGAATTCAGAGACGCAGTAAAAAGGGCTAATGGTTACGTAAATGTACCCTAAACCTAACCCTAACGACGTTGGCGACTTACTGGAATGACATCTAAGAAGACGGCCCACAGTGACTCATTTCAACCAGGTTTAAGAATCTTAACCTAACCCTAAACCTTACGACGTTGGCTACTTACTGGAATGAAATCAAAGAAGGCGGCCCACTGTGCTTCATTTCAACCACCAGGGAGTTACATGAACTAGCTATTACGAGTAGTAGACAGTCAATTAAAAATCATCACGTTTTCCTGAGTTTACAGAATAACAGGTGACCTCATAATTCAGTACATTATCATGATTCTTGTAAGCATAGTGCATATTTGTTTCCTCAATTTAATGTTTGTTTCTTGTGTATTTTTATTGACATGTCTTGTCACAGATGCTTATGTGTTATTTAAAAAATGCCTGCCAGACATGTGCAACAGCTGGTTCTTGGTACCAGAAGAAAGATTGGAAACTTCATCAAATGGAAAGTGAAGCAAGGCTGTCATATACATTTTGAAGGTATTTACTTTTGAAACTTACTTTATGTTTCCCCTTGCCTAAGCATAGACATTCATGTAATTTATTTTGATCTCCATAATTATCAAGTTTAGAAACATATTTCATTACTTACATGTATTGTTTTGCTTCCATTGTACTTTAAGACACAGTTTATTAATGCTTGTTTACATCTTTATTTGAAATTTTACTAATGTAAACATTTGCCTCTTTCTAGGAAGTTCAAGTGTCATGGAAGCTGAGGCAGGTAGTGATTTGTGAAGCTGTTCTCTGACGCGACATAAATTTCGCTACACCGTGTAAAGTGATTGTGATAGCAAAGCATTCAATCAGATCATAGCAATTAAACCATATAGCCCTAATATTGCTGAATTTAATCAAGGACCTGAGGCTGCTATATTTTTCAAGAAAGTCCTGGGGCTGAACAGTGGAAAAGAGGCTTGTCTGGCAGGAGCAAGAAAGCGTTAAACGTCTGGTGCTCAGCTCTAAAATGGCAGAAAACTGCACTAAGAAAATGAAGGACATTTAGCACAAATCTCAACAGAAAGCCAGACAAGAAACTGCAGAGGAAGCTGGATATGCTGCCGGTATGTTCTGCATGACTAGTAAGTTATTTTATTTTGCTGCAGTATCACATACTTATTTAATTATATTCTAATTATATTGAAAAATGTGATTTTAAAGAAATCATTATTCTCATACTAATTTTCTTATAACTTCCACACTTATGTATTAATTGACAAGAATAGGAACATATATTGCCCATAATCTTTTAAAACTTTTCATGTGATGGATTTTAAGTATCTGATCAAACTTTTGGTTAATTGACAAAAGTAATGTAAAATTTAGTAAAATTTGTTACTATTTTTAGACACTATTTTCAAAGTCCTACAACTTTTTTTTTGTATTAAAGTTATCAAAAATCCATCACTGGAAAAGTTTTAACATATAATGATAAACGTTGTGTTCATATTTGGTATTCATAGCTTAATAAATAAAAAAGCCTTAGCAAATTGAAATAGAACAAAGAATCCAATAATGCTCAGCTCTAAAACGGCAGAAAACTGCACTAAGACAAGGAAGGAAATTAGGCACAAATTTCAACAGAAAGCCAGATAGGAAGCTGCAGAGGAAGCTGGCTATGCTACCAGTATGTTCTAAATGACAAGTAAGCAATCTTTCAGGGGCAATATTACAGACTTATTTAATTGTAGTCTATTTATGGAGAAAAACGCGATTTTCTCAAAATCTAATTTTCTCATCCTAATTTCCTTAAAACTTCCACACTTATGTGTTAATTGACATAAAAATTGGCACATATGTTGCCCATAATCTTTTAAAACTTTCGTATTGCTGGATTTTGAGTATCTGATCAAACTTTTGATTTATTGCAAAAAGTAATGTAAAATTTATCAAAATTTGTTACTTTTTTTAGACACTATATTCAAAGTCCTACAACTTTTTTTGTATTAAAGTTATCAAAAATCCACCACTTGAAAAGTTTTAAATTATAATGATAAACATTGTGTTCATTTTTGGTATTCATAGCTTAATAAATAAAAAAGCCGTAGCAAATTGAAATAGAACAATAGAATCCAATATGGCCGCCGTTTCTATGGCAACCAGTAGTGCAGTGCCATAAAACTCTTCATTTTTCGTATCTAGTATTGATATAGGTTAAGTCTGTGCATTTTCATTGAAATCCAGCAATTAATAACGAAAATAGCATTTCAGTGTAGCTCCTCCCCTTAACTCTTTCCGTCCACAGTGGCGCACCACGCGCCAGATAGGACTTCCATTTGGACCAATGGCGCGTGGCACGCCAGTGCGATATATGTCGAGTTTGAACGAAAAGTTATAAATACCTAGCAACTAGCTGGTTTTTAAATCATTTCATTACATCTAGGACATGTTTATGGACGTTTGTGAGCGAAAAACAAATTTGTGAAGCTAAAATTGTGTGTTTTATATCCATTTCTATTCCTTTGTTTACATACAAAATGGATCGAGAATCTTCAGACCAATGACATATGTCGAGTTTGAACGAAAAGTTATAAATACCTAGCAACTAGCTGGTTTTTAAATCATTTCATTACATCTAGGACATGTTTATGGACATTTGTGAGCGAAAAACAAATTTGTGAAGCTAAAATTGTGTGTTTTATATCCATTTCTATTTCTTTGTTTACATACAAAATGGATCGAGAATCTTCTTCTAAACACCTGCTTTCGGCTGAGCAAGCACGACGCTAATTTCTCAGTGGACAGAAGATAACTCGAGCGACACGGATTTTTAGAAGTTAGGTTTAGTAATTCCAATGAAGACATTGTAAAGACTTTGTGTCAGAATATTCATGAAAGTGATCATTCTGAGGGCGATGTCGATCAGCTGATTGAACATGCATCAGGTAGGGCTGGTATAAAAAGAGCAAAACTTTCAGTCACTAAAGGAGAAGGATAAAGAGGCAAAAACACCATTGTGACCAAAAGTAAAGCTATGAGAACTGCCACAAGTCTAGAGGCAGGTGCATCCTCACAAGATGTCCCAGAGTGGTTAGAAATTGCTGAGGGGATGACACAAAATGCATTTCGATTTTGTCCAAAGAGAACACCAGGTGTGACTGAGGGGTTTGACCTGTCAACCCCATTGAAATGTTTCAGTGTTTTGTTTACAGATGAGGTTCAAGATTTCATGTTCCAGTGCATCAATGATTATACCAGACTCAAATCTATTCAAAATAACCCTGCGAAACAATATTCATTGTATTCTCGGTGGACCAAAGTCACACGCCATGAACTTGATAAGTTTATTGCTGTCCTAATAAATATTGGGATTCAGAAAAGACCATGCATTCGCAACTACTGGTCTACATCTGCAGAATTTTATACTCCTTGGTTTCTTCAAATGTTTTCAAGAAGTAGATTTGAAGCATTATATCATACAATGCTTCATGCCTCTGATGAAAATTCACAAGGAAAAGAAAAGATTTTATGAACATGTTGTTGCAAAAATTTCAGAGTGCCTTTTACCCATTCCAAAATCTCAGTTTGAATGAAGTGGTAATAGGGTATAAAGGCAGATAGCAATATAAGCAGTATAATCCAAGGTTTTCCTTGTATCTTCTCAGGCCAAAGTGGAAGCACATTGTCAAACCAAAAATGATAGAATATAGTTGGTGTAAATAATATTAGTCATAGTTGTTTGGTATTTACAGAAATTTGTGGTGTAGGACAAAAATCATATAAATTATATATTTGAAGTGATTGTGGTAAAATGTGTTGTGTTTCAAAATGGATGTGCACTGATATTCTGAGATTTTTCTGCTATGGATTAAACTGGAGCTGACATATGTGAGTACAGTTTATTTATCTTTTTTCCAGTTATTTTTTGATTAGGTCTACACTTCACATAACATGACAGACTCTTTCCCTACATCAAATAATTATCTACAGCATTTCACAAGATTCTTCAGTCAATTTCCCACATGTTGATGTATAACATCAACACCTAGTTAAATAAAATGTGTATCTACTGCCTGTTTTTAAAATATAACCTGAAGAGAAAAATTGCACATATTTTGAGCGGTTGTTTTTTACAAACATATGTGGTTTTGAGAACAAAAATAAAAAAAATTACATCTATGAAGTGATAGTGATAAAAGTTTCTAGATATGTTTCAAACTAAATGTGCACTGATATTCTTAATATTTTATTGCCATATATTAATTGGGAGCTGAAATATTTAAGTTTAAGTATGCAATTTTATTTTATTTTTTAAACATTTTTAAAATCAAGTCTACACTTCACAAGACATAACACACACCTATTCATATCAATTAATTATATGAATCAATTCGTAAGATTCTCCAGTCAATTTCACACATTTAAATGTATAACATTAACACCTAGTTAAATAAAATGTGTATCTACTGCCTGCTTTTAAAATATAACCTGAAGAGAAAAATTGCACACATTTTGAGCGATTGTTTTTACAAACATATGTGGCTTTGAGAAAAAAAATCATAAAAATTACATCTATGAAGTGATAGTGATAAAAGTTTCTAGATATGTTTCAAACTAAATGTGCACTGACATTCTGAACATTTTATTGCCATACATTAATTGGGAGCTGAAATATTTAAGTTTAAGTATACAATTAAAAAAAAAAAATTTTTAACACTTTTTTAATCAAGTCTACACTTCACAAGACATAACACACACCTATTCATATTAATTAATTATATGAAGCAATTCATAAGATTCTCCAGTCAATTTCACACATTTAAATGTATAACACAACTACCTACTGAACTTATGTATTTGTCCACTGTCTGTTTTTAAAACCTCACCTGTCTGAAAAAATTGCATCCATTTTCGGGCCTGGGTAAAACCCCAAAACAGCCTGGGGGGGAATGAGTTAAGGAAGCACGAATAAAGAGTGGATGGCACAGGCAGAGACAATGATCAAGCAGGTGGCCACAGTTGAAAATATATTCAAAGGGGAAGAGTGGAGTATGTCAGATTAGAACTGGATTAACTACCAGCTAATCACCATCAGTCTTGGCAGAGATTGTAGAACTTGGGGCAATGGAAAAGCAGAACTGGAAATTAATCAACTGATACATGATCATGCCGGGGATAATGATGCCATTGTGTATACAGATGAGTCTGTGATCCATGGTGAGAAATCAGGTTGTGGCTTCTCTGCTAAGGTACAGTGCAGAATCGTCACCGAACACAGCGGGGTTTACAAGATTACTTCCAGTATGAGAATGGAGGTCGAGGCTGTTACTGCAGCCTTAAGGTGGCTAACTGAAACTTCATTAACAAAAGGCAGTCATTGTGTCAGACTCTCAGTCCATGCTTCGAAAGGTTCAAAGTAGTTGGTTGCGGCATGAATGGAAAACATTCATAGAAGTTTCGAGTCTACAAGAGCTGGTGTGGATCTACTGTCCTGGTCATGCAGGGGTATATGGTAATGAGAGAGCTGACAGACTAGCATCAAGAGCACCCACAGTGGGGACAATGGATATGGATAAGGGAGAGAATTGAGAACAATTAATGATCGCTTGTTAGAGAATGACACTGCAACAGATAAATCATCAAGGTTAAGACTGTTAGAATTTGGCATCAAATGTAAGGCTAGCAGAGATGGACGTAAAAGGACAATGCATCCGTCATGTATACAACCAGCGAGCTACAAGAACAGTTGGCATTCATACTCTTTGACATATACTAAGGGAGACTGAGCACCTATGGGTTTGCCCGGAGTGCAATGTCATCGGTTCTGTTAAAAAATAACAACAACAATCTCTAATTTATCCAACAGTGACTTACATTTAAGACCTCTGTAACTCCCTGTTTTTTATAGACCAATAAGTGGTACAGAAGGGGTGCACCTGCATCCGACATAAAATGATAGAGCCTCAATGTGTCTTCATGCATGCAGAACTGGACATAGGCATCATGTGGGCCAACATCCTTTACTTTTAAATACCTCATAGGTCCTGGGAGAACTGTAAAACAAAGAATAAAATGTTAGGACCTGTTACTATTCCACAACTTATTTGTCCATAAGTGATACTGCTATCTGCTGCTACGCTATTTTATCTAATGCTGCAATTATTATAACAGTGGTAGTTAAAATCTTTTTTTAACATTTACTTCTGTCATTATGACTGTGTCGAGAATGGTTTGTGGGGGTAATATAATTTATAGGTGTTAAAACTTCCCTACTTCTCAGGGGAGTATCCAATTACTTAAGCATGGCATAGTTACATGGTTCCAGGACCAAAACCTGGTAGCACCACGCTCCAGTCTACCCAGCTGTAAGTGGATATCGACTCTGCTCTGGAGTTCGGCACTCATAAATCTGTCTACAAGGTAGACCATTTTGTACATCCTTATGATTTTATATGGATATTGACATATACAAGTATGTTGTTGTTGTTGTAGTTATTGATCCAGCAGAGTTTGGGCTCTCGCCCTTCGGCCCAATGCCATGTAGTGATATCTGCATGTTTTCGCAAGTTGTTTTGTTTCTCTGTACAAGGTGTTCCACTTATCTGGCCTGAGAGGAAGGAGCACTCTTTGTAAGATGGCCGATGTTGTCCTTAGGATCAGGACCAGCCATATGTCTGAAAAGCTCTCTCCCGGTGTTTCCCATGGCCCATCTGTTCAGCCAAGTTTCTTAGTTTGTTGTTCGTATGAGTGATTTGGCTGTTTGGAGAGTTGTTGCTGTTAGTGGTTGTTCTTGTCTTGTTCCCTTCTTTGCTAACCTGTCGGCTCTGTCATTACCTGGTGTATTTGAGTGGCAAGGGATCCACTGCATAACTATTCTGATGCCACAGGAAATGATAAGCTGATCAGCATCCAGGATTAGTTTGGTTAATTCAGTTCTACAATGTACATTGCCTTCCAAAGCTTAAAGGGTAGACAATGAGTCAGTATAAATGACAATGTTTTAAGCCTTTGAGGGAAAGGCATCAAATACAGTCATCAGATGGTATACAGCTGTTTCCAGTGCAATGATTTCAGTTCATAGTTGAAGCTAAACTCCCTGCATGCATCAAACAGCTCGTGAGTGGATCCATTTGGATAACATATGTAGACACCATGCCTTAAATGCAGATTGGTCAGTATAGACATGCAACCATTCTTCAGGGTAGGCATCATTGGTTCTTTGTGATGCATTCATAAGACTGACTGGGTTGGAATGTTTACATATACAAGTAAGGCAGGCATAGGCATATCTGCAGTCATCTTTATATGACCACCAGCTATACACAATGCTACAATATACACATGCTGGAAGTGAACCTCTATCTGTGTGGCTAATTACAACCTCACCGACTCTTGAAATCATCCACACACCTCCAGGGATTCCCCATGTGGTGAAACATGTTGAGAACCCAGCATTGCGCACTAAGCTTGGAGAAGTCACTTGAGCCCCAGAAATAACTCTGGCTTTTACCTGGTTGGCTGCATGCAGGAGGATCTCACTGTGGACCCAGTGATAGGCAGGGGGAGCTAAGAAGTGGCTCTGTACAGGATGTGACAATTCCTTGGGAGAGCATAGGACCAGCATTAGAGCTCTACATAGTTGGAGAGCCCCCTTCAATGGTAGGGAATGCACAGTATGCCTCACACCTCTTACTCCTAACTTGGAACCAGATGTGACGATTCTTTAAATGCAAGCCAAGCTGGAGAAACTGGAGCTCATGGCCTTATCTCAGCACGTTTCGGAATGGCAGAAAAGCCACAGGAAAAGACTAGATCTACAGTGTAGATAATACCAAGCAGTCTTCAACTTGGTACTGGCTGCATAAGAGTGAGAAGCTCAACAGCCCTAGTTAAACAACAACAACATACAAGTAAGGCACTTCATGCTGTTGATTTAGCACAATCCATGAATGGTTTTCATTGAATTGAGGAGGGTGATGTTGGTGTGTTCACATTCATGTTCTTTAATGCATCTGGTCTAGCAGGGTATTACTATTATCAGGATGGATTTCTGTTGCCCATGAGTTCTTACAGGGTGATGTCGTTAGCGTTAGTATGTAGATTATTGTCGTAGATTTTTCGATAGGAGTATTAAGACTTGGGTTAGGTCCCTTCTGACTAGATTAGAATATGTGATATACATTTAGTTTCAAATGGGAAGTTTTTATTTATCAGCTAAAAAATTTCCTCACAACACATAAAATTCATCAAGAAAAGAAAATAAACATATACACGTGGTCAAAACAATAATCAATGAAATTGCTACAAGAAATGATAGACCCCAATATGATCTCATCCCCTCAAGGTAAGCCCACAGTCCCGTTATGAGTAAAGTGAAAGCCAGGAGATTCAATGATACATATGAGTTTGTCTAATAATTTTTCTTTCTTTCCTCGTAAACAAATATGAACCGACTTAGATGTAGTAGGTTTTAACCTGAGGGAAGTCAAAAAAATATTCTTGCATTGACAACAAGTTTCATAAATGGAATTACAAACATGGGTGAAATTCACATACCTCACACCGTCTACTTTCACTCGGTTCTTTCATCAGGGCCCTGTACTAATTACCTACGTGATGTAGCATGCCGTCTGGCGCAACCTTTGTAACATTCACACCCTTTGTCTGTTCTGTCGTTCACTGAAGCGGATCCCAGCTCTACAGAGTGGTTTGCTGGTTTTGGTTTTTCTCAGAAATTTCTCCGGGGAGCATCAGCTTCAGGCGTCAGCTATTTCAGACTAAAGTTAGTGTATCTTGACTCACGAAGTAAGAATTAGGGTTAAGCGAGCACACAATGTCAGAACACGAGGTTTCCCTAAATTAGGAAAATGACCGGTGGACAGCTTCTCTCAACAGATAATCAGGGTTCACCACACATTTGGTCAAAAAAATGTCGGAAAGTTTAATGCTATGAATAATGTTACTGGCCACAAGGGCTGTACTTTAGAATATCGTTTCTGGAAGGACTAATTCAGGCACACTGGGCCCGTTATTTCAGTTCACGTTAAAGTTCTTGAAAAGCTTACGACCAAGTCTTTAAGGGAAAAGTTTTTTTAGTCTTCACAGGATAAGTTCATCAGTACGTAACGCTGGTATAGTTAGGTTACCACAGAAATCTCTGTATAAAGAAACATATATATGAAATATTTATACATCCTATGTTTAAGGGTATACTTATATTTTAACTGCGGGCGTAAACCTTAACTTATCATTTAACACCTCCCGTGAAATAAGTTATAGTCATAAATTAATCATCATGAATTAGAGATATATATAAATATATTCTCGTCACGACTCATGAGACATCTAGTCTAGCAGTTATAAGTTAGTTTGAAAATTATGTTCTCGTCTGATTATTTAGCAGTTAAATTAAATTTAGTAATAGCCGACTGAATTTAAGCTGGAAATATAATTTATCCTGCTTTCCACTGAGACACGTCACTAGAAATTAATACAGACTTATAAATTATTCGCTCTGCACCAGATCTACCTAGAGAAATAAATAGCGATTTAGCACTTTTAAACACTTCACAAAATACTAGATATACTAGATAATAATATATGATACCTCAAACACAGAATTCCTAAGAACTAAACCACTTCGATCAAACTAAAGGCCATCTCTTTTAACAGAGATTTTTAGAAATCGAACGAGGCTTGTTCTAGTCTTGACTGCGAAGTTACTGAGTGATAATGAAATCTAGCTCATTCTAGTATATATGAAAACCCAGACAAAGAGATGAACGTTTATTTCGCAAAAACGAAATAATCTCCCCTTTCTCATAACAACTACGTAACTAGAAGAGGCTGTCGTAAACTGCCACTATCTGCGTGTCAGTTGCGAACTCTCAGACAACCTGTCTCCAATGCAGGGCAGTTTTCACACTACAGCTGACCATGGCCCACAGTGAGCGCCGTGTCAGTTTGGGATTTTTCAGACAAATGTCTGAATACTGACCGGTGCAGATGTAAAGTATCACACCTCACCGGGACTTATGTCGAGAAGAAGCTCGCGCGCTCGGTGAGAATGTAGACGATTGTCTACGTCCTATGTTCAGCGAACCGACTTATCACGCCTTCTGACGCCCTGCAGCCCTGACATCTACGTAATATGGTTACTAGTCAGTATGAGAAAGAAAAACGATGATGGGAAAGAAATATATTTTTCGCAACGAGTGATGCGAAAAATACAGGAAAAACAAGTACGGAAAGATAATAAAATAAAAGGATTGGGGTGAGAGAATAGGAAGAAGATGTAGGCAATTTAATGATCAAAACCCACGTGACAGGACGTCCCCCCTTAAGATATGGAAGCACTCCATGTCTACGTTATGGAATTAAATTTCCTATAATCGTAGCTTCGGGGTGTCTGTCTTCTTCCTTCTCATCTTCCCCCTCCATCTCTCTTCAAGTCCTACTCATGAAGTCTACTCCCCAAAGTTTCCTTCCTCTGGAATGTCTCCCATGCGCGCTTGAAAGAGCGTCGCCGCTTCTGACATTTTTGAAAGATTTCCTGTGATAGCGGTGGAATATCCCTGCCACTATCGTCATCTTCGTCAGTTTTGGCGATCGTCAGGAGATGGTCGGAGGTCGGCACTGGTCTTTCCAAGTATCTCTTTAAGAGATTTAAATGGAAAACCTTCTCCATTCCTTGAATAGATATCTGGTAGTTAGCCTTAGAAATCTTTTTCAGGACGGTAAACGGCCCTTGCCATCCGATCTTCAGTTGGTTGTTCTCGGTAGGGAGTAACACCAAAACTTTCTCTCCTGCTTCCAGTTCTCTCTCTTTCGCGACTTTCCTGTATCGGTTAGCGTGCTTTGTGCGTGCTCGCTTAAAGTTAGTCGTTGCTAGGTCCCATCCTAGTTTCAACCTATCCTTTAAATCCGATACGTATTTACTGGCTGAGACGACTGTCTCATCCGCCTTCTGGTCTGTCAGCGACCAAAGTAAGGCTTCGAGCGGGCCCTTAATGGGTCTGCCGAATAAAAGCGTAGCTGGCGGAAATCCTGTGGAAGTATGAGGAGATTCTCTATAGCCAAATAAAGCTGCGGAATGCAACAATCCCAATCTTCAGGTTTCACTTGTGCCAGTCTACTTAACATCATGTTGAGATTTCCACTAACACGTTCCACGAGCCCATTTCCGGCCGGAGTATAAGGCTTTGTGTGGATGTGTTGGGTCCTCAAGATCTTAACGATCTCATCCATCAACAGGTTTCGGTATGGAGATCCGTTATCAGTCAACACTTGCTGCGGGAATCCCAACCGAGTGAAAATCTGCACGAGGGCTTCTGCGACATGCTTGGCATCTGTGCATGTTAGCGGGATAGCTTCTGCCCATAAAGTGCATGTATCGACTAAGGTCAGGATGAACCTGTTCCTTCTTTTAGTCCTTTCGAAAGGCCCTAAAATGTTGATCACAACCCGTTCGAATGGTGTTCCCATTATTGGCATTTCACCCAAAGAGACTGGGGGTGCCCGTTGCTTGGGTGGCACACGTTGGCACTGGGCACAGGATTTGACATATCTGATAATATCAGTATTTACTCCTGGCCACCAATAATGAGTGGTTATCCGTTGGTTTGTGGCGTTCTGTCCCATATGTCCGCTGAAAAGGAAGAGAGTGCCCCATTTCTAAGATTTGGCTTCTGTACTGTTTCGGTACTAGGAGCTGGTTGTAACCTTGGTCAGGCTTACCCGTTCTCCGATAAAGTACGCCATCCTTAGAAAAAATGTCCCCGTGCTGTTTGGGTTCCTTAGCCATGGGCAGTTTCCTAAAGCAGGGTGCCAAAGTAGGGTCCTTGTATTGCGCTTCTTTAAGTTCCATGGGTAACAAATTAGGCGCAGGCTCCCGTTCCTTGTTGGTTTGCCCTCTTGTAGTTACTGCTGCCACAATCGGCTCTTCCGGTTTCCCAATAGACACGTATCTCCCGCCAAGTATGACTGGGTAGATGGGATCATCCATAACAGCCGCTTTGATCACACCTCTGACGAAATCAGAGTGGATCTCCACCAATGCGATGGGAAGCGCTGTAGGTGCATCACTCTTACGAACTCCACAAAGTTTGACGGTCTCTCCTGTCTCTTGACCGGGTTTAACCAGGTTTCTGGCAACAATGCAATCATAGGAAAGCCCCGTGTCAAATAAGCAAGAAGTTTGAGAACCGTTCAAAATAACAGTACCTCGCGTTGAGGGTCTATCCCCAACAGGTTGGGAATCACTGTCAATAATTCCACCTTGCGAGACTGTCAATAAGCATCCGATGCGTTTCGGCTCGGTGTGCTCGGTCTGATCATATGTCCCGTGCTCAGGGGTTCTCCCTTTGCCACCTTGTCCTTTCTGGCTACGCTGCCATGTAGGGCGGTCGGGTTGATCAGACTGTTTGGGGTGGTTGGGGTACTTGTTCTTGTAGAACTTGGATTTTTCAGGAGGGGGGTTTTGAGGTCCAGTTTCTCTGTGGTTATTTAGGTTAGAAGCCTGAGAAGATTGCTCTAGGTTATGTTTTCGAAAATGCTCCTCTGTCGGTTTCCGCTTTGTGGCCGGTAGTTCAGCCAGCGCATTATGGTAACGCTCAGACTTCTCTAGGATGTCTTCGAGCTTTTCTGCACCCTGCTCAGCTAGAAATCTCCGGGTATCAGCAGACAATGTGTTCTTTATTTGTTCTGTTAAAACAAATTCCTCAAGACCTTCGTAGGTAGAGGGGAGCTGCGAGAGCTCTAGGCACTTTGTCAGATAACCCTTCAAACGAGACGAGAACTGCTGAAAAATTTCAGAATTCTCTTTCCGGCTGTTGCGAAACAGTTGCAAAAAATTGCGAGCGTTCATTTCAAAACGCTCCAGTAACGCTTTCTTCAACAGATCATAGTTGTCTTGTTGGCTGCTTTCCAGTTTGGCGTAAACATCATACGCAGAACTTTTCAGCGCCTGAGAAAGCTTCATGTTCCAACGCGACCTTTCTAAACCGTACAGAGTTGCAATTTTCTCAAATTTTTCTAGCCAAGTGTCAATCTTCTCATTAGGACAAGGGAAAGATTCTAGCGGAAAAGACATAGCAGAGAGATGAGTAGATTGAGTGTTAGAAGGATCAGTTAAGGAAGAATGAGGAGAAGACTCTCCATTGCTGGAGGTAGAGGCGGCACCGAGACTTTGGACTTCTAGAGCCTTAAGAGCCAACTCGTGCTGTCGTCGTTGCTCATTTTCTCTTTCCAAATGTTGTCTCTCCTTCTCTCTTTCCTCGTGCTGTCTTTCCTTCTCTCTTTCCTCATGCTGTCTCTCCTTCTCTCGTTCGTTCGCCCTGCGAATTTCCATTTCCTCGTCCATCTTCTTCTGCTGTAATAGCCGGTCTTCCGCTTCTTTCCTCTCCGCTGCTTCTTCTTTCCTCTTTAGTTCTTCTTCTTTCCTCTCCGCATCATATCTCTCAAGTTCGTCCCTGACAAAAGCTTTCGCTTCTTCTCCTTCAAGTCCCTCCTCTCTCGCTTCGTCCCTGAGGAGTTGTCTAAGCTTTGCCCTCTCAGCCATATTATGTCAGTGACTGAGACGTAGACGAGAAAGAAAATAGGAAAAAGGATACACTGGTTCCTACCACATACGAGAAAAAAAATACCAAAAATTCAAAAGATGATATCCTTAACCCTGGGATACCTCCTCCAAAGTAAAATCTAACTATCGCTGCTATTATCGGCAATAAAGCACTTAATGCAAAACACGACTACGCCAACTAAATGGTAGTTAAGATTACTTCTGAAAAATAAGTTGCTACAGTGGAAAAGCAAAATAATTATTGCAAAAATTAAAGAGAAAAATAATCCCTTAATTATAAAATCCACTATAAGTTCGCCCCTGAAGTCAGATAGGGTAAGGGAGGCAATTAATCTGGACAAATAGTCCGAAAAGCACTCCTTAGCTTTTGTTCAAACACCTTCCTGCTTCAGAACCCTTGTGAATGTTATACACTCACAAAACTTTACCAGCGTTTAGTATTACAAAATCATTAATTAACATGTATTCCGACAAAATCAACCTGTAAACCAAATGTATAATGCTTCTTAATGCTGTGGAAAAAAACTTATCAGTTTGTGTGGTCAGCACGCCCATAAACAGATCGTTAGTCTAGGGGATAAATTATTTTTAAAAGATACAAAACTCACAAGACATCACACTCTTACTCTATTACAGAATACAGAATCTTAAAGACGAGCTGATATTTGTCGTCTCGTCTTCCTATTCAAAGTTCAAAAACCGGAAACGAGCAACCATTTGTCGTACTCGTCTTCCTATTCTAAGTTCAAAAATCCCGGACGAGCCCCCATTTGTCGTAGATTTTTTCGATAGGAGTATTAAGACTTGGGTTAGGTCCCTTCTGACTAGATTAGAATATGTGATATACACAGTGAGAGTTAGTAAAAAGAAATAGATTTTCCCAGGAGTGCAGTGGTAGCGAATCAAATAGAGCTGTCCCCTGAAAACAAGAATCTTCTCTCTCTCTCAGGCCTATCTTCTACGACAGATATATAAGAGTCAGACAGACTATTGACAACATATGTTACTATGTATGAACATACCACTCACGTGCACACACACCAGTGACAACAGGTAGACACACAGACGTGGGAAGACTATCAAAATGATTACATATATATATTCTGAACGAGCTGACCAACACGCTGCTTTTAGTTTCAAATGGGAAGTTTTTATTTATCAGCTAAAAAATTTCCTCACAACACATAAAATTCATCAAGAAAAGAAAATAAACATATACACGTGGTCAAAACAATAATCAATGAAATTGCTACAAGAAATGATAGACCCCAATATGATCTCATCCCCTCAAGCCCACAGTCCCGTTATGAGTAAAGTGAAAGCCAGGAGATTCAATGATACATATGAGTTTGTCTAATAATTTTTCTTTCTTTCCTCGTAAACAAATATGAACCGACTTAGATGTAGTAGGTTTTAACCTGAGGGAAGTCAAAAAAATATTCTTGCATTGACAACAAGTTTCATAAATGGAATTACAAACATGGGTGAAATTCACATACCTCACACCATCTACTTTCACTCGGTTCTTTCATCAGGGCCCTGTACTAATTACCTACGTGATGTAGCTTGCCGTCTGGCACAACCTTGGTAACATTCACATCCTTTGTCTGTTCTGTCGTTCACTGAAGCGGATCCCAGCTCTACAGAGTGGTTTGCTGGTTTTGGTTTTTCTCAGAAATTTCTCCGGGGAGCATCAGCTTCAGGCGTCAGCTATTTCAAACTAAAGTTAGTGTATCTTGACTCACGAAGTAAGAATTAGGGTTAAGCGAGCACACAATGTCAGAACACGAGGTTTCCCTAAATTAGGAAAATGACCGGTGGACAGCTTCTCTCAACAGATAATCAGGGTTCACCACACATTTGGTCAAAAAAATGTCGGAAAGTTTAATGCTATGAATAATGTTACTGGCCACAAGGGCTGTACTTTAGAATATCGTTTCTGGAAGGACTAATTCAGGCACACTGGGCCCGTTATTTCAGTTCACGTTAAAGTTCTTGAAAAGCTTATGACCAAGTCTTTAAGGGAAAAGTTTTTTTAGTCTTCACAGGATAGGTTCATCAGTACGTAACGCTGGTATAGTTAGGTTACCACAGAAATCTCTGTATAAAGAAACATATATATGAAATATTTATACATCCTATGTTTAAGGGTATACTTATATTTTAACTGCGGGCGTAAACCTTAACTTATCATTTAACACCTCCCGTGAAATAAGTTATAGTCATAAATTAATCATCATGAATTAGAGATATATATAAATATATTCTCGTCACGACTCATGAGACATCTAGTCTAGCAGTTATAAGTTAGTTTGAAAATTATGTTCTCGTCTGATTATTTAGCAGTTAAATTAAATTTAGTAATAGCCGACTGAATTTAAGCTGGAAATATAATTTATCCTGCTTTCCACTGAGACACGTCACTAGAAATTAATACAGACTTATAAATTATTCGCTCTGCACCAGATCTACCTAGAGAAATAAATAGCGATTTAGCACTTTTAAACACTTCACAAAATACTAGATATACTAGATAATAATATATGATACCTCAAACACAGAATTCCTAAGAACTAAACCACTTCGATCAAACTAAAGGCCATCTCTTTTAACAGAGATTTTTAGAAATCGAACGAGGCTTGTTCTAGTCTTGACTGCGAAGTTACTGAGTGATAATGAAATCTAGCTCATTCTAGTATATATGAAAACCCAGACAAAGAGATGAACGTTTATTTCGCAAAAACGAAATAATCTCCCCTTTCTCATAACAACTACGTAACTAGAAGAGGCTGTCGTAAACTGCCACTATCTGCGTGTCAGTTGCGAACTCTCAGACAACCTGTCTCCAATGCAGGGCAGTTTTCACACTACAGCTGACCATGGCCCACAGTGAGCGCCGTGTCAGTTTGGGATTTTTCAGACAAATGTCTGAATACTGACCGGTGCAGATGTAAAGTATCACACCTCACCGGGACTTATGCCGAGAAGAAGCTCGCGCGCTCGGTGAGAATGTAGACGATTGTCTACGTCCTATGTTCAGCGAACCGACTTATCACGCCTTCTGACGCCCTGCAGCCCTGACATCTACGTAATATGGTTACTAGTCAGTATGAGAAAGAAAAACGATGATGGGAAAGAAATATATTTTTCGCAACGAGTGATGCGAAAAATACAGGAAAAACAAGTACGGAAAGATAATAAAATAAAAGGATGCGGGTGAGAGAATAGGAAGAAGATGTAGGCAATTTAATGATCAAAACCCACGTGACAATTATCATCCACAAAAGTTGCATGGTTACTGGAACCGGTCAAGGCTGCAGTTTTCTAATGTGAAGTGTGTCATACTCAGGTGGTTAGATCTGTTATGTTGTGGTTAATATTGCACCTGCTAGTTTTGTATGGGTGCCATTTAGTTTGTTCTATGTATTTATGAGATATAAGTGTTGCCACGCTCATTATTATAGAGGTCAGAGATAGCTCTGGACACGGACTCTGGCTCTGCTTATGACGCTATTCATCACCAATGGTGAGTTACCATTGTGAGGTCACTATATCATTTCTGTGGCTTAATGGTGGGTCAAGTTATGCCATCACAATTTGCTTTTATACATTTATTTTGGCATGTTTTGGATGTGTTATCATGGTGGGTGGTGGTACACACAGGACAGAGAAAACACATTATTATTACTATTATTAGCATGAAAATAACAAGTTCCATCACTACCTTTTTATATCATAAAATCTCACTGTCAGAAACCCGTTTGTCATGGAGGACACGAAAAGTGGTAGCTACCTATCCCTCCCCACTCCAAGGGTTGTACCACTGCTGTGTGGATTTATAGCACTGCAGTTCTGGCTTGCCCTTCCAAGTGTATCACCACGCACACACTGGCTAACATAAGTAATAAACACCTTTAATGTAGTAATATGCCACAGGGCCTCAAATGGCCATTATAACACAACATATAAAAGTATGTAAATACCACAGTAAACCTGCTTCAGCAGCCTAGGCTATCACCTCCACACATGAAGGTACAAACTCTGCCTCAAATGGCTACTAATAATATCGCTCACCCGAGCACAAGAGCTTTGACAATGACAATATCTGAATCATGGAAATATTATCAAACTATGGCTTGAAGATAATTCTATCTAGGCACTACAACTACTCTAGACTCAACAACGTAACTATCACCAAGACCAGATAACCGGCAGGCACTAATTTTGCAGTACTCCAATACAGAATACACAGCCATCCAGCTGGCATAAAGAACAAGAGGCTACCTTCTAATCCCAATTTTGCGCCTTTTCCTGCCGGGTCAGCTAACTCCGCCAGTCCGTTCAGTCTTTCCCGACCGGCTTTTCAATGATCACTAGACATAAAACGCACGGCGAAATAATGCTGTGACACTCACTAATAACGAGGTAGCTAGTTAAAAAATAATATGACTTTTATTTCAGAACTTCGCATTCAGAGCCACAAACAATTAAAGCTCAAGACCAACAAATTAACTTGTGAAATGACACGTGTGGGGATCACTTCCTTGTATTCATACCAGTAATCCAAGCAACACCTGTATCCATGCATACACAGATGGATCAGTAAATATAGCAAAAGAAGATGGAGGTGAAGGAGTCTTTCTGAGCTTAAGCAATGGCACACACACACATAAAAAAAGCTGTCAGTCGCAACAGGAAAATTCTCAAATAACTTCAGAGCAGAGGCAAAGGCCTTAAAAAATGCAGCAGAAGTTCTAATGACAAATGAAAGCACTGAGAGACAAGTAGTTCTCTTCACAGATGCACTGTCATTAATTGCAACGCAGAAGAGTCAGAAAAACACCAACCTGGATGACCTAAGAGTAACATTTCACAAACTGTCAGCAATTCAAAAGAGTTGTGATACAGTGGATCCCATCTCACTGCAAAACATTCCCAGAAATTAAGAAGGGATAGATAATGAAGACATTAATGATAGCCAGTTAGAGAATGACAATGCAATCGATGAATCATCATGGCTGAGATTGCTGGAGTTTGGCATTAGGCGTGGGACTGGCAGGAATGAACGCATGAGAGGATGCACCCGGCGTATGTACAATCAGCATGCAATAGGAACTGTTAGCATTCATACCTTTTGACATTTGCTGAGGGAGACTGAGCACCTATGGGTTTGCCCGGAGTGCAATGATGTCAATTCTGAACAACAATAACAAGAACAAAAAGAAGCTGACAGATTGGCAAAGGAATGCGGAAAGCTACCTCAACTTGACACGAGCATAACGTAGGAAGAGGCCAAGAGTTTTATCAAGAACAGATAAAGGAGCAAGTGGGAAACAAAACATGAAGTGAACAAGTGGTAATCTTCAGACTTCGCACAGGCCACAACAGATCGGGATACTACCTATTCAAACAGCTGAAGATAGGAACTATTGATAAGTATAACTGTGACACTGATAAAATGACTGCTGAACATTTACTTCAAATGTATCCAACATATGAAGAACAGAGAAAGCGCATATGGCCATCACCAGTACCATTCCTAGAAAAACTCTACAGAGATACCAGCAGCCTCAAGCTGACTGCTGCTTTCTTTGAACATTTTCAAGCTGACGTCTGAAAGTGAACAAAGAAGAAGAAACAAGTAATCTTCCAACAAGTTATTTCTAGTGTTTGACTTGTCATCACTTACATCTGAACTTTTATTATTATTCTGTGTTACTCTTTTCATTTTCAGTACTTTTTTTTAAAAACATATTTCACTAACCACAAAGAACGGACACCAAAAAAAAAAAAAAAAAAAAAAGGTTAAGTAGTTGTGATTCGACCTTGTGCAGAAACGATAATGAAAAAGAAAATGAAACTGTTCTGTAGTCTAACTGAGATGTACTCTGACCAATAGGCAGCACTAATTTACTAAACTAGGACACAGGGATAACGGACACAAAAACACCTTAGGAAGAGTCGGTTTAAAGTTGTAGTCACAACATGTATGATGCCTGCATGACAGCAAAAACCAAACTTGTCCAAGACCACCATAGGAGACGGAGCAACAGTCATCAAGCATTTAACAAAGTATTAAGTGAAAGAACTCTATCAATGCCATCAAGATTTCAAAATGGTAGCCTCTTATGAGAAGCAATGTGCGGCATGACTGTTTTCTTTCTTTTCGACCATTTAAAGAGATTAAAAAACTGGAACTCTTGCCTAATGACAGATTTCTTCTGATCATCAGACTACTCCATACTGTATCACACTTCTATTTTCATCCTTAAAAACCAAGTAGCTACATACTTTCATAAATGGATGCTTGCGCAGAACTGAAGGATTCAAATAGTAAGACAAGATCTCTAATGTGGATCTGATGACAAGAAGCAGACTATACCAGTGGAACAAAAGATGAGAAGAAGACACTGGAGATGGATAGGACACATATGGAGGAAGCCTGATTGTAACCTTTCAATTTGTATTGTAGAGGTAGTAGACTTTGGAGAGGTCCCTCCTATTATAAATCATTTATCTGTGTGAACTTCACACGGCATACCATCATGCCCGTAACAGTTTTATATTCAACCTTTTTAAACACATTTTTGGTCTCCAACAGTAAAGAAGCTGTCAAGGCCAGTTTGGACGTGAAGACGATATATATTTTATTTACTTGAACAGGCTCCAATTAAATGCATCCACTATAAATGTAAGACAATGGCATAATCCTAGCCAGTCTTGAAACGTCGCTATTCAGTCGACTACTGACACGATGTCCTCAACATGTTGCTGCATAATTTATTTAGCAATTCCACACACGTACATCAGCATACAGCATTCACTTGTCAGAATATATATCTAGCATCGACCCAAGACAACATATGGGCAATCTAGATGTAGCAATACTTTAGAACTGTCGTAATATCACATATAGGAGCTGGACATAATATACGTCCTTCCACATCGAAGAAACACACAGAAAACCTCGAAGTACCGTTCACTTCTGCTAAGTGAGACCGGCTACAACTTCTGCAATATCTGTCCAAACGACAATGACGTACTTCCGGGAGTAACCAAGGAAACGGTACATCAACAACGTGGTCTATAAACAAGCCTTATTGATATCGATCAATATGTTATGATTTTACTCATAACACTGATGAAGAAGTCCTTGTTCTGAAATCCCCAGATTATGAGGCGTAGAGGGGGGCCAAAGAACACCTTATGGGACCTGGAGCCATCTATGCAGCTGGTCCCCCTGCACAAAGCCTGAACTTAGCATTCACAAGCGCTTGCTGTGGTAATTTCTACAGCAGTTTGCTGTCACATGCCATCATCTTTTTTTCCACGTTCTCATCATTTTCACCCCTGTCTCCAGCTCTCTTCTCCGTGTGTTTCTTGGTCAACCTCAGTCTCTCTAGCCCTGGGGGTACCAGAACAAGGACTGCCTCGTAGAGCTATCAACAGGTATCCTCAGTGCGTGTCCTATCCATCGCCAATGTATTCTTCTCATCTCCTGTTCCACTGGCACTTGTCTGGTTTTTGTCATTAGTTCCACATTGGTAACCTTGTCATACCATTTTAATCCCTCTATTCTACACAAGCACCCATTTATGAAAGTCAGTAGCTTTTAGGTTGTTGTTTTTATTGTTCTCCATGTTTCAGAGCCATACAATAGGACTGACTTGACAATGGAGTTGAAGATTCATATTTTAGTGTTGGATCTGATTACTCTTGATCTCCATATACTTTCCAATAAAGTGATATTTACCACAATTTTTTGCTTGATTTGCTTACTTAATCCTTTTCCTTGTGAATTGTCTTCTGTTATTTATTTTAAGCACTATGTTGATCAAAGTATACAGACTTGCAAGAGAGGTCTGGCAGCCCTGAAAATAATGGCCGCAGCGCATCTGGAGCAGAAATTATTATTTGTGCTCTATCATCAGATAGCCATAATGGTCATTGAGTATGGGTTGGGAATACTCACGCTGTCAGTAACATAATGTGAACATCTATAATGCATTCAAAATGAAGGGATGTGTTTAGTCTTGGGCTGTACACAAGATGCCCCCAATGTAACAATGAGGTATATGATTGGAGTGCTGTCTATTACATCCAGATCTGCGATGGCCCAGGCAAAATTCCTGTGTGCAAGTAAACCACAGACAAATGGCACGCCCTGCACGGAAACATACCTGACATTAAGGAAGCAAGAATAAAGAGTGGGAAGTCATAGATGGCAGAGGCAACGATCAAGCAAGTGACCATAGTTGAAAATATATTAAAAGGGGAAGAGTGGAGCAAGTCAGATGAGAAATGGATAATTACCAGCAAGTCATCATCAGCCTTGGCAGAGAGTGTAGAATTTGGGGCAATGGGAAAGCAAAACTGGAAATTCATTAACTGATACATGATCATGTTGGGGATAATAACGTCATTGTGTATACTGATCGGTCTGTGATTCATGGTGAGAAATCAGGTTGGGGCTTCTGTGCCAGAGTAAATGGCAGAATAGTCACTGAATATAGTGTGAGAATGGAGGTAGAGGGCAGCTACTGCAGCCTCACCTGAAACAAAGTCAGCCATTGTGTCAGACTCTCAGTCCGTGCTTCGAAAGGTTCAAAATGGTTAGCTAAGGCATGAAAGAAAACATTCATAGAAGCTTCAAATCTACAGGAACTGGTGTGTATCTACAGTCCTGATCATACAGGCGTACGCGGTAATGAGAGAGCTGACAGACTAGCATCAAGAGCACCAACATTGGGGACACTGAATATGGATAAGGGAGAGATACTGAGAACAATTAATGATCGCCTGTTAGAGAATGACACTATAATAGATGAGTTATCAAGGTTAAGATTGTTGGAATTTCGCATCAAACATAAGGCTAGTGTCACGTAGCGTTTGAAGGATAAGAATTTATTAAAAGAAATAATAGATAAGAATGTGGAAAATTTGGCTCAAGAATTCCTGTTGGGTTTTCCCACTTCTGAAGGGTGACGAAGAGGGTAAATTCTCCTAACTAGACAGGTCTGGAAAAGGTTGTATGGAGATATTTGGTCTCTCGCTACCGTCGTCCCCTTCTCAGTTATCTATTATTATTCTCAATTAAACTGGGTTTATATTAGATTTTACGAGCCCCCCCTCCCTTATAAAGGAAGATAAACATCAGACAATATTCAACATCTAATAGAAGGAACAAAGCATGGGGTACAGTATATACACCCAATTGGTTTATTACAATAAACTGAATAGATGGTGGATGATAGTATTGTCGATGGAATTAGTGTCTGCTGTATGTATTATGTGTCTCACATCAAATGTGTTTCATCATGTATGACAAAAATATGCATTGATCTGGTGAGTTCCCTTTTTATAGGAAACTTAGCTTTTCAGCCCCCGGCTGATAGTGAAGCGTGGTTAGTTCTCCGGTCTCCTGACGTTGCCCCAGGTAGGTCTTGAATGGTTCGGATTTGCCTTCTCTGTGCTCGACTCCGTATTCTGCTCTGAGATTGGACTGTCGTGCAAGGCTCCACCATAGGCTGAAGACAAATACGACGGCTTCATTAATTTTCTAGCTTTAGAAAGCAGTCTTCCCTAAGCCGTCCCTCTGCCAGTCATCTCAGATTTTAGTCTCTAACATCATATGTCTAGAGCCTAATCTTGAATTCAAGTTTCTCCTTTCTGTCCTTTATTATATTTCTCTGCCCCAGTGGCAGTATTATAATTCTTTAGACTGATTTATCGTCAACTTAACCCGATGAATTATTATAAATGTCAGTTAAACCCACCAAATTTATCATAGAAATGTCGGCAACAGTATTCTAGTTCTGTGCCTCTAGCCTAATCGTCATGTCAATTATGATGAATTTAACAAATAATTGGACATCAGTGTTTTAGAATTGTCTGACAACATTATCACACACTTCATGTCTGGTCGCGTCATCATATAATTTATAATGAATATATGTCACGGTCTGTCACATTATCGTTAATATTAATTTCCGTTAGTCTAAACGTTGGGTCAGAAATAATCAAATAATATGGAAATTAATATATATATTCCCGTTAACATTCTTATGAACATGTTGTACATATCCCGTGGGATCATAAAATACACCCGATCACATGTGGCTGGATGTGATCGTAAAACAAAAATTATGAATAAAGTAAACGCAGTTATACCAATCTTGCGTCGATTTTGCAAGGTACTACACATTTCATCACAATATTATTTTCTAGCGAGATTTTCACTTACCTACTCAGAGATGGACCTAACCACAATTTAGACACGTGGCTTCAGTGCTTTTAATGCGTGAATTCGCACGATCTGGATTAGGTCTAGCTTTCTTGGTTACCTGGGCGTAAGTGAAAAATGGCCGGATTTGCCGCACTTTTAGCGGGTCATTTCCGCTTGGACACGTGATCCGTAGCGTGCATCATGTGACCTTAGCCTCATATAGACGCTCCAATCAGTAATGTTAAAAGTCACGTGGGGTCTTCCTAAAGTGGCCTATACTGGTTCTATCTAAGTTTACGCAGTCTTAAATTAAACAGGTTTCTAGCTACCGAGGTCAGGAGTCAACAATGACGTCGTATCTAAAATTAGCATTAACTTTGAGGAGAAAATCCCCGAACGCTAGGAGATTATCCGCAAGTGACAATTCCCGGGACTTTGCGATCATGCATTGAAGATGATAAAAAATGATGTCTCGTAATTAATGAAAAAAATGAAGAGAAGATTGGGCAAGTTGTCACAGCTAGCAGAGATGGACGTATGAGAGGATGCATCCGTCATGTATACAACCAGTGAGCTACAAGAACAGTCAACATTCACACTATTTGACATATACTGAGGGAGACTGAGCACCTATGGGTTTGCCCATAGTGCAATGATGTCGATTCTGTTCAACAATAACAATGTATTTCTTAGACATGTTAGGTGATTTCTATGAGTGTTTGTGAGAGATTTACAAGAACAGCTATGCTATGGACTCCTAAAGGAAAGTGAAAGCCAGGCCGACCAAAAAACAACTTGGTGGAGAACTGTGGAAGCCGAGATGCAAAAAATGAACTAGATCTGTGGCACTGCCTGAAGGATGAAAGCCGACTGAGCAAACTGGAAGCAGTTTGTTGCTGCCTGTTGCGGGGGTTCGGTCGTTTGAATTGGGTTTCTCATTCTATTATTATTAATTGAATATGTATGCTTTTCTTATTCATCATCATCTCAGTTGAAGTCAATACAAATGGTTCTCGTTAATTAATGAGGGTCCAAGAAAACATTGGTTCCGTACGAACCTGATTATCATTAGTATAAACTTCATATGAAGAAGAGTTCATCAGGTCAAACAACAATCAATATCTCAAGTCGAAGTAACCAACCGTAATCGAAGTAATGTGGGTAAGTCCATGATGGAGTCCAAACGTTTATTGACGAAACAACGGATGAAGACATCACAAGTATTATTCATTGATAGCATACATCAAAAATAGAATACATTTGAATCCATATCATAATCTCAGTCCGTGTCCAGTAAAATGAAGTAACATAGCCAGAACATCATAGCTGTGTGCACGCGCGGTTGGGGTTTCCAACGGCCGACAATGAGCGTATGCGTCTGATAAATATCATATTATGGACTGAAATAATCTTCCTTGAAGTAGGTTATCTACTACCCTATTATATTATTTGATTCATATAGCTTGGACTGACCCTGAGTCCCTACTTCGAAGCACTTATATAAATATGTGGCAATACAATGCCTAACACTGGACAAATATAGGACGCGTCTTCACAGCTTGACGGTCAACGTAAAAAGGGTCTCGTATCTAAGTCACGATGCGTGACCTATCAACGCTAACACGTCATAAATCGATCGTGTATATAGCGTTCAATAGTCCGTGAATTCTTAACATCCAATTATATTAAACGCTGTGACCCTAGAAGTAGCACACTGCCAACTATAGCAGACGACTTCAATAAAATACCGTAACACTGCCCTACAAGACATCACCAGGCGTGATGGCCACTGACTGCTTTGTCAGTCTGCGGCTAAGGATCAAAGAAGAAGATGAGTGTGAGAGATGTGGAAAGAGAGAAACAAGATGCAAATGTCTGTGTGTTTGTGTAAGAAAGAGAGAGAGAGAACAAAACTAAAAAATTACTACCAGAGTGCGTATGGTGGCAAGTATAGTAGGAGTGGTCGTGACTGAAGTAGTAGTAATAATGGCGCATGCAACAGCTACGGTTGTGAATTTGGTAGCCGTGATGGTGGGTGTAGTAGCTGTAATTGTGCTTCAGATAGAGTGGTTTGAGTGGCTTTGTCAAACACAAAAGTAAGAAAACTTTGTACTTATACTTACTGCTAGCTGCAATAGAGTAATTCCTTCTTGCTTCTGAGGACTGAACTGATCTCGACACACTGACTATGATGGTGACTGTGTTCACTGGTACTGGAAATGTGTTTAAAGGGAAGCTGCAGGTACAGATCTGATCATTAAGTCCGCACATGTATGTGTTGTTGCACAGGACAAGTGTCTTACTGAAAGTGAACCAATTTGTCCATGAAAGGCTGTGCTTGTGAGCTAAAATCATTGGCTTTTATGCCCCAGAATAGCTTCAGGAGTGGAGAGAGAAAGACACGAGTCCAAGAAAGGATATTTACACAGTATGTTTTACGACTACTGTTGCAGGCTGAAGTTCCGATAGGGGTAGAACAGGTAGCCCATTATTCACATGACAGAGCACTAGTCAGTCATCGTGAATTTGTATTACATGATGAGATCATACAACCATGAGCTTGCTGGAAAGAAGCAGGCAAAGGGAATTATATCCCGTGTCTGCCGTTTAAAGCAGGAGTTTTTCCCAGCTAATTTGAATGACTGTACCACGTAGCAAGTAGGACAGACCTGTGCCATTTAGTTTGTTTCAACCTTATTTTTTGCAGCTAAGGGTTTGTTATGATCCTGCTGTTTACTGGCGACTTTGTAGAAGGTTGGTTCAGTTAATATTCCATTTAGTGTCATTAGCATGTAATTATGGAAGTTATGATTTATACGGTCATCTTTGATCTGCGCTATGTGGCAGGACATGTTCCTAGCCTGGTATAAGGCTTCTCGTTATTTGAATAAATAAATATAAATAATAAATAAATAAATACGTATTTATTTTTGTTCTTTTAGAACATTATGTTCATCATGTACACTCACACCATGTCTCGGCTAAGTGCGTGTATTTAACAAAAGGGATATAGAATTAATTGTGTTCTTATCTCATTAAGAGCACCTGATTGTCTTGTGTGGTTGTCTAGCCAAAAACATGTTTTCATCTGTCTGTCCTGCTACAGTAAATTTACGCAAGTAGTTTTGTCAGATATGCTTAAGGGGAAGGAGCTGCAGAAAAATGCTATTTTCATAAATAATTGCAGGATTTTAATTAATTTACTGGTTTAGATTACAACGAAGAAGATATATGGTCCGCAACCAGACAATACACCACGGCCTCAAAACACAGCCCCTGCAGACCCAAGTGGAACAGTCCCAATTACTATGGTTTGGCCATGTATGCAGAATGGAAAAAGATCAGCCACCACGACAAATATGGGAAACTTAAGAGCCAGACATTAGACAATCCCTGAATGCTCAAGGACTAGACTGGAACCAGGTTAGGAGAAGGACAGCAGATAGGATAGTAAGGGCGTTCACTCTGGCAAACCTCTACACCCCTGGGTAGAAGAGGAATGACTAAGTAAGAAGTAAGTTTACAAACAACGTAAATGGTTATACATAACAAAGCATGTATAACTAAATTGGCTGCAATGGAAATGGCAGCCATATTGGATTTTATACACTCCAATTCACTATTACTTTTTTTTAAGAGTTCATCAATATTCATCACCCTTCAGCTCCCCAAGGAGCATAGGCCTTCAACAAACGTATGCCAAGTCTTCCTGTCCCGTGCCGTCTGCTCAAGGTCTTTCAATGTCTTCTTCATGTCCTTCATGTCTGTCTCCTGTGCTCTTCTCCATGTGTTACTTGGCCTTCCTCTACCTCTCTTACCCTGGGGATTCCAGAACAAGGACTGCCTGGTAATGCTATCAACATGTTTCCTCAATGTGTGTCTTAACCATCTCATCTTCTTCTCATCTCTTCTTCCACTGGTACTTGTCTGGTTCTTGTCGGTTTGAAATGAATAATCTGAATCAGAAGCCCATCGTTCTGTTCTAAAACTTTTCCTAGATTCGATTTTTGAAAACTTTAGTAAACCATGAGCTATAAAACTTAAAAAGCTTTTATCTAAAACTATTCACAAATCTTGCAAATATTTTACATTATTTGCAATATATCAAAAATGTGTAACGATAGCAGAAATTTGATCTGAAAAACAAAAATGTTATGCTATGGAAACACCCGTGTGTTGGGCCCGAAAGGGTAGCAAAGAATAGTAACACTGTACCTACCAGGCACATCGTAAAGAGTGACTAAGGAGGGCTGGGCGTGAGGCTGGTTACCCCCATCCCGTAAAAAAAATTGTTTCGATAAAATCACTACGGATAAGTCTGATACATAATATAAATCAACTCGGCCATGTAAGACAGAAAATGATATGGAAAACTTGGAAAGAGCTTGAGCTGATGGCACGTGACAGGAGGACTTGGCGTGTGTTTGTTGAAGGCCTATGCCCCTTGGGGAGTTAATGGGCTTTGATGCAATGGAAAATAGCTGTGCCAAATCCCATAATGAATGATGAATAAATAAGCAAGTTATGAGTAAATTAGCAGCATAAAATAAGGTTTCCAGAAACTCATGGTATCTCTTCATAGGAAAAGCACAATTTCTTAAGAACATACACTTTTCTAAATCAAAATGCACCTGCTTAGAAAATATTCTAACAACTGAGTTTGACATATTTAGATTCAGAAGGTTATGAGTTATCAGAATTATAGACTCCACCAGGTCAGAATGGAGAATAATAATAATACCGTTGCCGCACCCACCACCATCATCATCATTACCTTTCATCTTCACAAGGATCACTGACCTTCAACAAAGCCAAATTCTCCTGCCTGTGCCATCATCTCTAGGTTTATTCATGTCTTTTTCAGCCCTTTCATTTCCATCTCCAGTTCTCTTCTCCTTGAGTTTTTTGGTTACCCCCCCACCTCTCTTATCCTAGGGATTCCAGAACAAGGACTGCCTAGTAATGCTATCAACAGGTTTCCTCAATGTGTGTTCTATCCATCATTGGCACCTTTTTCTCATCTCTTGTTCCACTGGCACTTGTTTGGTTTTTGTCATCAGTTCCACATAAGAATGGACATGCTCAAGACCAATAGTCAATGGCCCATGTGCCCAAAGGAATTAAAGAGTACAGTGAAAGAATAACAGGTGTAAGTTGTTAGAGACTTTTTAATTTATCTAAACTCTTAAAGACTTACCCAGACTCAATCATTTTGACAAAATATGAATCATTATAAACTGTACTTGGGGCACCTCGATCAAAGATCACTGTCAAGTTGTTGTTCTGGGTGCATGAAAAAAATTTGATAATGGGCTGTAACGGTTTTTCTGAAAAATAAAAATATTCTTCATAACAATTATATCTCATTTGTTCTTCCTTTCTCTGTCATTCATCTTTATTATCACTACCATCATCCCCTTGTTTTTGAAGGCAGACTTTCATAGCCATTATTATTCTTTGTATTCTTCCAGATGTCACTATTGGCTTAAGTACAAACTGTTCAGTTCTGTCATTTTGTCTCTTCTTCGTCTTTGATCCTTAACCGCCGACCGTCAAAGCAGTCAGTGGCCATTACGCCTGGTGGCGTCTTGTAGGGCAACAACAAATTGATTCCACTTTGCTCGGTCGGCGGCCATCCTTCGTACAGTACCCCAACTCTGGTTCATTCTTTGCATCTCAGCCTCCACAGTCCTCTGCCAAGTTGTTTTTGGTCGGCCTCTCTTTCGTTTTCCTTCAGGGGTCCATAGCATAGCTGTTCTTGTGATGGCATCGGGGTCTCTTCTGAGGACATGGCCAACCCAGCACCTGCGTCTGCCAGCTATGATGGTGTGCATGTCCTCTTGCTTGCTCCGAGTAAGCAGATCTTGGTTGGTGATGGTATTCAGCCAAAAGATTCGGAGAATTTTTCTTAGGCATGTTGTGTGAAAAGAGGACAATTTCGACATTTCCTTCTCTGTAACTCTCCAGCTCTCCGCACCATAGAGAAGCACAGAAAGCACACAGCTCTGATATAATCCTAATTTTGTGCTTGTGCTGTACTGAGAGGACTTCCAGATGTTGTTTAGACTAAAAAAGGCTGTTCTTGCTTTGTTCATTCTGTTGTTGATGTCTCTGCTTGCTCCGCCGTCTGGTGTTACTATGCATCCTAGGTATGTGAAGGCATCTGTCTGTTCCAGTTGCTGATTCCTTACTGATATGGGCTCAGGGTTGCTCACATTGAGCGTCATGACCTCTGTCTTCTTTAGGTTGATGTTCAAGCCCACCTGCTGGCTATACTTATTAAGTCCATCCGTGTTTTCCTGGATGTGTTGATGTGAATGTGCTAGCAGTGCAATGTCATCTGCACATTCCAGATCTTCCAATGTAGAAAATGTAGTCCATCTTATTCCTCTTGGATTGCCCTCTGTTGTCTGGCGCATCACCCAGTCTATGACTGTTAAAAATAGAGTGGTTGATAAGGGGCATCCCTGTCGTACTCCTGTCTTCACTTCAAAGGTTAGGTTGCTCTGCCCAATGCTACACGTAAAGTTGGCATAAAGGCTTTTTATAATTGACACTATGCAGCTTGGAATTCCATAAGCCCTCAGTATTTTCCATAAACTGTCCCTATGTATACTGTCAAAAGCCTTTTCAAAATCAACGAAATTAATGTACAGCTGTCTTTGCCATTCTGAGCACTGCTCTATAATGTTCCTGAGGGTAAATATATGATCTACACATCTTCTGTTCTTTCTAAATCCTGCTTGTTCTTTCCTCAGTTTGTGATCTACTGCTTTTGAGATTCTCTGTATAATTATCCTGCCTAGTATTTTGCTGGGAACTGAGAGAAGAGTTATTCCTCTCCAATTATTGCAGTCTGCAAGATCTCCCTTCTTGGGCAATTTGACAATTATTCCTTTTCTCCACTCTGTTGGTGATGTCCCTGTTTTCCAGACTTGTGTCATTTTGTACAGACTGTTAAACAATGCACTTTTCTAACTTTCTTTACATCAAACACTTTCTGTACCTCAAACAATGTGTTTCTGTGACATTTTTGTACATCAAGCAATATGTTTCTTAAACTTTATCTTGCATCATGTTATATTCATGTTATATGCTAACATTCTGTACATCAATGTGTTTATCTACATCAAACAATGAGTAGCTTACTGTACATAAAAAATGTATTTCTCTAACTTTCTGTACATCAAACAATGTATTTCTCCCATTTTATCAATGTTAAACAATATATTTCTCAAATTTCATCTATGTTACACAATGTGCTTCTCTAACTTGTTTGTACATCACAATATATGTTTCTCTAACTTTCTGTACATCAAACAATGTGTTTCTCCAACTTAAACTTATGTTACATGATGGGCTTCACCAATCTTTCTATACATTAAAAATGTGTTTCTCTAACTTTCTGTACATTAAAAATATATTTCTCCAACGTTCTGTACATTAAAAATGGGTTTCTATAACTTTATGTACATTAAAAATGTGTTCCTCTAACTCTCTGTACATGAAAAATGTGTTTCTCTAAATTCATCTATGTCTAATAATGTGCTTCGCTAACTTTCTGCACCTCAGACAATGTGTTTCTCCAACTTTGTTACATCATGGGCTTCTCCAATCTGTACATTAAAAATGTGTTTCTCTAACTTTCTGTACATCAAATGTGTTTCTCTAATATCACCTATGTCAAAAAATGTGCTTCTCTAACTTTCTGCACCTCAAACAATGTGTTCCTCTAACTTTCTGTACATCAAACAATGTGCTTCTCTAAGTTCATCTACATCAAATAATGTTCTTCTCTAACTTTCTGTACCTCAAACAATGTGTTTTGTGATTGTATCTACTGGTATAAATACCCTTTAGCTCCTCAAGGAGCATAGGCCTTCAACAAACACATGCCAAGACTTCCTGTCACGCGCCATCAGCTCAAGTTCTTTCCACGTTTTCCTCATCATTTTCACTTCTGTAGCTAGTTCTCTTCTCCATGTGTTTTTGGTCTACCTCTGCCTCTCTTTCCCTGTGGATTCCAGAACAAGGACTGCCATGTAATGCTATCAACAGGTTTCCTCAATGTGTCCTGTCCATCGCCAGCGTCTTCTTCTCAACTCTTGTTCCACTGGCACTTGTCTGGTTCTTGTCATTCGTTCCACATTTGTGACTTTTTCATACCATTTCAATCCTTCTATTCTATGCAAGCACCTGTTCATGAAAGTCTGTAGTTTTCTATTGTTGTTTTTTTTATTTTTTATTCTCCATGCTTCAATCTACTGGTATTTTGAACAATATATTTCTCCAACTTCATTTATGTTAAACAATGTGCTTCTCTAACTTTCTGGACATCAAACAATGTATTTTTCTGACTTTATCTATGTTAAATGAAGTTTTTCTTTACCTTTCTCTCAGCCAAACAATGTCTGACTTTATATGTCACAAAATGTGGTTCCCAGCTTTTTTTATCCTCTTTCAGCCCAAGTTTCCATTGCAACCATTATAGTTATACCATCATTTGCTTTGTAATATAGAGCCATTTACAATGTAAGTTAAACCAATACATTTTAATTGAACTCCTGCAATTATTTATGAAAATATCATTTCACTGTTCCTCTTCCCCTTAAATATATCCTTTCTTGGACTCTGTCATTCTCTTTTCACTCCTCAAGTTATTTTGGTATGTATGCCATTGATTATATGCTTTCATTCATCTGTCCCTGTATAGTTCCCGGAGGGTCTCTAACAAGACCACAGACTTGACCTACTGCTCCCACTGGCATGTAATAACAGATAACTATGAGGTTCTGCTTACGAACTGCTTACTCTGAGCAACCAAGAGGACATGCACACCATCACAGCTGGCAGATGCTGGAGCTGGGTTGGCCACGTCCTCAGAAGAGACCCTGATGCCATTACAAGAACAGCTATGCTATGGACCCCAGAAGGAAAATGAAAGAGAGGCCGACCAAAAACAACTTATCAGAGAGCTGTGGAGGCCGAGATGCAAAGAACGAACCAGAGCTGGGGCACTGCACAAAGGATGGCCACCAACCAAGCAAAGTGGAAGCAGTGTGTTGCTGCCCTACAAGACGCCACAGGATTGATGACCACTTACTGTTTTCACAGTCAGCGGCTAAGGATCAAAGAAGAAGATGAGGTTAGCAACTTCATCATTAAAAACAAACTGCTACATAAAACACTCCTGGGCGGGGGCAGATGAATACTTGTGGTGCAGCTTTCCTGCAAAGGAGTCAGATGCAATGGTGAATAATGATGATTCATCTGTCCTCTATGACACTTTTCACCAAAGTTCCCCTGATGACATTTGAGTTGAAGATTCATATTTTGGTGTTGGATCTGATTACTCTTGATCTCCATATATTTTCCAATAAAGTGATACTGTCTACTCTTGTTACCTCAATGCGTCCGCCCTTGTTGTGTTCCTTTGTATCCCCCTCTTCCTCTTCCTTCTTAATAACTTATATTCTTAATTTTATGATCAGGTACTGTTAATGTATGCTGTTATACTTCCTTGTAATGTTGCACTGCCCTTACATTAATACTTTCAGTACGCTGGAGAATGTTTGAGTAACAGTAATAAAAGATGAGCAAGAGGAAGGAAGAATGCAAGTGGGGACTGTGCCCGATTTTCAACCCTTCGCAAATTAATTGCTTTCGTATATGTCTATCTAGCTATCTACCTAGTCTGATTCTGGTCTTGAGTTTGGGACGCAAAGACAGCGAGGAAAGTAACTGTTTACCCCACCTCATCTTGATGAACCTAAAAAAAGTCCGAGTCATTCAGTTGCACACCGTTTGAAAATTTCACGAGTTCTTATAACATACTTCTGAATATGTCTCAAATCACTCATTTACTGTACAAAGAATTCGATTTTTATGTCTTGTTGTTGTTGTTTTTTTTTTTATGTTTATGTTTATTTTTTTTTTATTTTTTTTTTAAATTCATTATTATTATTTTATTTTTTTTATTTTTAAATTTTATTTTAAAAACGTACTTTAATTATGATGATTATTGCAAATGTAATATTACTTTTATAATGATAAATGCCTTAATTATGCTTAAAGTAAATGTGAGGATGAAAGGATATAGTATACATGATGAGAGAGAGGAAGGGCAGAATGTCAGACGGGCCTGCGTGCCCAATTCTTAACCCTTTGAAAATAAAGTGTGTTCGTTCGTTCGTTCATGGTTTGCATCTCAATGTCCAAAAACCTCAGCTAGAGATAAGTTTTCTCAGTATGTCTAATCCATCATCACTTATGTTTTACTGTCTTTCGTTTTCCACTGTTCAGCATCATTAATCTCTATGCAGACTTCCTTCCTCCCATAAGACAAATACCTTGGAATATGTGCCCAGTAGTTTCTGTAACCATTTCACTTTTTTTTTTTTAACAAAGGCATGTAGGTAGCCCCTATGAACCTAACGTCTTCACTCTCATGTAACTACATCTATTTCTCTCATAAAGTTGGAAGCCTGTCTCTGACACAAGAATAAAATACTTCAAGCAACTATTAAACAGCCCTCAGGCACATACTCACTGATTATGTAGGCCTTTTCCGTGACATATCGTTCGCTGTTCACATTACACAGGTAGTTGCCTTCATACTTAGATGATGCATTATTAACTTCAAATTTAACCAAACAAACGTTTAGTCTCTGCATCTCTGCACAGGGTTCACGGCACAGGTTTTCATTCTGAGGTAGCAATGTCAGAGTATCATTGACAGTGGTTTTGTTGCAATACTTCTCTGCAAGTTCACAGCAAACTGCAAACCGTGAATCCTCCGCAAAATGAAGACGTCCATTTCTTGAGTCACATGGAAATATATCTGAAAAGTTCAAGTTTTGCAGATCACGTCACAATTAATACATTTTCAACTTCACGGTAAAATGAAAGAGTGAAAATGACTACACTTAACTCTTTCAGTCCCAAGCAAAAAAGTGGGTTTGGCCCAAGCAAAAATGGCCACCCCAGTGCGTTTTTATTGTTGTTATTTGGAAATATTTTTTAAAAATGTTCATATGCATAAATAACTTTGTTGTTATATATGAAACTGAAGGTAATTGGATGTACTTTACTCTTGTGCTAGAAGTATAAAAGCTTTCATTGAAAAATGATTAGTTATTCAAGGTAAAATGGAGGATATGCGCTTAAAAAATCGCTTTAAAAATCTAAAATAATTATCTCAAAACAGAAACACGTTCACTCTTAAACACGTGCGGTATTTAAAAGAATGTACTTGCAGTCGGAAATGACTTTGTGGGTAGTTATAATTAGAAACAGTCTCAAACAGAGGCACATATACTAAAGGCTTTTTAAAGTCGATTGGGCCAAGCGCGTCTAACCCCTGAGCCTTTATAAAGTCGATTGGGACTTAAAGAGTTAACACAAACATCCACTTAGCAAAACAGTTACGATATTATCCATGTGAATACTGCAATGTTTAATAAAAACAATACAGTCAGTCTCTGAAACATTCCAAACTAGGTTTATTTCTAAGCTTGCAAAAAATGGAAAATAATAATAAAAATACATGTATTTCCATCTGGTTGGCAACTTCATCACATAACACAAATTGCTACAAAAATCACAGCTGTGGCAGCATTTTAATGCTTTTAGCAAAACTCCTGGATAAACTGGTGCCTCTATGCACAAACGAAATTGATGATGATGGTGGCGATGATGATGGTGGCGATAATGACAATGACGATAAATGCAAAATAATAATAAATATTACATGGAATTTTAAACCTTGAGCCAGTTTTAAAATTTGCCCGGTTGTTTCCCTGTTTTTGTACGGAAGTTACATTTACAGCTACCAGTGTTTGGCTCAGTTAACTTTGAATTATTTCATGTATGTCTATCAAAAGCCCTATGTAGTTCCTGGGGGGTCTATGAAAAGACAAAGAAAGAATAAGACTACGTACCCTCAGGCAACTAATGTTAAGGTTGTGTACAATGCAACTAATGTTAAGGTTGTGCATGTTTTGGCAACCTCATCATGTAAAACCAATTGCCACAATAACTACTGCTGCAGGTGCATCTGAAAGCTTAGTGCAGGCTTCCAGCAAGTGTACCAGCTAAAGTGATGATGATGTTGGTGGTGGTGGTTGTCACAAAATTAACCGTGATACAACGTTAAAATATCTCCAATGATACAACGTAGGGATAAAAACTAATGCGTAAGCTGCTAGAATACATGATCGCCCACGCCGCGGGTCATCACCCGCCATGGAAATTAAATTGTTAGACTTGAAGGCAAAACGGAACGGGATGAGAACAGAGATCAAAAGGAAAAATCTGACTGAACGCGTGCTTGAAACTAGCAAGGCTAAAAGACGCAAGTGGTGGGGAAAGGAGGAAAAAGTCGCGTTCCCTAAGTTGACATAAAGTAAAGAAATCGACAAAAGGGACCTTGGATATTATACGCCACAGTCATTTCTTGGACGCTTTTGCGATAACTTAGTCCGTTTATTTGAATGCAGTGATGAACGCATTCCAGAAGATTCTAGAAGATATGTGAAAAGTAACTTTTCTTAATAATAATGTTAGGAATATAAAACCTAGCTGGCCGGATGGCCCATCTTGAGCAGTGAAATAATATGCTTTCATTTATACAGACGGACAGATAATAAGAAAGATATTGACAAAAGACTGTGTTGTTCATATCAGCGAGCGTCTGCATTGAAATAAAACATGTCACTAATTTTCAAAAAATTGTGGCCTTGAAGACGCAAGTGCTAAAATCTAGTTGGAATGAAGAGACGGGGTGGGATGGTGAATTGTGGCTAAAAATAACTTTAAAGGCAAAATTGTGTAGGGGAAGGCAGGGTTGGTTCAAAAAAACAAGTGTGTTTTTTTTGTGAAACGCAAGTAGAGACGGACGGACCAACAGACAATAAGGCATACTTGACTGAGGTATGACTGAAATGACTTATTGGTAGGATATTTGAATTTGAAAAAAAGAAAAGGCAGTGATTGGCCATAGATCAATATATTATCGGCGCTCAGACGCGCATTTTGTGCCATTCATTATAAGTTGTCCTAGTAGACACAGTGAATTATTAAGTGGTGTAATTCCCAGAAGCTATTGAAATATTTAGAGGGACGCCATACTAAGGCCAGCAGCTCAGCTGAGTTTTGCTAGCATTTAACTGTGTTCTATATTCATAATTCTGGTAAGACTGAAATTATTTCTTTGTACATTTTAATATTTGTTTAAGGTTTCGAGTGATTTGATACTGCAATAGCATAGTCTGTCCCTTACAACAAGTAAGGATTCGCTCTAGACCCCCCGCCCCAGTTCAGGGTCTAGAGACAAATAAAATACATAAACTCCAGCAAGGATTAGGAAGGACAGATCAAGTGTTGAGATCAGTGAAGCATATCACCTATCCTATTCTATGGCAGGAAGCTAATGAACATATTTCAGAATACGTAGTCTGGGAGAACCTAGCCTATGTGAAACCAACTTGGTAAGATGTGTTGTTTGGTCAGAAAGATCTGACCCGTCTATGTGGTGTTGTTGTTGTGTAGTGTTGTGTCCAGAAATGGTTAGAGGATGGAATTCTGACCCATGACTAATACTTTGATTGCAGAGCTGTGAGTTTCAGTTGGCACCAATGCGGTGTCAAATGAGTTGTTGAATATTACCAGAGTGGACCCGTGCAGTAACATTTTGTCAGAGCAGCCTATTATAGCCCCCAAGCACGGAGAGGTGGGGCCACCAACCTTCTGATATTGCCCCCAAGCACAGAGAGGTGGGGCCACCAGACTTCTGATATTGCCCCCAAGCACGGAGAGGTGGGGCCACCAGATCTCAGCACCAGAGCTACACCTTCAAGCTACGTGAGCGTCTGGTCTGCTGAGAATTCACCAACTCAACTTATTTGCTAACACACCCATAAAATTTCCATCAAATAACTGGACAATGTGTAGTCACCATAGACAGGGAGTGATGAGGCCACCCCAACAGCACGTCCATTAAATGTTCTCCCAAATAGATTACAACTATAAACAGTAATAATATTAACTAGTCTAGTAACATATATAGGTACACACCTTGCATTTATTATGTAATATTCATGCATTTCTTTCATAATTGCTAAACCTTTCATATGTTCTGGCCAAAATAAAACCTTGGTTCAGAACAAATAAATGTAAAGAAAATTACTATCCAATTTTTACACACTTGAGTTAGTTCAGTGTATTATAACATTTATTAATATTATTAGACTTAGTAAATATCTGTGTGTGTGTATGTAAACTACCACAACACATTACATATCATTACCCTAGACATTTAACGTAGCCACATTCATTAGTAAAAAAAGATAGGTGTGAGGTCGTAGTGGTAGCAAGAAGGGCCTTCTGACAATTCACAGCTACATTTTATCTCAGGAGCCTTCACAGCTGACCTCATGCATCACACTTAGTAATATCACCATCATACAAAACCAACAAATCCACTACAGTGGTGATGATGATGATAAATGCAAAATCATAATAAACATACTCGGAATTTTGAACCTTGAGCCAAGAAATGCACCAGTTTAAAAATGTGCCAGGTCAAGTGTTTTCCCGTTTGTCGTAGGTTACATTTACAGCTTGCAGTGTTTGGCTGTGCTTACTTTGAATTATTTCAGGTATGCCTTAATCACAAGGAAAACCAAATTTTGCAGGTTTGGTTGGGTGGCTTTACATGATATTAACATGTTTTTATATTATCATCATATACAGCATGGAACCACCACTGCAGTATGTCCTCCTTGCTAATAAATCATAACTGAAACAGACCAGATTTCCAAAATTAATAAAAAGATAAGCAAAAAGAACATATGGAAAAACAAGACCCAGGGCTAGACTGGAACCAGGCCAGGAGGAAGACAGCTGATAGGACAGTACGGCGCTCTCTCTGGCAAATCTCTACACCCCTGGGCAGAAGAGGAACGACTGAGGAAGTAAGGATAAGCAAAAGGAAAAAGAGAATAAATAATAAGAGAAGAACACAGGAGGAGGATAAAGAATTCCTGTTAGAGACGATGATAAAGGTAGACAAACAACACAAAGGAATTTAGAAGAGCTCATAAGCAAAAAGGACTGGATATCCTTGTTGAGTAATCAATGTGGCAATGATAAACTATGGTACAATGAACATGATTAAAATGATACAACATGTGCCTAAGTACTGTAGACAAACCAACATAAAAATAAGAATCTTCAACTCAAATGCCAAGTCAGTTCTATTGTGTAGCTCTGACACATGGAGAACAACAAAAACAACAACCAAAAAGCTACACTTTCATAAATGGGTGCTTGTGTAGAATAAAAGGGTTGAATTTGTATGTCAAGATCACTAAGGTGGAACTGATAACAAGAACCAGAGAAGTGCCAGTGGAACAAGAGATAAAAGAAAATGCTGGCAATGGATAGGACACACAGTGAGGAAACCTGTTGATAACATTACAAGACTGTCCTTGTTCTAGAACCTCCAGGGTAACAGAGGCAGAGGTATCCAAAAACCACATGGTGAAGAGAACTTGAGACAGAAGTGAAAATAATGAGGAAGACGTGGAAAGAATTTGAGCAGACGGCATGTGACAGAAGAACCTGGCATTGTTTGTTGAAGGCCTATGCTTCTTGGGGAGCTAAAGTGTTTTGATTGGTTGACTGAATGTTGACAAAGCTGAGTGAACTGATACAGGTAACTAACTAATCAGGGATATATAATGAAATAGGAGCTTTCGCTGGAACTGGAAATTTATTAAAGCTAAAGGCATTCAAGCTCTACAACAACAACAAAATTATTTCCCTCTAAAATGTTACGTTAGCTCGTAAACATGGTTGTCAACAAAAAATGATGACAAAGAAGTTATAAACATTCATAAGTGGGCACTTGAGCAGCAATGAAGGACTAAAGTGGTACTTCAAGATAACCTATGTCGAAGTGAGGGAAAGATCGTCACAAATATCAATTGAAAACAAGAAATAAGGAAATGACAATGAAGTTGGATAGGACATATATACTGAGAAAGTCGCTGGCTAGCATCACAAGGCAGTTACTGTTTTGGACACACCAAGAGTATGTGAAAGAGGGGATAACCCCGAAACATGTGGACAAGAGGAATGAAGGCAGAAATAAGAAAATCAAAGAATATATATAAATAAATTGTATACACTGTACAGAACAAGATGGCTTGGACAAATCTAACTGATGGCATTTGCTCAGAAAAAGAATAGTTGCTCAATTAATTTTTTTTCAATTAAACTATACCAACCTGCAGCCCTTCCTGATGAGACAACACAGGTCTTTATCAGAAGTAGGAGCAAAAGCAGCATCCTAATCTTCCTACAGCTTCACTGATCGTTTCCATACACTGCCAGATTTTTCAGTCTTTGTAAAAGCTCCTTCTTTGCTAACGTTTTCCTTGTTGCAGTAATGTCAGAGATTTTCTCAAAAACCATCACTGATATGCTCTGTTGCTAACTTCCCTAGACACTACACAACTACCTAAGAGTTTAGAAAATGAAACAGTAAGCATCAAGAATTTTTAGTGATACAAACTAGGATTACTTGAAAATGGTAAAGACAGTGAAAGCCAATCTCAATACTATAAAGACTGTAATTTTTAGTATTCAATGTGTTTTAACTTTTAACTCTTTGACTCTGGAGCAACGATCTGACTGTTGGTCAGTTCTGACGCCCTTGTGAAACGGCAAGACCTTGTTTTTAGTTTATCACAAATAAACCCCAAAATTCAACTTTTAATAATTATGTTTTAAATGCAGAGTGGCTTCTGTTACTATAACAGCCAATTTAAGTGTAGTTAAGCAGTGAGTGTAAGTGTTTTGATGTTATTATTACAATTTGTGTGACAATTCGTGCGTTTGCATTTTTCTTTGTTATTACTGCAGAAATATGCCAGGCTTTATATATGCTAATTTTAAGTCCCTGAAGCGAATAATTATGTCAATCTTACTTACAAACTTTGATGATTGTTTAATATTCAGTTTGTTGTCAAATGATGGGATCGGTGAGGAAATGTTGGACATATTAGATTTAGCTGATGCGATGGCATGGCACTAGCCTCGCCCATCAAAAAGCAATATATTTAGACCTACAGTTTCATCTAATGACTAGTCATAGGTAGAAAATGAAGCAAGGATATTTTTAAAACCCGAAATAAGCGCAAACAGTTTTTATGTGATATTCTATTTTATTTGTTCAAAAATTATGTGATGCGCCATTCTATATATTTTGTGATTTTTATAATGGACTATCGTAGAAATGGTGTGAACACCCCTAAATGTACTAAATATGGCCATATTTAATGTCTTATTACTTCGTAAATTGAATACCTTCATGTTTTAAGACTAAAAAGAAAATGCAACAATAAATTATCTTTGATTAGTCAAACTGCACAGTGAACCTTCTAGTTTTTTTTTCAACTTACATGCAGCATGATTTTTATGAATACCAAATGTACTTGCGTTAATACACACACAAAAAACACTGTGTATCATAACTCTCTATCCATTTCCCTACAGTTTGATGTATAATGTGTACATGTTTACAGAACCGGCTTACATACAATTTACAATAGAAGATGGTACACTTCACTGTTTACAATTCTTCAAAAAATAATTCCGGCACAGGGTGGTTTTCTTAATTACGGAATCAAAACGTTAAGCCAGGCTCAGTATTTATTGTATTTTCTTAACTCTTACTGTTTCAGATAATTGTTAGGTCTTACCCTGATACCAAAATGGATGCCAACTTTTTCCCACATTCTTTTTCTTAACAAATAGTACACATAAGTAATTGGAGACCCTTGGGGTTACATTGGCTAAGAGGTATGGTTCCCGGTACGCGGGAATATATTTGATAGACATTTTCTCAGAACCAGTAGTTTTTCAGAATCCGATGCTTAGCCTTCTCAGTAAAGGGCGAAAAAAATAGGTCTTGTGTGCAAGTTGTGCATGTTAAAAATTCCTCGGCAGTTGGAAATGGTAAAGAGTAGGCCATGCGGCCACTGCCCTGGCAACATTAGGAAAACCTACCCCCCACAAAAATATTTATAGAATGTGTGATTCCTATATACACAAATTGGGATTCTCGCATTCATGCACTGTGCTGAGATCCTCTATGTGTAATCTAAAGGAGGACATTGGAGCACTGAAGGAGTTGTCGTGCAATGAAGATGGTCCTTACAACCAAACCCAACAAAACACTGTAGACCCAATATAATAAGATTGATATAACGTGGGATCACTTATACAGCAATCACAAGTTGGACTCCTATTTTGCAGATTGCCCCACTTTCATGTGCTTCAGATTTGAGACATTCACAAGTTGATCCAGCACATTTCCCTGTCTGGTGAACATATTACACTGCTGTGGTTGCTGATTTTTACGAGAATGTGGATAAAATTCCATTCCTATTTTCTATGCTAGCACTGCCAAGTGGTCAAGCTCCATTCTCTTACACATCACAAGTGCTACATTCAATGCATCTTGAAATATTTTTATACTTACTGGTGCTATTCGACTTTTTTTTCCCTGATTTTGTGCCTTCATGCCCTGTCAGAAACAATTTACACTAAAATTTTAACTTAGTGCCTTCATGCCCCATCATAAACTTTTTACACTAATGCTTTTACTTACTGACTTTATGCCCTATCATAAACTTTTTACACTAATGCTTTTACTTACTGTCTTTATGCCCTATCAGAAACATTTTACACTAATGTTTTTACTTACTGTCTTTATGCCCTATCAGAAACATTTTACACTAATGTTTTTACTTACTGTCTTTATGCCCTATCAGAAACATTTTACACTAATGTTTTTACTTACTGTCTTTATGCCCTATCAGAAACTTTTTACACTAATGCTTTTACTTACTGTCTTTATGCCCTATCATAAACTTTTTACACTAATGCTTTTACTTACTGTCTTCATGCCCTATCAGAAACTTTTTACACTAATGTTTTTACTTACTGTCTTTATGCCCTATCAGAAACATTTTACACTAATGTTTTTACTTACTGTCTTTATGCCCTATCAGAAACATGTTACACTAATGTTTTTACTTACTGTCTTTATGCCCTATCAGAAACTTTTTACACTAATGTTTTTACTTACTGTCTTTATGCCCTATCATAAACTTTTTACACTAATGCTTTTACTTACTGTCTTTATGCCCTATCAGAAACTTTTTACACTAATGTTTTTACTTACTGTCTTTATGCCCTATCAGAAACATTTTACACTAATGTTTTTACTTACTGTCTTTATGCCCTATCAGAAACATGTTACACTAATGTTTTTACTTACTGTCTTTATGCCCTATCAGAAACTTTTTACACTAATGTTTTTACTTACTGTCTTTATGCCCTATCAGAAACATTTTACACTAATGTTTTTACTTACTGTCTTTATGCCCTATCAGAAACCCTTTACATTAATGCTTTTACTTAGTGCCTTCATGCCCTATCAGAAACTTTTCATTCCAATGTTTATTTCACTGTTAAGTTCTGTTCTTATTTATATCACTGTTAAGTTCTGTTCTTATTTATATCACTGTTAAGTTCTGTTCTTATTTATATCACTGTTAAGTTCTGTTCTTATTTATATCACAGTTAAGTTCTGTTCTTATTTATATCAATGTTAAGTTCTGTTCTTATGTATATCACTGTTAAGTTCTGTTCTTATTTATATCACTGTTAAGTTCTGTTCTTATTTATATCACTGTTAAGTTGTTCTTATTTATATCACTGTTCTTTCCTGTTACGTCATTGTTCTTCCTGTTCTTGATTATTTAGCTTTCTTTCTGTTCTTTATTTCACTGTATTTCTGTTCTTTATTTCACAGTATTTCTGTTCTTTATTTCACTGTATTTCTGTTCTTCTCTTTCCAACTGTGTTCTCCATGTTCATGCTGCTCTTCAACATCTTAAGATCTCTATTTTTTGTCAATGTTCTATTTTTCCATTAATATTCACTTATCTAACTGTCACTTACAAAATATGAAGCCTTTTGAAAAGCTTGATTATTCAAAAACAAAGAATAGCAACAAAAAAAAAAGCTAACAAAGGATACACACACTTCAAGAGTGAGTGTCTGACTCAGAACTTACATGATTACTTCAAAACACTTGCATGACCGTCATCCAACCTTCACAATTTGATACCTTGCCACTGTTATCTCCACTCACAACAGTAAGATTTGGGAGATTATACTCTGGTCCGGACATGAACTATATATGATATAAATAGATAATATGTTGTAAGGCTTGCATGGTGTATTATAGACACGAAAATTAAGATAATGAAAATAAAGCGAGAGGACACAATTTAACTCACTAACGGAACGTGTTGTGTGTTGAAGTTTTTGTGGTTTAAAATCTCAACAGGATAGGGTAGAAGAGATGAGAATAAGATGCTGGTGAAAGATAGGATGGACCCTGACGCCATTACAAGAACAGCTATGCTATGGACCACAGAAGGAAAGCGAAAGAGAGACCGGCCAAAAACAACTTGGCGGAGGACTGTGGAGGCTGAGATGCAAAGAATGAACCAGAGTTCGGGCACTATGCGAAGGATGGCTGCCGACCAAACAAAGTGGAAGCAATTTGTTGCTGCCCTCCAAGACGCCACCAGGCATGATTGCCACTGACTGCTTTGATAGTCTGCAGCTAAGGATCAAAGAAGAAGTATAGGACACACAATGAGGAAACCTGTTGATAGCATTACCAGGCAGTTCTTGTTCTGAAATCCTCAGGGTTAAGAGAGGCAGACGTAGACCAAAAAGACACACGGAGAAGAGAACTGGAGACAGGAGTGAAAGTGACAAGGAAGACATGGAAAGAAATTCAGCTGATAGCCCACAACAGGATGACTTGGCACGTGTTTCTAGAAGGCCTATGCTCCCTCTAAGCTAAAGGAAGGGCATTGACTGATTCACTGACTGACTTGAATGTGAGATTTTAAAAACAAAATTTAAAAAAACGGCCCAAGTGAATTCTCACAATTCGCAAAAGAGACCCCATCCTTAATGTCCAGAAATCATAGCCTTGTTGATTCATTGACTGAAGTGTCATTCTCTAACAGATGATCACTGACTGTCCTTAATTTCTCATCCTTATCCATATCCAATGTCCTCACTATGGGTGCTCAAGATTAGTCTGTAGTTTCTCTCATTGATGTGCATCCCTGTATGACCAGGAAAACAGATGCACCCCCAGTTCCTGAAGGACTGAGGCTTCTATGTTTGTTTTCCATTCATGTCATAGCCATCCATTTTGGACCTTCTGAAGCATGGATTGAGAGTCTAATAGAATAACTGCACTGGTTAGTGCTGTTTCAGACAGCCATCTTAGGGCTGCCAGTATACAGCCATCTCATGCTGCAGGTTGTCATCATTGTAAATTCAGACCCATCAGTGTATACTAAGGCACCACCATCCCCTTTGCTTTCTCACTGCACCTATCTTACACTCCCTGCCGAGAATGATGATGACTTGCTAGTAGTTTGTCCAGTTCAACTATTTTACTCCATTCTTCCCCCTTGAATATTTTTCCAATCATGGTCACCTCCTAGCTGTTGCCACTGTGCTATCCATGACATCTCTCTCACTAAAAACGCTCCCTTTATGTCTGCTATGTTCCCATGCAGGGGGTGTCTTTTTTCTATAGTTACCCGCACATAGGATTTTGCCTGGGCCATCACATATCTGGATTTTATCTACAGAAGTCATGCATGGAAGTAGATCTGGAGTCATCCTTATATGACCACATGCTATGCCCAACGCTATAGTATGTAGATTTGGATGTGAACCTCTGTCTGTGAGGCTAATTACACCCTCACTGACTCTTGAAAACATCCACATACTTTCAAGGATTCCCCCTGTGGTGAAACATGTTGAGAACACAGCATAGCACATTAAGCTTGGAGGAGTCACTTGAGGCCCAGACGTAATTCTGGCTTTTACCTGGTTGGCTGCATGCAGGAGGATATCATTATGGACCCATGACAGGCAGGGGGAGCTAAGAAGTGGCTCTGTGTTAGACATGACAATTCCTTAGGAGATCCCAGAACCACAGTGCAGTATTTTAACTCTGCATATTTGGAGAGCCCCCTTGGATGGCGAGGAATGTTTAGTATTAGTATGCCACACGCTTCTTCCTCTTAGCTTGGGACCAGATGTGATGATCCTTTAAATGCAAGCCAAGCTGGAGCACTGAAGCTCATGACTTCAACTTAACATGTTTCGGAAAGGCAGAAAAGTCACCAAAAAAGCCTAGATTTACAGCGTAGATAATACAAAGGTCTCTTCAACTTGGTATTGGCTGCAAAAGAGCAAGAAGCTCTGCAGCCCTAGTTAAACAGTAACAATAACGGGGTATGGGACTTCTAAAAGGTTAAGAAGCACTGAACTAGACCAACAGCTGAACTGAAATAAACACACAGATAAACTGGGGACTCTTGCACAGGATTAAATAGCAACCTAACCTTTAAAGTGAAGACAGGAGTACGACAGGGATGCACTACATTTTCTACATTGAAAGATCTGGAATATGCAGATGACATTGCACTGCTAGCACATTCACATCAACACATCCAGGAAAAAACGGATAGACTTAATAAGTATAGCCAGCAGGTGGGCTTGAACATCAACCTAAAGAAGACAGAGGTCATGACGCTCAATGTGAGCAACCCTGAGCCCATATCAGTAAGGAATCAGCAACTGGAACAGACAGATGCCTTCACATACCTAGGATGCATAGTAACACCAGATGGCGGAGCAAGCAAAGACATCAACAACAGAATGAACAAAGCAAGAACAGCCTTTTTTAGTCTAAACAACATCTGGAAGTCCTCTCAGTACAGCACAAGCACAAAATTAGGATTATATCAGAGCTGTGTGCTTTCTGTGCTTCTCTATGGCGCGGAGAGCTGGAGAGTTACAGAGAAGGAAATGTCGAAATTGTCCTCTTTTCACACAAAATGCCTAAGAAAAATTCTCCGAATCTTTTGGCCGAATACCATCACCAACCAAGATCTGCTTACTCGGAGCAAGCAAGAGGACATGCACACCATCATAGCTGGCAGACACTGGAGCAGGGTTGGCCATGTCCTCAGAAGAGACCCCGATGCCATCACAAGAACAGCTATGCTATGGACCCCTGAAGGAAAACGAAAGAGAGGCCGATCAAAAAGAACTTGGCGGAGGACTGTGGAGGCTGAGATGCAAAGAATGAACCAGAGTTGGGGCACTGTACAAAGGATGGCCGCCGACCGAGCAAAGTGGAATCAATTTGTTGTTGCCCTACAAGACGCCACCAGGCGTAATGGCCACTGACTGCTTTGATGGTCGGCGGCTAAGGATCAAAGAAAGAAGAACAGAAGCAAAGAACAAGGTGCTAGCAGCAAAACAGAAGTCCTGGGAAGAATTTGTATAAAAGCTAGAAAAAGATGCGCAAGAAAACCAGAAATTGTTCTATAAGACCCTAAAGAACATGAGGAAGGAAAAACAATGCCCTCTCAAATTTATAAAGGCCAAGCAAGGCAAATTGCTTACTGCCCCGAAGGAAGTAATGGAAAGATGGAAAGAATATTTCTCAGAACTCCTGGATGGTGAGCAAGGTCAAGCATCAGAAATGATAACCACTAGCACAGAAGAGGAAACCAATGGTGATGAAGATGACATAAAGATGGAAGAACTGAAGGCAGCACTGGAGAAAATCAAGATGGGCAAAGCAGCAGGGCATGATAGTTTAACACCAGAAATGGTTAAGTACATGGGAGCATCAGGCAACCTATTACTCTTAAGGGTCCTACAGGCAGCTGGTGCAACAAGACCAAACCAAAGGATTGGGAGACTGCCATCATAACACCAATTTTCAAAAAGGGTGACAATCGACAATGTGGAAACCAAAGAGGCATATCCCTTCTCAGTGTCCTTGGTAAAATCTACTCTAGAATCCTAGAGCAGAGACTCTGACGCCTAGCTGAGCCACAATTGGATGAGGTCCAATGTGGATTCCGAGCAAACAGAAGTACTCAAGACCTAATCTTCACACTCAGACAGCTAAGTGAAAAGGCCCTTGAGTATAAGAGCGAGATCCATCTTTGTTTCATAGATCTGGAAAGGGTGTTTGACAGGGTCCCCTGGAGCAAACTTTGGGACTGTTTGGCAAGGAAGAACATTCCAGCACCTCTGATTCATGCTATACAGAGCTTCTACAAGTCTTGCAGAAATTATGTGAGGACAGCAAACCATAAGTCAGAAGAGTTCAGGACCACCACTGGTGTAAGACAAGGTGATATCTTGTCACCTTATCTTTTCATACTCCTCATGGACGATGTCATCAAGGCACGTAAGGAGAGAACAAGAAAGTATCAGTGGGGTACTGGAAGATGAGACAGGTCTGTATTTCAGAGCTGACATTTGCTGATGATGTTGCCCTGATTGCTAAATCAGAGGCACATCTCCAATCCAACCTGCAAGTCTGGAAGGAAGAGCTGGAGAAGAGAGGGATGGTCATAAGCAGCTCTAAAACAAAATCCATGGTGATATCATGAGAAGAAAGAAGACACCAGATTAAGCTGGGAGAACAGGTCCTGGAGCAGGTCGACCACTTTAAATACCGCGGAGCTATTATAGACCAAAAGGGAGGCATCAAAGAAGAGTTGGCCACTCAAAAAGCAGCAGCTGGGAGACTTTTTCAGGCCATAAATCGAGGATTCCTCAGCAAGAGAGAGGTTGGTAAGAAAACGAAGATGGCTGTATACCGCTCCACCTATGTCCCAGTCTTGACATATGGATGCGAGTCATGGGCAATGACTACAACCCACAAAAGCCAGATCCAAACCTCAGAAATGAGGTATCTGAGGAAGGTGGTTGAAGTAACAAGAAGAGACAAGGTTCACAACCAGACGATACGTCAAGGCCTAAAATCCCACCCCTTGCAGACCAAAGTAGAACAGTCCCAACTAAGATGGTATGGCCATGTCTGCAGAATGGGAGAAGATCGGCTACCACGACAAGCATGGGAAACAAAGACACAGGGATCCAGACCCCCAGGACAACCCAGAGTCCGCTGGGAGGACAACGTTAGACAATCTTTGAAGGACCGAGGACTAGAATGGAACAAGGCCAGGAGGAAGACAGCCGATAGGATAGTCTGGCGCTCTCTCTTCCAAACCTCTACACCTCACGATAGAAGGGGAACGACTAAGTAAGTAGTAAGTAAGTTCAACATCAATGGGTGCTCTCATTGTGGCACTAGGAGTCCTACCTTTGAAACTACAGAGAAAGAAATTCAGACTAAACTGCATAACCAAAGTTATGTTAGATGAGAATCATTCAGTATATCCAGCTTTTACCAAATATTAACGACCAACTCAGGTCAGTTCAAAGAGTACTAGTAGATACCCAACAGGGTGGCAGTGTATGGAGGAACTCGTAGGTACACCTGGACGCTCTAAATCAGCGTGGTCCAACTGCAGTCCCACGGGGCCAAATGTGGCCCATGTGTAAATTGTTTTGTGGCCGGCGCTCATACAAAAAACTATTTCTTAAATTATAGGGTATAATTAATACTTTTGAGATGAGACTCAAAACATCTGGTGGAAAGTAATTTTTACTGCCTGCATCAGCATCCAAAACCATTCGATTGACATTGATTTCGAGACTCTGGTTAAAGAAAATCCACACTCCCCAAACTTCCCATTACGACGTAAGAATAAAACGAAAATTAATTCCATAGAAATCCAATGTTCATTGCAATTTTTAATTGTTATTTTTTCATTTCGCACTCTTCGATTTTCATCCATTTTTCACTGAACTTTTATTTTAAATAATTTGTTATCATGAATGGCCCACGAACTTTAAATTTTTGGTTTATGTGGCCCTCGGGGTTGAATAAGTTGGACCACCCTTTTTTTCTAAATACATCAATTAATAACAGTCATGAATACAAGCCAGTGGTGCCATCCTAACAGCTCAAGAAGCCGGACACAGAGTAACACCTGGCAGAAATACTGTTTTCACTGCAAAGGTGGTGGCAATACTAAAACCACCAAGAAATCGTCTCCAACAACCCTCCTAAAATAACTTTCAGCAATTCAAGCTCAAAGAAGCTTATCAGAATGCAGCAGACCAGACCAGAAGAGCTCCAAATTATATGATGGGTAATACTCTTCCTCTTAATATAAGCTGTGCAGTAATAGGTCACGAAAACTTATTTCTTCTTCTTCGTAAACTCTCAGACGTCTACTTGAATATTTTCAAAGACAGCAGTGGTCAGCTTGAGGCTATTTATATCTTCATTGAGTTTTTCCAGGAATGGTATTGGTGACAGCCATATGTGCTTTCTCTGTTCCTCATATGTAGTGTGGCCGCATGACCTACTACCATAGCATTTATTCGTGCTAATAACTAATTATAATAAAATAATAGAAATTACTATTAACCACTATAGAAAGTAAACAGTGCAGTTACGACATCTCGTAGTGAATCATAAAGACGAGATACATTAAGTATAGAATGACATAAGATGTACTGAAACTATGTCAAGCTTGGCATACCAAGGCTACTTTCGGCGGGAGTTGCCATAGCAAATAGTGACGTGAATGGGAATAGCCTTACTCCCTGTAAGATCGCTTGATAGAATGACCAGTAAATAAATTAACAAAATAATAGTTTGTCCAATGAAACAGTAGCCAGAATCACACACCATCGAAAAGACGCTCAGAAATAATTTTCTGAAAGTCAGTTGTAGAAAAGAGCCATTGCATAAAGGACGTGATTCTAACTTTGCGTGGTGAACAACCTGGCGTTCCCCAGGTCTGTCACAAAAAGTCCTAGGCTCCTACGTTGAGATATTCAACAAGAACCATAATGTATTTCCTTACTCTTCAAGTATTTGCAGACGCATATTAAGATAAATCTGTATGAAACAGATTTTCCTACCTTGTGGTACACAAGTAAGTAGCTCGAACGAACTTTTTATTTTAGCCTAAGTCAGAGACATGCTATGATTAAGTAAGGCTAGAAATGAAACTAGTGGAAATAGAGATATAACAAGCAGAGGCCCTCCACCTAAGGCGCCCTGTACTAGAATATCTTCAATAAAGAAAGCTGAGGAAAATACTGATGTTAAGGAATATTAATATCCCTGTTGGATTGAAGCAAAAAGTGGAAGATTTTTAATACATGAAACGGATTCTGTACTTGAGAACCATTGTAAGTACTGAATTGTACAAATGCTGCTGTTTTGTGGAAAAGCTTCCACGGTTCAATAAAACTTAATATTTATCAAAGGAGTTGCTGAAGATCATTTACCATTGAGCTAGACCCGTGGTTGTGAATCCATGTCAAGTATTGTGCTGTACCAATCATCATCACCACTACTGTCTCACACAAACACACCATAAGAGGAACGAACCCCCCTGGGTCATAAAAAGATTGAAACCAAGAAATTTATATCTCTGGCGGACTCTAAGCCAGTAAAGTTCTAACTTGGAATATACAAGTAAACCAAACTCAATTAGCCCAAAATAATTAACACTGCCACAGTAGGACATCTTTGAAGCATATGTTCAACAGTAATTTTATTGGTGTCACAGTTACACTCATCTGTAGTTCCTATCTGTAACTTGTTGAATAGATGTTCTCCCAATCTTCTGTGGCCTGTGCAAAGTCTGAAGATTACCACTTGTTCTCTTCTGCTGAGCTGGTAATATGCATCACATCTTTGGTGGTCTGGAAGCCCTGCATCCCGTTTTTTCTGGTAACTGCTTCTGATAAAAATCTTTGTCTCTTCAAAAGTAAGGCATGTATCAGGCTGAGGTAGCCTTTCACCCTCCTTTGCCAATCTGTCAGCCTCTTCATTACTGGGGATGTTGCAATGAGATGGAATCCATTGTATCACAACTCTTTTGAATCACTGACATAGTTTGTAGAGTATTACTCTTAGGTCCTCCAATCAATCAATCAATACCCTTTAGTTCCCCAAGGAGCACAGACCCTTCAACAAACACATGCCAAGTCTTCCTGTCCCGTGCCCACCGCTCATGTTTTTTCCATGTTTTCCTCATCATTTATATGCATGTCTGCCCTTCAGGCTTCAATACCACTTTGCTGTCCATTCGTCAGTTATTATTCTTTTAATTAAGCTTTTGATCTCTGCTTTACTCATCCCCACATTTATTTGGTTTCTATTATTTCTACTTTTCTTGGCTTCTTTATCTGCCTTTTCATTTCCTTCTATGCTGACATGTGAAGGTATCCAAGCTATTAGTATGGAACATCCTCTGGAGTATAGTTAAGTATTTGTCAGTAATATCTGTTCTGCTATATCAAGTCTACTGCATTCTCGTAAGTTTCTTATAGCTTAAACAGCTGAAAGTGAGTCTGTTAATATTGTTAATTTATGAGGAGGGTTGCTAGAGAATATTTCCAGAGCTTTCAGAATTGCAACCATCTCTGCCATGAAAATAGATGTATTATTGATTATACTATATCCTTTCACCATTTGCCACATGGGAATATAAATTCCTATCCGAAATTTGTTATAACTTCCCTTAGCTTCATCTGTGTACCCTGCAATTCTGATATTTGTTGAATATATTTCCTGGCTTTGTTTTTGATAGTGGCCATTGTCGTAATGAACAATTGGGTATAAAATGGACAAATGGAAAATTCCTGGGGGACCTGGATTTCGCAGATGATGTAGCATTCTTAAGTTCAACACCAAGACAATCCCAAGAAGCAATAAATAATTTGTGTCATCTCTCGGTTAAAATAGGTCTCCAAATAAATGCCTCTAAAACTAAAGCTATGAACTTTTCTAACGAGACCTTTGATATCATCTTGAACGGGGAAAAACTACAGAAAGTTGAAAGTTTCAATTATTTAGGCAGTAAAATGACTCAGGATGGTGACACAACAAGAGAAATCCATACTAGAATTGCTTTGGCAGCTAGCGCCTTCAATAGATTATCTAACATTTGGAAATTACGATCATTGAATATACATACCAAGCTTCGTCTGTTTAATTCAAATGTTATCTCAGTGTTAACATACGGCTGTGAGAGTTGGAAAATAACAAAATCATTGGAGAACAAGCTGAATACATTCGAGAACAAATGTCTTAGAAAACTCATAAACATCAGTTGGAAAGAATTCAAGACTAATCGACAAATAAGAGAAGACTCTAGGCAGAAATATGTCTCCGACTATATAAGGAAAAGACGATGGTCATATATCGGTCATGTCCTACGAATGCAAAACAACAGAATACCACTACAGGAGCTCACTTGGGTTCCTGAGGGTAAGAGGAAAAAAGGAAGACCAAAAGAAACACTCAGAAGAACAATAATAAGAGAAGGAAGAACGTTGGGCCTAAATAATGTGCAAGAGCTAAGAGGAGTGGCGTCACAACGAACAACCTGGAGAGCACTGGTTTCTGCCTTATGCGCAGTGTTTGGTGCTTAAAGAATTTATTATTATTATTATTGTCGTAAAGTGACATCTGTATGGACAACAGTTCAAAATAGCCCACTTTTTATAAATTCAAAACGATAGAGATAACATAATATAGGAATAAAATATTGGGTTGCGATTAGCTTCTTCGCCCCGCCTGCAAACATATCGCTTTCAATAGGCCTTACTGTAGAGAAAATAAATGTAACATGTTTGAAACAAATCGAGGCGTAATTTTTGTTCTAGACGGAAGGAGAGACACGGAAGGAGGGGAAAGGAGCGACAGAATGCTACCATCAGCACGCGTTGTTTGGAATCAAAAATTGTAACGAACGCACGATATTGGTGTTGCTGTCATTTTCGACGGAGTCATCTGTCAAGTTATTTGCTTATGTTTGTATCATAAGTATAATTGTGTCTTTACCTGCGATGTCAGGTTGATTAGGGGTTGTCTTCCCTTGTTTATTCATTCATTGTGTTTGACCTTTAGGGTCAGAGGTTGTCAGTTCGGGCGTAGGCCTATGGGAAGGTTTTTTAAGCGGGAGTGAGATATACTTCCGGGAAGCCGGGAGGTCCTGTTTTTCTGAAGGGACCAAGAGTCCATTGTTTTTCGGGGAGAATCTTCGAAGTAACTGCTATGGCAGTTTTCCCCAGTGAATCTCTGTGCGTCGGGATGACGACAGAATTCCTTGTGTAGTTCTGAGGATTCATTTACCAGGTAATACCGACCTTTATGCATTATTACGCTTTTCGGTGGCAGAACATGTAAAGGATTACCTAGGGTGAACAGCAGTTCACGGATCCGCCATTTCAGAACTTATATATTTGTGCTCGAGGTAGCCATCCAAGACTGTTAGTCTTATATTGTCCAGAAATCCAGTGACGAAGATATATTGTGGGAGCCGCAGATTGGCGGAACTTCTATCTACAATATGTATTACTGCAGGGTTGATGATAACCTATTTAACAGAAGTACACGGCCGACGTCAGAACGAGGCCTGTGCTTCCGGCTATTATACTACAGCCTGATATGTGCAATTGGCAGGGAGTGCCAAGTTGCACCTGTGTGTCAAGGTAACTAAGGCATCTGACGCGTTTAGTCAGAGACGCCAAGGGCGACGCTACGAACTGTCATTATTGAAGAACTTTGCTATTGACCATGCACGTCTATTCTGATGTTTACCTTTTTGAATGCCAAATGTATACCTATCGATGTCAGGTCAGCATGACCTTGTTACACTGACTGTTCCTGTTGATACTATGTGTGTTCCCGTCAATAAATGTCTTGAAACATGCCTGCAGTGTCAAAGCATCCTTGATTACTGCATGTGAGAGTATGGGTTGCAGGATCTACATCTATACGAGCCTAAACACATTCGCGTCTTCATTCGCACCCACACTCAATTCATCATACGCTCGCACTACACATCTAACAACATGTATACTGTCTTGGGCCAGTGATCACCTCAACAAGAAAAAAAGACAGTTACAATTGGCTTTGGCAGTTTGAAAATATGACACAAGGCCAATACATGTTCGTCTTTTGGTCACGCAGTGGAAATATATAAACACACACACCGCTCTCATTTCCTGTATTGTAGCGTAAATTTTGACGAAACCCAGACATTGTCGTTTTAGTTTGAAAAAAGCGTTGGAGAGAGGGAAAAAGATGGTGTATATTTATTTAAAAGGAAAAATATGAAATTACAAACTAAAAGGAATATGGCCATAAAACTTAGATAGTTTTGTGGAATAGGGTCTCCTGATCAATAATATATCTTAAATCACAAAATAGTCCAACTAATAACCAAGATATTGCAATAATACTATATATTCTAGGACAGACTGACGAACACACTCATGCCTGCTTATTTTAGCCATAACATTTTTTGAACGCATTTTTGAAATGAGGAAGAAGAGGGTACATGTAATCTGATTGGGTGGAGTTAGAAAGAGGGAGAGAGGTTTTTGGTTGGCCCGAAACTAAATATATTTTTGCAGAGTAACACATAGTGGTTTGGAATTATTTTTTTTTTAAATTTGATTCAAAAATGTTAGTCGCCCTAGCCCAACACATTTAATATTAATGAAAACTTTGAAGGCTGGACGCCATTTGTCTAAGAATCTGTGTCCCTTGAGCAGGACTATGTACTAGAAGTGTGAATTTTTAAATAAAACTAAACTAAATAAATAAAAATTCATAGTCTCACCGGCAGAAAAGCTGAATCTGTGCCAAGTCATCGTTCCTGTGTTTATTCATTGAATTTGTGGTAAGACAGAAATTATTAACATTATTTATATTATTGATTGTGTTGTATGACTTGGGTAATGAATATATTTTACGACTGTAAGTACATAAGTCACTAGCAGACCTATGCAAGGCCTATTTGTTGCTCCACCATATTAACAAACTACCAGAGGTGTAGAACCAAAAGATTACATAGGTTGTCAGCAAGGGATCATATCACCCACCTTATTTTATGGAAAAAGATCAATGATAATGTTGTAGAGGTGTTGCGGCCATTAGAGGAGAGGAATGTGAAAACTGGTACAAGTTGTTCCCTCAATCTAGATTGGATGAGCTGGGTTGGTCAGAGAGATCTGACCCTGTTCTTTTATTTTGAATGCATTATTAATTGTGGATTTGGTGGATTAGATATTATGTTAAGACAAACCATAATTTTCATGTTGCAGTGTTTTTGTCTGGCACTGTGCTAGTGCCAGCTTCCTGAAAGTATACTCTGTGTAAGAGAGAAAGTTGCTGTAGTGGTACAAGCTCTCTACCACTGGAATTGTAATCTTGGTACAAGCTCTCTACCAAGATTGCCCCAGGAAGATTGAGACAGTGGCCGTTGGCCGGAAAGACAACTAACATCTAGCTTCACGTGCCAGATAAGTGCATAAGACCTGGCACAGAACGATTCATCAACTATCTACCATATAATAATATAACTGTACAAAATAAAAAACATTTCCACCAAATAAAGTGTATCAAGTGAAAAGAATATGTGTGAATAAAGACGGGATGATGTACAACCCCCAACCCGCCATCTAGTACCAGTTAAGCAGTAGTAGAGATTTATTAACACCATTATTAGAATTTAAATTATGTGCTTGGACAGATTGTCCCCTTTTGTTTAATTGAAGTGCATATATATAATTTGATTTTGATAGTCCTGACCAAAATAATATTAGGTTCAGGACAAAATAAATTGTTAAATACCAAATTTAAAACACTGTATTAGTTGAGTTGATCATAGAAATTAATAGTTGTGAGTGTTTTGTGTATTGGGTTACCATCACACCACAATTACATTACCCTAGACATTTAGACGTAGACACCATTTATTCTAAGTGTAAAATATAACTCTGAGTGAGATCTTAGGGTGGTAGCAGAAAGGTTCCCTGAGAACACACCCCATCAATTGTTAGACTCAGGGGCCTTCACAGCTTGACCTCACTCAGTTACAAATTAAATACAACACCAACATTCATAACATCTAAACCCACCACAGCCATATCAGTTGTTTTATTAATTATGTCTGCTAAGTGGTAGTCTGTATCTGGTTTCTTGAGTTCCCAGGGTGGTACCACCGGCTTGTATATACATACTACTGTTATTAATTAATGCATTTAGGGCATCCAGATGTACTAGTTCCTCCATGCATTTCCAACCTGTGGGGTATCTACTGGTATTCATAAACCTGTTCTGAGCTGATGTTAATTGATATCTAGCAAATGCTGGAAAAGCGGGATGAGTCTTGTCCAACATAATTTTGGTCATGTAATTTAGTCTTAGTTCCTGTCTCCGAAGTTCCAAAGGGAGGACTCATAAGGCCACCTCCAGAGCACCCCTCAATGTTGATCTGATTGCACCTGCAATTGTACATGTTTGGTGCTGAATTCTATCTAATTTAATCTACTGACTATGTGCTGAAGAATCATATACTTCGCTTCCATAATCAATTTTGCCTCTAATGAAAGATTTATAAAATGTGATCATTGTCTTAGTGCTTGCACCCCATCCATGACCTTTCAAATATCTTAGCATGTTAGTTAGTCCTCTACAAGACTCTACCAGTCTATCTATGTGTTTGTTCTAGTTCAATTGTTAGTCTAGTGTCATTCCTAAGTATCATTTGTTGCCCTTGTAAGTTTATGTCAATTATCTTATTCTTAATTATCCTTCCTTTACTGAGAATCATTCCTACTGTCTTATTTGCATTTAAGTGTTTAACTTTTTTTTTGCATTTAACTCCCCATTTATTCATCCATTTATATACTTTATTTATTTGTTTCTGAAGATTATTATATAATATTGTTAGATTTTTCCCAGTTCTCCATATACAGGGTGTTTATAAAGTCGCTGTGCAGTGAATGTGAAAAATATTTTAGAAATTACGTCACGAATGATGCAAATTTACGTCATGACATTCTGTGTTCCACAATCCCGTGTGCAGCATTACACAACAAGCCCAAGCCGTCGTTATATTCAATGTTTCATTGCTGAAAGGAAATGGTGTTAGCCATTGAAAACCACATTTCTGGTGACGTAGTCTCGCCCGAGCGTAAATTTCACTGCACAGCGACTTTATAAACACCCTGTAGAAACATCATATGCCAACTGCGTCAATTATTTTTGATATCATATCGTGAGCCTAAATACTTCATTCAAATTATTTACCTTCATTGTAAAAATTGAAGGGGATAAAACCGATCCTTGAGGAATGCCTGTAAACGATTAAATTTGTACAACAAACTAAATAAAAAGGAACGACGTAATAAGTTAGGCTACATGAAGACAATTAAAAATAAAATTACGCAAACGACTCCATGAATTCCAGGAAAAATCCAGTATTACAACGGAAAGGTGTGACAGCTCGTTTCAGTTTCCTATGCTTTATATTTTATTCAGCTATCTATCGCAAACCACAATATCACTTACATTAAATTAGTTTTAAATAGAAGGCTTAAACTTTTAAAAAGAGAACCAGAATATCACTCACATAAAATTGGTTATAAATATAAAACTTACATATTTAAAAAGAAAATAAGACTAAATGTGATGTACATAATGTTTCCTGGTTCGTCGTCATGAGAATCACGAGCGCTGCCAGATAAAAATTGTGAAAAAAGGCCAAACACCTTCACAATAAAAGTCAAAATAAGTCAAAATATTAAAACACAATACTTCTGACAAAGGATATGGGGAAGGTTCAAGCGGGATATCAATGATGACCTTGATCTGGAGCTTTTTTATTTTTATTTTAAAGGCCAAATTATTTAAACAGATTATTCATATTGACATCACACAAAAAAAAAAAAAAAAAGCTCAAGGTCATCATTGATATCCCCGCTTGAACCTTCCCCATATCCTTTGTCAGAAGTACAGGTCTAGTGTTTTAATATTTTTGACGATGCAGTAAAGTCCTTACAACATTTATTCGAAAACAAAAGTTAGACTCTGATTCTTACAGTTCCGTCAAGCTGATGCAGTTGCATTATGTTTCATGCTTTTATCTTAAATGATGGTAAAAAAGAGAATATCCTCTCAAATACAGCATTACTCACTGGATTTATTAAACACGACAGCACGTGTGGCGAGTTCTTTAAATGCCTTATATTAGAGTATACCAATCCAAAACATTTCACTTTATGTGGGGAGTCATATTTCTTAAACTGTGGCTCTTTTCTCCAATAAACAAAAGTAATTTTTCTGTATTGCTCTTCTAAAGTGATGATGATGTTTTCTACAATGTGTTTAAAAGATAACTCCGAAAAAGGGGGGCTTGATGTCTAGTTCAAAATTATCACAGGGCTCAATTTTGACAGCCTCGAAAAGTATATCTAGTTGGGGGAAGTCTACGTCTAACTTGACCGAGAGATTCTTCTTGCATAGATAAACATGTTGCCTTGACATTTTCTATTTCTTGATGGGCC
>JAMPIV010002989.1:0-61895 GCA_024509875.1 Oreohelix idahoensis
TGGGGTGAATTATTGGGGAGATGATGGAGGGTTTATATAGAGGGTGATGGGGGGATTAAATTTAGGATTATGGGGGTTGGATGTTGGGAATGAAGTGGGGGAGTTTGGAGTTTGTTTGTGAGGTAAGATGAGGGTAGGGTTGGGGTGTTGTGAAATGGGAGTTGTGAATAAGGTGTTTTTGTGGGGGGAAGGTGGATGAATGGGGGATTTGTGTGGGTGGGGGGGTGATGGTTGGGTGAATAAGGTGAGAGGGTATGATGTATGGGGGAGGGTTTAAGTGTATATGTAGTGGGGAAAATGTGGGGGGAAGATGATTTTTAAAATAGGTATGGTATGGTGTGGATAGGGGGTTGTGTTTAAAGGAGGGTTATTTGTTGAGAAGAAGATGATTGAGGGGGAAGGTGAGTTTGGTTGTTGTTTGTTGGAAAGATGTATGTGGGGGGGGGTGGGGGTGGTGGGTATGTATGTAATTGCATTTGGGGGGGGAAAAATGGGTGCCCCCGTTATATGAAGGGTGGGGGGACTAATGGGTATGGTCTGTTAAAGGGGGAACCTGTTGGGGGGTAGGGGTGAAGGGAGTCAGGGGCTTAGGGACTTTAACCTGTAAGGTGTTTCACATGGGTTTTAAGGGGTATTCCTGGGAGGTGAGTGGTTCATTTTTCATTTGGGTTGCAATGGACAAGGCCAGTAAAGGTGTCCCTTTTGTTTGATTTTCTCTCTCGAGGGGATACTTCTGTTAGGAGGTTTACATGATATATTTTCTCCTTTCCTTTCTTGTCTATTTTATAATTGGTTCTAGATATCTTTTCTAGAACGGTGTATGGACCTTGCCATCCAATTTGCAACTTGTTACTACTGGCGGGAAGTAAAAGAAGCACCTTCTCTCCCACATGTAATTCTCTATCTTTCGCTTTCTTATTAAAGTATGCAGCATGTTTTTTTCCTGGCTTGTCTGAGGTTATCATTTGCAAGTTTCCAGCCAGTTTTTTAGATGAGTGGTCAGTTCGTTCACATACGCATATGATGAGGTAACAGTCTCTTCTGCCTTCTCATCGGTCCACGTCCTCAATAGGGCTTCCAATGGACCTTTTATTGGCCTCCCAAATAACAGGGTTGCGGGGTGCCATCCCGGTTGAACTGTGTGGAAACTTCCCGGTACGCAAACAACGCAGCGGGCAAAAATTGGTCCCACGTATCAGGTTTTTCATGGGCCAGCTTTCTCAGGATGGAAATGAGAGTCCCATTGAACCTCTCCACCTGGCCGTTCCCTTGGGGGTGATACGGACTACAATGAAAATGCTTGGCCTGGAAGATCCTAAATACCTCTTCTGTTAGTCTCCCCTTGAACTGTGAGCCGTTATCAGTCAAGATTTGGTGAGGGAAACCTAACCTCGTGAATATTGTGAGTAATGCCTCTGCCACATGCTTCGAATCAATTGATGACAGGGCTACCGCCTCTCCCCACATGGAACATGTGTCCACCAGAGTCAGAATGTAACTGTTCCTCCTCTTTGTCCGAGTGAGAGGTCCCACAATGTCCACCGCAACTCTCTCAAAAGGTGTTCCCACTATGGGCATTTCCCCTAGAGTTGCTGGGGCAGTCCAATGCTTTGGAGCTACCCGTTGGCATTCTGGACATGATTTTACATATCTTTTTATATCCTCAGTTATTCCTGGCCAGAAATAATGACAAGCTATGCGCTGACCTGTAGCGCTGATCCCCATATGACCACTGAAGGGAATAGCATGTCCTAATTCCATCACCTTCTCCCTATATGCCTTGGGAAGGACCAGCTGTCCGTGACCATTGGATCCAGTTCCAGCCTTCCTATATAACAATTTATTTTTCATATAATATTCTCCTTTGTTTGGAGGTGTATGGCATTTAGGTAATTTTTTATAACACAGCTTGAGTGACCTATCTTCAGCTTGTGCCTTCCTCATCTCCTCTGGATGAGTATTTATAGGTTCATCTTCCTCCTTCCTTGACTGTGACCTGGTCTGCACTGTTGCCATAATCACAGGTCTCTTGGGATTCCCCAAGAAGACATAACGACATCCCAATATTAGAGGGTATATGGGTTCGTTTATAACTGCTGCTTTGATGATCCCTTCCACATAACGAGTTTTCACCTCTATCCTAGCTACGGGAAGTGTCATGGTTGCTATATCCTTAGTCGCCCCTTGTATCTCCACTGTCTCTGTGGTATACTGATCTGGGTTCACTAGGTGCGAACTGACGACTGAATCATAATCTAGACCTGTATCATAAAGGCACCTTATGGTGACCCCATTACATACAACGTCCTCACATACTGGGGGGGGTGATAGGGCTCATGTGGCTTAATAGGTTTTGCCTTTACTCCCTTGTTCCCAGTTTTCATTGCAGCAAAGGTGGAAGGTTTTCTTTTACAGTCATGGGTGTCATGGCCATCCCTCTTACACCATTTACAATATTTCTTTCCCTGGTTAACAGGTTTTCTTTCATTATATTGAGGGTTTCTGTCACGTTGTTCGTACCTGGACCTATCATAATATGGTTTATTCTTGTTAAACTTATCTCTATTGTCATATTTGTTCTGAGGTTGAATTTGGGGACCCTTATTATGATCTATATGTTTCTTCTTTGCTCCTGCCAACTCTGACTGGGCTGCTAGATATCTCTCAGCTACATTTAAAATATCCACCAGTCTCTCTGCACCCTGTTCTGTGAGAAACTTTCTCAAGTCTGGAGCCATGGACTCTCTAACCTGCTCCATCATAACCATTTCCTTTAAATCTTGGGTTTTCCCCAGAGCAGTCCATTTCTCCAAATAGGTCTCTAGTCGGGCCGAGAACTGGTGGTAGGTCTCCCCTGTGAGTAATTTAGCCTGTCTAAATTTCTTCCTATAAAATTCACAGTTTTTCTCGTATCTGACCAATAGTGCATGTTTAAGAATGTCATAATCGTCTTGGTCATCTTTACTGAGCTTGGAAAATACTTCATAAGAATTTCCCCTAAGTCCCTGGGATACTTTAAGGCTCCACTTATCCTTCTCCAACCCATATGTTGTAGCTAAACTTTCAAAACGGCTAAGGAAGGACTCAATATCATCGTCTTTCTCAATAAAAGGATCCAAATGAAACCCCATGGCTGATGAGGAGGCCCCCTGGCTTGCAGCTGAGTCGGAAGTGGATGGGCTAGTTCCATTTTCAGGAGCATGGCCTTGTAACTCTAACTCTCTTAGTCGTAACTCATGCTCCCGCTGTAACCTTTTATCTTCTGCTTCCCTTTCAGCAGCCAGTCTTTTGTCTTCCCTTTCTGCCTCCAACCTCTTTTCTTCTTCTTTCTCTCGTTCCGCCTCCCTCTGTAGACGTTTTTCCTCCTTCTCAGCCTCAAGTTTCTTTTCCTCCAACTGCAGCCTCTTAATCTCAGCCTCCCGATCAGCCTCTAATTTCTTAAGTTCTCTAGCATCTTCTAACATAATTCGTTTCTCCTCCGCCAATCTATCAGCCTCTAATTTCTTAGCCTCCCTAGCATCTTCCCTTTCTCTGGCTATATATTTATCAACCTCTGCTGTAACATAATCAATTAAAATCTGTCCCTCCATACCCATTTCCTTCGCAGTCTGCACAGCAGAAGATCTGTACTTGGCCAATTCTGCCATCTTAATATTCTATCCAATGTGATTTAAATAAACCAAAATATCTAATTAGTATCTAATTAACAGGCCAACACAGAGAAATGTCAATTCACCAAAACCTCCACTTATTTACTTATTATAAAACTTTGGAAATCCCGGACGAGCCAATCCCACTATATGTGGTGGGTCGATATTACTTATATATATATTTGTGTAGCAGATGTGAAGTCAGCTATGCTAGCTCCTGAGGAAGTTTACCTTTTAACTATATGTCAGGAAACCTGTCTTGCTTCCACCAATGACTACCACCCGCTATGTATGTTATCCCCAATTTATATGTTAATGTATGGATGTTGTGTAGCTACGTGTCTAGGGTATATGCAATGCATGTGCAGAAAATAACAACAACCACACTTTAAGGTTAATAAACAATTAAGTAAACAACCCCCTATTGAATTTTGGTCTGAACAATTGTTTTCAAATGTATTAAGTATAATTGAGTTGATTCATAAAAAACATTAAGATTAAACATTTATATACAGTTACACACAATCTAGTTTCACTACTAAAGTCCTTTTATTTCTGACTAGGAAGTGTTCTTGTTGTAATACTCTAGTCCAAACTAAAGCACATATTTTGGGGAATCACTACTGTCATCATTTTATTTAATCTGGTTGAAATATCAAATTGTGGAGAATAGTTCAGTGAATTCACAAGGCCCCAAAACACAGGGCTTATCTTAAGATAGGTGTCGAAAATTCTGCGATGTCCTGGTTATAAATCTTCCTCCTCACAGCACTGCTCAGCTTTCAGGATTCAAGATAAGGTAGGCCCTCAAATCATATGGCCTCGAACAGTTACCAGGGTTGAACAACAACGTGACTGGCTCACTTCAGTTTCACACCCAGAAACTCTGGAAGTAGAGGATTAATTTCCCCTCAAAATAATATTCTGACCTATCTCCATTTGTAACAGTTTTACAGATATCAACCAATCAAAAAATCAGAACATAATACATAAATAATTATTTTCCCCCTCGGGTAGTGTGCTCTAGTATCATTAAATATCTCAAACATATGTTTTTTTTTTTTTTTTTTTTTCTTCCTAGTCCTAATACAATATTATAATTTCATAAATACATTCAGGTAATAACATGGATTACATAAAGATGGCCAGTGATTTTCTGGCTATACTTGAACATTATTCATTAAAGTCTTTTCCCTTATTAATCTCTCTTTATCCCAACTTTTAAGTAAAACTGCAAGGATTTTATTAAGTTCTTTCCCCACAATGATAATATCTTTCTTAGCAACTCGGTGAAACAACACAAAGTTTGATGTTAACTTTACTCTTTATATAAATTTATATGTTCTTTTATCTCCCAAAGTACAAGCAAAGCTGTAGGGCTTTTACATGAAGCTATAAGATTATCTAACCCCATTTAATGAGTGTACGTAACATGTTGAAATGGCACTTGTACGACTGGGACTCTCCCCTTCAAATATTCATTCATAATCAATATGGCAAACACATTTTCAAATACAATAATAATTATATAAATGTTGGTCTTACCGAAATATCGAATTTTTTTCACTATGTAAGTAAATTACAGGCCATAAATGGTCACACAAGATCTCCTGCTGAATAACAGAACAGCGAAGGCATCTGATCACACTTGTCTGTAAACGTTATTAACTTTACATGTGAAAGTTTAAATTGAAAGTGGCAAGGAACGCTCGTCTTTCTGAGTATTTATTTCACTTTCTTAGTTATGCTCAGCAACCAATCAGGTGACTTCCGTTCCTACGCGTCTATTTTCAAAAGCTAACCTACAATTTTCAAATCAGGAGACACCCCTTTCTATGGCCTCAATATGGCTAGCTTCAGTAAAGAAATCCCAGGCACGTCTTTATATGTCTTCATTCTACCATATCGCTAGTATTATCTAAGTCATGTTAATCCAGAATGAAAATATTTACTTATTCTACCGTTTTGTCATCTAATGCATCAGGTTTCACACTTCTAGCTATTATTTTTACCCTTTTCGTCTTTCCTGTATATTTATTCAAATAACATATTTTTCTTATACAGTAGGCTAAAATATTTAGACTAACGCATATTATATATTTAACAACTAATTAGTAGCATTTTAATCTTCATTTCTAGTCTTTATTTTTCCTATCGCTCGTTTAGGCCATTTAGTTTCAGTTTAGAAATTCAAACAGGGTCTATGCATTTCCCCCGTTCTCTCCCTTGTCTTTTCCAAGAAATACACGATTTCCAACTACACTAACTTTCACGCATGCATTTTGGGTAAGGCTTGCAAGTCTGTAACGTCACATTGGCATTTTCAACTATCGGCGTTTTACGCGTTAACCCTTTAGGAACCAAGAAATAAAACTAGTCTTTTGGTGGTGTGGTAATACCTATGTTATTTTATACCTACAAACTACTAGATGCTATATTTTGATCGGTGAAATATCGGATATCATCACAACAATATGAAATACTATCCACTACCTTAACTAATTAACCAACTCTAAACACAAGACAAAGGGCAATGATATCTCAAACCACTCTCAGATTATTTTTACTATTAGATTTTACAAATACTGGGACTAGTGACTCACTTAATGTAGGGTACTAAGAACCTTTAAATCCCGGACGAGCGTCCCAATTTATGTGGTGAATTAGTTGTTATTATTGGTTTAAATATTATATTAATCGTATCTGGTGTGAGGTCAGCTATGCAAGTCCCTGAGGTTTATTAAATACAAATAAGTTTACAGGGTACTTGTCTGCTTCCACCACGACCTCACCCGATTATATATCTTCCCCTACTGAAGTGTATTGGTGTGTGTATGTTGTCTAGCAAGTGTCTAGGGTACATGCAATGTGATGAAATGTATGAACAAGACAACAACTACACCTATTACTAATAAACAATGATTAAACAAGTCACTGAGTAAAGTTTGGAAGGTAACTTATTTTTTTTATAATTTATTTTCCTGTATCTAGTTATTCTTCTGACACAGGAATAATCAACTCAACATGATAATGAAATTATTTACAACTAATTATTTTACAACTGTCATTGAGTCGGTGTTATCCCACAATTACTTATATGTTTCAAGCTGGGAAAATGTCAAGTATTTCTTGCTCCTAGAAAAGGGTACAAGTTTATTGAACGTTTTTGTTCCTCACTGTCTGATACTCTATCTTTTGTGAAAACTGAGAGAGTGGAGTGTTTGTGATATCAATTTCCCCAGACAAGTCTTATCTGAGGTCTCTGGAACCAGGCTGGTTGAAGTATGTATAAAACGCCAGCCTCCACTGCCAAGACACGATTCTGCTCCTATAGGTAAATCACTGTGTAGGCACTCAGTAGTTAAGCCTCACTGCAGAACTTAGGGACAGGTGTTAGATCACCTGGGCTCACTCGTAGATGAAACTCTGGAACAATACAAATGTGTCCCACTCAGCATCTAATAATCTCTCTCTTTCATTATTCTAACATGGCAATATCATGAGACATCAGTATGGTAACTAAACAATTAGTTAACGTTCTCAATTTGGTTGGTACCCCCTTCTGGATAAATAACTTTCAAACCACCGTTTGACATTTTCCTTGATAAAGGAAACATTTTACATTAATACTATCAAGTCATGTACAATCACGGTGACTTGCTGAAGAAGACGGCCAGTGATCTTCCTGGTCTTATGTCATAACACAACTTTTTCTTTTCATCCTAAATATTTAATTTTCTTTTCTCCCCATATGGCAGAAAGCCTGCCTGGCTTTTCTACACCAGGTTAATACTGTTTCCTAACAACGCTGTGAAACAACACAAAGTTTTGATGTAGCTTCCCTCCAGATAAATGTTTCCCCTTTTAGGTTCATACAGAGTCGATAATGCATACATGATACAAATGACAATATAAATGTTGATATAAAGGTTTTCATATTTACCGCAATCAAAGAAATTTTATACACCAAAATAGGGCGATATATGGAAACAAATCCAGATCGCTGACTGTGCAGAATTAGCAAACAAGACAGTACTCTTGCCTTGTCTATAACAACACGTCTTTAGTGTAAGAAATTTTTCATCTAGTGGCCCCTAATACCAACTACTAATTGGTTTTATACAACCGTTAGTCTATTACACTACAGCCAATCAGAGACTGTTTCGTGAATAGCGTTCCTTTTCAAATAAAACTGACCTCAAATATTCAAATTAAGGACTCCTTCCCAGTTTACCCCACCTACCTACGTTTACCCCACCTACCTACGGGCGAAACTGAGAAAGATTTTCAAGTCTATCTGTCTTCTGTCCAACTTCTTTATTTCTTAATAGTTTTAAATACTCCTTATCGGACATTAACCTTAATTTTTCCTTTTATTTTAAACTACCTTATCGGACGTTAACCTTACGGCGCCACGTCACATTGCGTGTGTGTATATATATCGTCTGCTAAAACCAGCGTGTGAATATATGTCCAGAACGCGGGTCGAGAAAAAGGGGGTCTTTCGAACGCCCGTCATGGTATTAATGTTAAACCGCGGCAAATCGTTTAGGCCCTTACTTCGGTATGCAAATTGAACGTGCTGTGGAATTTAGCGTTAGTCCTCACAGATTTCACTACACAAAGTACAGAATAAATACAGAATAAATACAAAGTACAGAATAAATACAGAATAAATACAAAGTACAGAATAAATACAAAGTACAGAATAAATACAAAGTACAGAATAAATACAGAATAAATACAAAGTACAGAATAAATACAGAATAAATACAAAGTACAGAATAAATACAGAATAAATACAAAGTACAGAATAAATACAAAATAAATCCAAAGTACAGAATAAATACAAAATAAATACAAAGTACAGAATAAATACAGAATAAATACAAAGTACAGAATAAATACAGAATAAATACAAAGTACAGAATAAATACAGAATAAATACAAAGTACAGAATAAATACAAAATAAATCCAAAGTACAGAATAAATACAAAATAAATCCAAAGTACAGAATAAATACAAAATAAATACAAAGTACAGAATAAATACAGAATAAATACAAAGTACAGAATAAATACAGAATAAATCCAAAGTACAGAATAAATACAAAATAAATCCAAAGTACAGAATAAATACAAAGTACAGAATAAACACAAAGTACAGAATAAATACAAAGTACAGAATAAATACAAAGTACAGAATAAATACAAAGTACAGAATAAATACAGAATAAATACAAAGTACAGAATAAATACAGAATAAATACAAAGTACAGAATAAATACAAAGTACAGAATAAATACAGAATAAATACAAAGTACAGAATAAATACAGAATAAATACAAAGTACAGAATAAATACAAAGTACAGAATAAATACAGAATAAATACAAAGTACAGAATAAATACAGAATAAATACAAAGTACAGAATAAATACAAAGTACAGAATAAATACAGAATAAATACAAAGTACAGAATAAATACAGAATAAATACAAAGTACAGAATAAATACAAAGTACAGAATAAATACAGAATAAATACAAAGTACAGAATAAATACAGAATAAATACAAAGTACAGAATAAATACAGAATAAATACAAAGTACAGAATAAATATAGAATAAATACAAAGTACAGAATAAATACAGAATAAATACAAAGTACAGAATAAATACAAAGTACAGAATAAATACAAAATAAATACAAAGTACAGAATAAATACAAAGTACAGAATAAATACAGAATAAATACAAAGTACAGAATAAATACAAAGTACAGAATAAATACAAAGTACAGACTGTTTTCGACTTTCCACGGGGTTCCGTTTCGACGACACCGTCGAAAGTCGATATGTCGAAAATGACTATATGTTATATGATTTCTTTTTTTTGAAATAACATTTTATTCCTTTTGATGAGGCGCGTGGCGTTCAACTTAGTCGGTTATATTAGGGCGCATGTCCAAATATAAAAGACCTTTAACATATGTTATATGAGATATAAAAGGTCAAGGTATACCATAGCAGATATTGACGTAGGGGAGTGAATTGTTAGAGACTTCACTATACTAGGTTCAGCATCGAGAGGTGGGGGTGACCAGTTCCCTTCCTCCCTGCCTTTTCCTTCCCGAACTCAAGAGAAATGTCGGGTACCCACTTACAGCTGGGTAGATTGGAGCGTGTCGATACCGTGAATCTGTCAATCGGACGCATATGAGATATAAGGATATGTTAACATTTAACATGCCTCAATGCTAAAATGTATTTACCTGTTCTGTCTATTTTTTAAAGTAATTTGACTGTCTGTTTATGACGAAATAATACAACGTACGTATTATAACATAACATTACTGTAAACAGGTCAAGGTAGTCACAATGCAGATACTGCCGTAGGTGAGTGACATGTTAAAGACTTCTATATACTAAGTCCAGCACTGAGAGGTGGGGTGACCAATTCCCTTCCTCGCTGATTTTTTTCTTCCCTAACTCAAGAGCAAAGTCAGGCACCCATTTACAGCTGGGCAGACTGGAGCATCTACAGCTCGGCCTAAAGCAGCTGCATTCTCTGACGTTTCGGTGGCTCGCTTCGATTGAGGCCAGATTTATTTCTGCATCTGTAGCATGGCTTGCATGAGCGTCTTGAAACGACTGAAGAACTCCTTACTTGCACTGACACAAGAGTTGTTGTATAAACTCCATTCAAGTTTATAGAATTCTACTGTCGCCCAGGCTATTCTACTCTTAGATATTATGCATAAATTAGCCACTCCGACCGGAGGTAAGGCGTCCGCCTCTAATTCTAAATGTAACAGGTTACTTCCCAGTACAGGGAACATAATTGATGGATTTTGTTTGTTCAGAACAAGTAGTTCCTAATGATGTCATACTCTTTCCGGATCTTCAGGGTAGTGAGATCGGATGCCTAGCCTTCTCGGATAAAAGCAAAAAAAAAAAAAAAAAAGGCCCGTGCGCAAGTTGCGAACGTTAAAAATCCTCGGCAATTGGAAACCGTAAAGAGTAGGTCATATGGCCGCCGCATGGGAAAATCATTAAAAAAATTAAGAAAGCTACACACCAAAAAAACATTTATAGAAAGCACAGTATAATATATAGTATAGTATAGTATAATATATAGTAATTGGCAAGGTGATGGTCTGATGATGTTCTTATAATACATATGACATAACAAATGAAAGTCATTTAAATATTCAACTAAACACACCAGGTCTTTACACCCCTCTCCCTGTTTATTATTTGTGTTTGTTTTGTTTTATCTCGTTATTGTTTTTGTATGTTTGTTTATGTTTTTCTTCCTTTTTTTTACATGCGCACAGAATTGTTACTTTGATTTGCCCTATTTACAATGACTGGCCAGGAGATGTGATGCCACCTTCACGAATCGGCAAACAGTCCAATTATTTGGAATTGAAAACAATATATATTCTAATTATAACCCATCAGAGGTTGAACGGGATATTTCTCATCATCAAATTAAAAAAAAATTATTCTACGCTTCACTCATGACATGCATCATCCATCCAATGTTATTAACATGCCCAGGTATTTAAATCTATTTACCTGTTTTAAAACTGTTCCATTTACATTGATAGTGCATACCGAAGAATATTAGCAAGAAAAACGCGCTATTTCAGGGGCCGTGCAATGGCCAGATGTGCACCACTTTTACGTAATTTCCAGACTGCAACTTGAGTGGGGCTTTTTTCAGGATGTAATTTATCCGCTGTCAAAGGGAAACAATCAAGATCGTCTAGGAAATTCCTTTTGTTGGCTCGGGTTTGGCATTTAACTTCCTTGTCCAGCTGACTGTACTGTTCGCTATATAGTTGCTTTAACCTGGGGGACTTCGCTTCTGTTTTCTTTCTTTTCATTTCCTTTCTCATCGTTATGCTGTTTAATGTTTCTGGTGTTATCCAGTCTTGCTTCTTCCTTTCCTGGAATCCCAAGCATGATTTGCTGCTTTCCTTGTATATTGTTGAAATGGTGTTGAAATTCTGGTCTATATCATCAGTCAATGTCTTTTCCTGACTTTTGGCAAATTGATATCGTTTCTTTATGTCGGCCGCAAAAGCTTTTCTGGTAAGGGAGTCCTTCAATTTGCTGATGTCAAACCTTTTCTGTGTAGTTACAGTTGGTCCAGCCCTTCTTAGTTTCACTTTCAGTTTTGCTACTACTAAATGGTGATCACTTCCCACATCTGCACCTCTTCTTACCTTCACATCTTGTAATGCATGTCTCCATCTACCGTTAACCATGATGTGGTCTATCTGGTTTCTGTCCCGACCATTTGGTGATTCCCATGTTAATTTGTGAATTTCTTTATGTGGGAAAAGTGTTCCTCCAATGACCAGGTTGTTAATGCTACAGAAACTTATTAGTTTATCCCCATTTTCGTTTGCTGTTCCGCTGCCGCATTTCCCCATTGTTCTTTCATTATATGTATTGTGTGTACCAACTTTCGCATTGAGGTCTCCCATTACTATAACAAGATCATATCTAGGTGTGTCTTCCATTTCTTTCTGCAGTTGTTGATAGAATTCATCCTTGACCTCCTCATCGCTATCATTCGTTGGTGCGTAGCATTGTATTATTGTAGTTTTGGTGAATCTCCCTCTCAATGTTAATCTTATCAGTCTGTTGTTGATGGGTTTCCATTCCAGTAATGTCCTTTCTATTCCTTTCTGTAGAATAATGGCTACGCCTTCGTTGTGCTGTCCATCCTCTCTTCCAGAGTAAAGTACTGTTTCTCCTGTTGCTGTTTTAACTTTTCCTGCACCTGTCAATCTGCTCTCGCTTATCCCTAGGATGTGTAACCTATAGTTTCTCATTTCTGCCGTGACCTGTCTTAGTTTACCTGTCTCGTTCATTGTCCTGACATTCCAAAATCCTATTCTTGTATCCTGTTTTGCGGTCAGGACATCCGTTTTCATGTCAAAGGCTTCCTTTCGGCTTTCACCACTGACAGTCATACGAGCCACAGACTCCGAATGTCCATCCCGCAGCAAAGTTTGTTCATTTATTGTTGTTTCGGTAACTTCATTGGTTTTTTTTACATAGACAGGGGTGTCAGCCCTATGCTAAAACCCCCAACCTGGAGGACCAGGGTACCAGCTTTTGTCTGACCCCTACCCACACAGACCAGTCCAGCATGGTTGAACCTACCAGGAGTAAATCTCCCACTGGCATAGCTCTGGGGATTGTCAGGGTACGCAAGCTGCCATACCGCTACAAGGTATAGGTACCATTGATGGCAGACTTTACTATGTGTTTTCTATTTATTATTTAAAATATAACTGCAACTTTTGGTGGGGAAAAAAAGATGGACGAGATATTAAGCGTCGTGCAGTTAGTGCAAAGGTCAGAAGCGCACAAATTTTATATAATTTCCAGAGTGCAACAAAAATATTGCGGAACACATGGGACGGGCCACTTTTACAGAATTATATAGTCATCATCTCAGCCCGTAACCCGTCATGGGTCGTAGGGGTGCCATGGTGGAAGCATCAGCAGACAGGGTCCTCCACTGCTCTCTATCCTCAGCAATGCGTACAAGTGTGGAAAAACCGTGTCCTGCTCATTCTTTGATGTTATCAGCCCAGGATTTTCTCTGCCTTCCTCTTCTCCGTTTACCTTCGACTGTTCCCTGAAGGATCGTTTTCGAAAGGGAGTCATGACGAGTTACATGCCCAAACCAGGCAAGCTTTCGACGTTTCACTATTGACAAAAGTGGTTCTTGGTGGCCTGCATAGGTGTTTATCTTCTCTCTAACATAGACATTTGTTTTGTGCTCTTTATAGCAAATGCGCAAAATTCTTCTATAACATTTATGCTCGAAAGCCTGAATCCTTCGCTCCGTATCTGCAGTGAGTGTCCAGCTCTCACACCCATACAAGAGAATAGATAATACAAGTGATTTGTATAATTTGATCTTCACAGGAAAACTGATGTTACTTTTCCAGATCACATTCAACCTTGTCATGGCAGCTGAGGCCATCTCAAGTCTTGTCTTGATTTCTTTACTTGATCTTCCATCACTACATATAGTGGACCCGAGATATTTAAAGGTGTTAACTTCTTCTAACGTTTGCCCATTTAACGTAATGTTGGTCGGAACGTGTTTCTTATGGCTATTCACCAATATCTTGCTTTTTTCTATATTAATTATTATCCCATACGTTCTTGTTACTTTCTCCAGTCTAGAGGTAAGGTCTTGAAGTTCTGATTCTGATCCAGCTATCAGATCAATATCATCAGCAAAACGTAGGTTGCACAGAGGTCGGCCTCCAATCGATATGGTTGATTTATAATCGTAGAGAGCCTCCTGCATAATATATTCTAGATAAATATTAAAGAGCACTGGGGACAGGATACATCCCTGCCGAACTCCTACATTATATAGTACTAGTAAATATACCCGTCAAAATAATGACGGGGAAAGCTAATGTCTTAACCTTTCAGCATCTGTAGCACATTTAGAAGACTGGAGAACTCAGTTTGTTTATCATGAATGAAATTATTTTACCCACGTTTGTAAAATTGTGAACAAAAAATTATATTCGCTTCTTCTTTTCAAGGGATGTAATTTATTCTCTTCACTGCCAAAGCGGAATCAAAAAAATTATATTGGCTTTTCAAGGGATGTAATTTATCCGCTGTTGATGGGAAACAATCAAACAGCAATTAAAAAAAATAATAATAATAATAACAATAAAATATATTGTACATTTTTAACATTTTACTATATGTTTTCTATTTATTATTTAAAATATACTTGCAAATTTGGTGCGAAAAAGATGCGCGCTATATTAAGCGTCGTGCAGATTAACGCAAAGGCCATAATTATCTGAATATAACACAAAGCTGAAAATAAAATAACATTAAATACCCTAATTATAACCGACAATTAGGTTGAACAGGGTGGACCAAGATGGTGGACGAGCAGAGGCAATAACGGGTCAGCTGTTACTATCCCTCTATCACCTTTAAAAAAAAAAAATAAATAAACGCAAAGGCCAGAAAAAACGCTCGACTTCTGCAACGTTTGGGACGGGGCACTTTTAGAGAATTATACAGTATCTAATTATGGGATGGGCGTCGTAAGTACGCGTGGTCGCATGTCGCGTACATCTTAAGTCGAGGACAGACTTCCTAAAACAAAGCTGCATTTACAACTGAAGCGTCCGATCGGCAGAGCATTTACAGCGATTGTCTGTCGCGGCAAAGTTACCAGGTAGGTGTTCGAACCCTGGTAGCGTTACTCTCCTGTCTACCCAGCTGTAAATGGGTGCCTGGCTATACTCGTGAGTTAGGGAAGGTGCAGGAAGCGTGGAAGGGAACTGGTATCTTCCACCTCATACAGGCGGGACCTAGTATAAAAGGTACAGGTAGTCCCATAGCAGAAAGTTCTGTAGGGGAGTGAAGTGTTAGAGACTTCACTAGACTAGGTCCAGCTTCGAGAGGTGGGATGATTAGTTGTTAGTGAAGGGGAAAAAAGCGCGTGAGTGACTGAACAGTGATTGGCATAAAGAGTAATTAAGACAGTGCACGAAAGACACCTACTACACCCAATATCACCCCTGACACATACTGGTGAGATATTACCAACCTTCCACATGGCTGATATCTTATCTTGTCTGGTCACAGAGCGATACTTAAATCATTAGCCTCCAACCATGAAACGCCTGCTGCAGGTGTACACATCAATCTTCACTATGCAGTCGTTGCGTCATGACTTCTCTGCCAGAACATTGACATAAACCACGTATTTCATTCATTACTATTCAGCGCCCAAAACAGCACAGGCGTCCAACAAACTCAGGCCAATTTGTTGTCTCTTAACTTTTGTTGTTGATCCAGCGGCGTGTGGGCTCTCGCTGTTCAGCCCAATGCCATGTAGTTGGTATGTGCGTGTGTTTGTGGACTTCTCTCCCAGAACATCTTATACATAAGCCACATTTATTCACTACTCTCTAACTCTAGAGGGAGCACAGACCTTCAATAAACTCAAAGCAAAGTCTCCCCTGTCATGTGCAGTCTAAAGTCCTTCTTTATGTCTTCATTATGTCTTCCATTTCTATCTCCGGTTCTCTTCTCCGTGTTCTTATTCCGGTCTCCCCCCATCCCCCTTATCCTATATACTCCACAAACAGCACGTAATGGAGGAAAGACACAAATATTTAACATTAGATTTCATTATCTCCCGTCCTATTTTTCAAGACGCCGTGACAACTGAAATAAAACATTGTCAGCCACTAAATATACGTCCACCATCGTTCATAATTTCCTTTACGCTCCTACCGGAGCATGGAGCCACAGCTGTAGCTGGTCCCCTTGAAGACAGCCATCTTCCAATCTCTCTTCCATCCCCCCCCCTCTCTCTCTCCGCAGTATGATCACCACCTCATCAGCGCACCTGACTACATATCGTCAATCCACCATCTGCCCGAGGCGGCGGCATCAACGTAACTCTTACTATAACGCTAGTCACTTCACTTCAGGATATTAAAGCCATTACCAATGTGGACAGCTGTTATCTGGTGAGAGAAGAGTCATACCAAAGATGTGAAACCTACAACACCCGCTGTCTATAGGGCGCATGTCGTCAGATGAAGATTGTCAAGAAATTTACTCCTGTCAACAAAAGTGAACGAAAAATTAAATGCATTTAAAAAAAAAAAAAAAAATTCGTTCTCTCTGTTTTAAGCGTATAAATTTTCCCGCTATGAGAACGGCGGGCGGGGGCGATGGACAGGAAAAAGGAAAGAGAGAGAGGGAGAGAGAGAGAGAGAGAGAGAGAGAGAGAGAGAGGGAGAGAGAGAGAGAGAGAGAGAGAGAGAGAGAGAGAGCTTCGACGTGGAGATGGCGCTTGATCTGATCAGGTTTTTAGAACGAATATTCAAAATCAAATTGAGCAACACACCCCCCCCCCGCACCCACGCCCCCCCCCCCCCCCCCCCCCCCCCCCCGCCCCCCCCCCCCCCCCCCCCCCCCCCTTACCCCCCCCCCCCCCCCCCCCCCCCCCCCCCCCTTACACACACACAAAACCTCACTTCAAAAAAAAAAAATAAGGCACTAAAATTAGACTGCCGAGAAAACAAAAATGAAAGAAGACAAGACAGACAAGCTGGGTCTAATCATCAAAGCAACAGACAGAAAAAAGTGGGGGATACACTGCAGCAAACTTCAACTTTATCAGATCAGATGTTTTTAGAACAAATACTCCATGGTAAGTTAGAAACAAAACAATGCACACAAATCATACAATGGCGAGAAAACAAAAATGAAAAAAGACAAGACAGACAAGTTAGAATGCTCTTTAAGGATCTGTAATCCTTCGCAAGCTCCTTCCTCTCTAGTACACAAGCATGCTTTGAGAGCAAGCACTTTCTACAATTTCGTTCCGGAATGTGGCCGAGGGTTTTTCAACAGACTCGTTGGTCCCGCCAGCTACCTGTGCGCGCGAACCAAGTGAGCATGGTAATACTGCCAGACAGCTGAGTCGCACGCCCGAGAGGGGTACTCACTGTGGAAACTGACGGCAACAGATGGCAGAAGGTGGGCCCATGGACGTAACTCTCAAGAGCCAGCCCCCTTCCCCACTTTACAAGAATATTCCTCTCACGGCATACCCCTTACTTCAGCTGTCGACCCTTCAGGGCTCGGATTGGGAGATACCGTTGCAATAACAGACCCCGCTCGATCACATGAAGCGATATCGCTTTTATTTATTATGAAACACATGCAAACTTGTCCGTACTTCCGTAATGTGTTCAGTGTATTCCCTCCCCACTGTTTTACAGTATACAGTATTACATAGCATCATTTTTTTCTTGTCCTTGTTATGTGTCTCTAGTTTCATGGACTACAACATAGACGTTGGGCTGCGGAGAAAGGAAGAAGTGGAGGATGGTGGTTTTTGCTTGTTTCAAACTATTCCGCGAAATTACTAAACTTGCAAGAAATAATACGACAAATTTATTTATAACTTTCGTCTTCTTCCCCGCCTTTAGTTGCATGTGGACCATTAGTCCTTCAACCAGTTCTCAGGTCTTCCTGTTTTTGGACAATCTGTGGACCGTAATTCTTCAACCAGTTCTCAAGTCCTCGTGTTTTCGTCAATGTGAGGGAACAGTTTATATTAATTTGTATCCTCCTTATTTTTAGTTCTCTTCTCCATTTGATTTAGGGTCTTCCGTTATTTCTGCTACCTTTGGGATTCCAGACTGTTGACCATCTTGTGATGCTAATACAAGACTCCCTCAATGTGTGTCCAACCTACTTTTTCCAATTATCGATACTTCAGTCGCAAAATTTTTTATTTATTTTTCCTTTATATTTTCCCCGCCTCAACCATATGTCATCTTCTACTTTAAGTGCCGTTTAGTGATATGCGTCCTTTCTGTACTTTTGTATGGCGCAGAGTGCTTAGAGTAACAGAAATGGAAATGTTCAAATTACCCTCTTTCCACACAACCTGCCTTCGAATTTTTTTGGCCGAATACCATCTCCAACCAGAAACTGCTAACATGGTGCAGTTAACAAGGCATGCACACCATCATTGCGGGCAGACGCTGGAACTGGGTTGGCCGTGTCCTCAGAAGGTGACCCTGACAACATCACCAGAACTGTAATGCTATGGGACCCCAGAAGGACGGCGAAAGGGAGACAGATTAAAGACAACCTTTCGGAGAACAGCGGAGGCTGAGGTGCAAAGCATGAACCATAGTTGGGGCACGGCACGAAGGATCGCCACAGACCGAGTAAGATTGGGACTGTTTGTTGCTGACTTCAAGACGCCACTAGGCACGACGATGGCCACTGTTACACAGCCCCTCCGAACTTCCATCCCTACCCTCATTATCTTACAGCCTGCATATTCCCCCTGACCCTCACGTATTAAACAGTAACTCCTTGATTGTATACTCGCCCTCGTCTGTATCTTACAGCGTTCATATTTCTCCTCTCTCTCTCTCTCTCTCTCTCTCTCTCTCTCTCTCTCTCTCTCTCTCTCTCTCTCTCTCTCTCTCTCTCTCTCTCTCTCTCTCTCTCCTGTTAAACAGCTACTCTTAGCTTTCGTACTCGCCCTCTTATAGCGTTCATAAGCCCCCCCCCCCCCCCTTCTCTCTCCTGTTAAACAGCTACTCTTAGCTTCCGTACTCGCCTTCTTATAGCGTTCATAAGCCCCTCTTCCACATATTAAACAGCTGCTCATAGCTTCCACACTCGCCCTCTTATAGCGTTCATAAGCCCTCTTCCACATATTAAACAGCAGCTCATAGCTTCCACACTCGCCCTCTTATAGCGTCCATAAGATGCTCTTCCACATTCTTAACCAGAACTCATAGCTTCCATACTCGCCCTCTTATAGCATTCATAAGCCCCTCTTTCACATATTAAACAGCAACTCATAGCTTCCACACTCGCCCTCTTATAGCATTCATAAGCCCCTCTTCCACATATTAAACAGCAACTCATAGCTTCCACACTCGCCCTCTTATAGCGTTCATAAGCCCCTCTTCCACATATTAAACAGCAACTCATAGCTTCCACACTCGCTCTCGTATAGCGTTCATAAGCCACTCTTCCACATATTAAACTTTAACTCATAGCTTCCACACTCGCCCTCTTATAGCGTTCATAAGCCCCTCTTTCACATATTAAACATTAACTCATAGCTTCCACACTCGCCCTCTTATAGCGTTCATAAGCCCCTCTTCCACATATTAAACAGCAACTCATAGCTTCCACATTCGCCCTCTTATAGCGTTCATAAGCACCTCTTCCACATATTAAACAGCAACTCATAGCTTCCACACTCCCTCTCTTATAGCGTTCATAAGCCCCTCTTTCACATATTAAACAGCAACTCATAGCTTCCACACTCGCTCTCGTATAGCGTTCATAAGCCCCTCTTCCACATATTAAACTTTAACTCATAGCTTCCACACTCCCCTCTTATAGCATTCATAAGCCCCTCTTCCACATATTAAACAGCAACTCATAGCTTCCACACTCGCCCTCCTATAGCGTTCATAAGCCCCTCTTCCACATATTAAAAAGCAACTCATAGCTTCCACACTCGCTCTCTTATAGCGTTCATAAGCCCCTCTTCCACATATTAAACAGCAACTCATAGCTTCCACACTCGCCCTCTTATATCGTTCATAAGCCCCTCTTCCACATATTAAACAGCAACTCATAGCTTCCACACTCGCTCTCTTATAGCGTTCATAAGCCCCTCTTCCACATATTAAACTTTAACTCATAGCTTCCACACTCGCCCTCTTATAGCGTTCATAAGCCCCTCTTCCACATATTAAACAGCAACTCATAGCTTCCACACTCGCTCTCTTATAGCGTTCATAATCCCCTCTTCCACATATTAAACTTTAATTCATAGCGTTCATAAGCCCCTCTTCCACATATTAAACTTTAATTCATAGCTTCCACACTCGCCCTCTTATAGCGTTCATAAGCCCCTCTTCCACATATTAAACTTTAATTCATAGCTTCCACACTCGCCCTCTTATAGCGTTCATAAGCCCCTCTTCCACATATTAAACTTTAATTCATAGCTTCCACACTCGCCCTCTTATAGCGTTCATAAGCCCCTCTTCCACATATTAAACTTTAATTCATAGCTTCCACACTCGCCCTCTTATAGCGTTCATAAGCCCCTCTTCCACATATTAAACAGTCACTCCCAGCTTCCACACTCGCCCTCGTTATATCTTCTTTTTCTTTAGTCCCAAAGCAGATACTGCCGTAGGGAAGTGAAGTGTCTTATTTCACAATACTAGGTCCAGCATAGGTAAAGAGGTGGGGTGACTAATTCCCTTTCTCGTGGCCTTTTCCTTCCCTAACTCACGAGCAAAGTGAGGTGCCCAATTACAACTGGGTAGACTGAAGCGTGTCAATATCATGAATGGAACCCGACACCTATGCCGAGAGGGACCAGAGTAGTTTACAGCTTTCATCTCTCCTTGACCACTTTCCTAAACAGTCACTCCCAGCTTCCATACTCACCCTCGTCCGCCTAATCTCGTCCTTCTCCAGTATCCCTCCTCTCCAGTCAAACGATCACTCTCTTCCAGCTGCGCTGCTGTCTCCTCCCGCCGTGTGAGCAAGCTTCATCCAATTTTCTTTCCCTCCTCCTTCGCTCCATTCCAGTATTACCGATGCTTACCCCTTACATTTCCGATGGGAACGTTCCTGCATTAAACCTTCATTACAAGTCTCCATTTTCAAGCTAAGTTAATGATCTCAGTTTTTGCGTGCTGCCTCTCATACTCCCCACTCCCTTTCTCCCGGCCCTGGTAATGGATAATGTATATATATTACAGAACATCTAAACCTAATCTATGAGAGGCGCCAACGTACATTAGCTGTTCTCAGCGCCATTCATCTTCATTTCGAATTTAAAGAATAAAGGAAAAGGCCAAGCCTGCAGAATGAGAAGCGACTCTGGTCTGCCAGGTATCTCAGGTTTTGATGAACAACTCCGCATGCATGCTGCTGACTCGGACCGAAATCCGCACTGACTGAGACGAATTTGAGACATAGCTTTATTTCCTGGTCCTTTGCCGCTTAATGAAAACAATATTCCACAAGCGTTTACTCCCATTACCAGGACTAGTCAGAATGTGGGACACTTCCAAGTAATCGACGTGGCTTGTGATACAACCTTCTATTCTTGATCGGCCTGGTGCCGAAACACTGAGCAAGAAAGATGAGAAGTCATCGCAATGTGGATGTGATGAAGCACGGGATGCGTTTTCATGTAGAGATAAAAGAAACGTGGAGATTCTGGAAATAACTTATAACGAAAAGGAACATAAAGAAAAGAGATAACAATTAAAATATTTGAGGGGAAACAAAGAACAATTTACTAAGAACTGTAATGAAAGAACATGCTGATTGCAGACGAGCATTAGGACCCAAGTTATGAATGAGGAAAGTTAACATCAAAAGATGAAAGTTAATTATGTAGGAAGTTAACACCATAGATGATAGTTACGTATGTAGGAAGTTTACATTATGTATACAGTAAGTTAACATCAAAACATGGAAATTATACGCATGCAGGGAGTTAAAATCAAAAGATGAAAGTTATAAATGTAGCACGTTAACATCAAAAGATGAAAGTTATAAATGTAGCAAGTTAACATCAAAAGAGGAAAGTTATATATTCAGGAAGTTAACATGAAAAGATCAACGTATTGAATGTAGGAAGTTAACATCAAAAGATCAAAGTTACGAACGTAGGAAGTTGTAGCGGCACGGACAGATCACTCTGGAAATTTCCCTGTAAATAGTAATCTTTAGGATTTATCGTATCTATATATTTCTATATCTAAAATTCACAAACGGGGAATCATCTAATGAGTCGAAAACGAAAAAAAAAAAAAAAAAAAAAAAAAAAGCAATCTTTGACAGAATGGGGCGACACCTCTCGGTCTTTGTTTCACCCCGGCAGTAATCGGTATATTTTTTGTATTGATTTTATTGCGTGCTTTCAGTTGTCGCACTTCTTTCTTTCTTACTATACTACGAACGAACGAACGAACGATATGTATTTTCAAAGGGTTGAGAATTGGGCATGCAGGCCCGTCTGACATTCTGCCCTTCCTTTCTCTCGTCTTTTATACTGATTTCATTTATTCTCACATGCCTTTTACCCATCAATGTAAAAGAATTCAACGTTCTAACGGTAAAATAATAGCACGGCCACAGATATGTTGGAGCATTCTGTGACAGGGTTTTGTGAACAAATTAAGCTTTGTTGAACAGAAAGCGCTTTCTTAGAGGCAGCATTTTGAGATCTTTATATAGATCTACACACCGTGTTTGGCAGTTGTCAGAAACTAGACGCACTGCACACTTTTGTAGTGAATGGGGTCTTTTTGTGTTGGACATAGAGCAACTATCCCAGATTGTGGAGCAATAGTCAAGGTTTGTTTGTATGTGAGATATATAGAACAATTTTCGTGCTTCTTCATCTAGGAAATGTTTGATTTTAGCTAACTGGTAAACTTTCTGTGTCATTTGCTTGGTCAGTGCATGTACATGTGAGTTCCAATTTAGATGCTGGTCAACGACTATTCCTAGAGTTTTATGTTCATTAACGTTTTCAATTGGTGAGGTACCAATGTAGATCTGAAGTGTTGTTTTCTCTGAATTTTGTAATTTTTGTCTAGTTGATATTAACATGCATTTTGTTTTAATTATATTTATTAACATGCGATTTTCGATGCTCCACTTAATCAGATTATCTGTATCTTTTTGTAACGGTAGTTCGAGTGTGTTGCAACTTGTATCACTCGTGTAGACAGTACAGTCATCAGCTAATAGGTCACAGGATGCGTGCTCGACGTGTAGTGGAAGGTCATTAATGTATATGACAAAAAAGTAGAGGCCCAAGAATAGAACCCTGAGGAACGCCGGTATTTATTACGGTTGGGTTTGAACAAGAGTTATTGTAAGAAACTACATGTTTTCTGCCTGACAGGAATGATTTAATTATCGTCACTTGTTGAAGATTTACTTTTGATGTTTCTAGTTTTATAATTAAAATAGCGTGATCTATCATATCAAATGCTTTTTTAAAGTCTACAAAAACTGCCCCACATATGTTATCGTTATTAATATTTAAGTGCCAGTTGTCAATCATCTTAGTTAGAGCTGTGTGACATGAATGTTTAGGTCTAAACCCCGACTGACTATCAATTAGCAAGCCGTTGTTAACTAGGTGTTGTAGTGTTATTTTATGCATGTGTTGTTCTAGTGGTTTGGATAGCGATGATATTAAGGAGATTGGCCTATAGTTACCAAGGTTATTATTGTCGGAAGAGCCAGGTTTTAAGAGAGGATATACCTTAGCGACTTTAAAGTGCCACGGAAAGTAACTCCTTGCGATACATTGATTGTATATGTAAGCGCATCACTAATAGCTGGAGCCGCATAACGCAGTATTCGATTACTGACACCGTCAAGTTCTGATGAGTTATTATCTTTAAGGCCTAGAAGATAGTTATACACTTCATTAACTGTCATAAACGGAATGTTGGATGGGATTGTGTTAGTACATTTGTTCTCACTAAATACTGACAGCCTGCTAAGTCACAAGGTGAATTTGGTATTGTAGATTTAAGACTGTTTATTTCTGCCTGAAGGTAATTGCTGAAGTCTGTGCAAGTAAATGAAGTATTAGGGGTTGACGAGACTGACAGATTTCGCTTGTTCGCTAAAGTGTTGATTGCTTGCAGATAGTTTATATTTTCAAGTATTCTTTCACTACTTTCAGTATATTGTGTCTTGTCTGTTATATGACACTCCTTGTGGATGATAAACACCTCACATTTGCAAGGAGAGGTAGAGATAATATTACGAGAGGCAGGTTGGTAAAATTCCTTTGTACCAAGCCTGGCCGTGGCAGATTAACACGTACATCGTCCAGCGATATCTGCCTAATCACCGATAAGATGGGTGCGCGCATCAACAAAGCTTGGAATACGGGGAGACAACTGATGGGCAGATACAGATAAGAGATTACTTTCTGATAAAGTAATGAATTGTTACTTCTGGAACACGTCATATGAAGTTAACGACATGTTCGCGAGTCTGTACGCACGACATCGTATGTCTTATTGCCATATTTGGTAATACGCGACCTTTTGCTTTACGCACCTGGAATATTTTGAAAGTACAACACCCTACACCGCCTGTTTGAAAATGATTGCAGCGTTTATTTAACTCCATAAACAACAGATGCGTGGGAGACCGGGAATATAAATTGACACGTTTCAGTGTTATTCCAATGTAAAGATCGAATGTAAAAATCGCTTGCCAAGATACCAGACCTTGCTAGAGTGAAGCCTAGAATTCAGAATTTCCTTTTATCAGCTTGGACCTTTTATTGGACGGACTTACAAAATAGCCCAGGAAATCTCTATAAATACTAACAAGGAAACCAGGACTGTGGAAACTGAAAACACAGAAAGTCAGAGAGGGAACTTACTAAATTAATGACACCCCAGACGCGTGTAAAAGGCCGATTCAAGTCTCTTTTATTCATCCGAGCAAAAAGTCTGTAAGCCATGGTTGGCGTAAGTTGTGATTTTACATTGTATATTTTATTACTAACATGTGAACTCACATGTATATGTATATTACCATGTGAAGTTTAATGTGTGAAAATCGCTAGTGGATGTCCAAGTCATTTGAGGCTGGCACCCTCAGCGTATAGAATGATGATTTATGAACCACCACTGCACGGGCTGGTGATTGCTTTATTGCTAGTTTCTTAAAGAGAACTAAAAGCATAAAGTAGTCCCAGGTTCCATATGGTGCGGGGAGGAAAAGATGAAAGAAATGATGAACATTTTAAGTATAAATACTTAGTTTCAAAGCAGTGTAAATGTCCATATAAACATATTCACTTCAAAATTAATGTAAGTTTTCAAGCTTTAACCCAGTGTAAATGTGTCTATGTGAAAATATTCATTTTAAAATTAATGAAAGTTTCAAACTTTTCAAATCAGTGTAAACATAAATGAAAACATATTCAATTTATGTTGTGAACACTTTTCAATCAGTGAAGATGTGAATGTAAACAGACTCTATCTGTATTATTAACCTTTCCATTTAAATGTAAGATAAAGCTAAAGCTTTTCTATGTAAATGTAAAGAAATTTTTATTCCGAGGGATTAAATTTAATTCTCATTGAGGGTAAATTCTGAGATAAATGGGATGGTGGAATGGGAAGATAGGAACCCATAACCATGGGTTGGAAAACGTAATACTCAGAAGAGTGTTTCGTTCCTATTCTTTATCATAGTTATTGGTGGTACCAGCAGAAAATACTATCTCTGGAACCAAGTGAAGGACCTTCGACGTGGAGATCGCAGCTGATGATGATTTTAGCCGAAGCTCGCTGAACACTGATGAGGTACGGGCAACGTTGACGTAGCTGGCTGTCATACTCCTCATGGACGATGTCATCAAGGCATGTAAGGAGAGAACAGGAAAGTATTCATTGGGGTACTGGAAGATGAGACAGGTCTGTATTTCAGAGCTGGCATTTGCTGGTGATGTTGCCCTGATTGCTAAATCAGAGGCACATCTTCAATCCAACCTGCAAGTCTGGAAGGAAGAGCTGGAGAAGAGAGGGATGATCATAAGCAGCTCAAAAACTATGGTGATATCACGAGAGGAAAGAAGACATCAGATTAAGCTGGGTGAACAGGTCTTGGAGCAGGTCGACCACTTTAAATACCTTGGAGCTGTCATAGACCGGAAGGGAGGCATCAAAGAAGAGTTGTCTACCCGAAGAGCAGCAGCTGGGAGACTTTTTCAAGCCATAAATCGAGGATTCCTCAGCAAAAGAGAAGTTGGAAAGAAGACGAATGTCGCATAGAGATTTATGATCAATAAATTTTCTATATTTCTTTTCTTTTTCTACCCGTGTCCTCTACTTTATTATCGCTCTTGTATCCTTTTCCTGTGTTTTTCGCATTCGTTCGTTTGCGATAAATTTACTTTCCCATTCTGACTTTACCGTTTCTATTCTCATTTAGAAACGCATTTATTGCATAAGATGTCATGGTAACGAATAGTGTGATTATTCACTCTGTCAGACATGATGAGGAGACATATAGTCTGATATTTTCTTCTGACACGAAGCTTCACGGTAGTTTTCTCAGCGATAGTGTGAGGTGAAACTCACGCCTCGACGTAAGTGTTAAGACGAGCAGGGGAGACGATTTCGGGGTCTCGCAATAGCGTGCATCCTTTGTCTGGGTTTTAAGATATTAACGAGAATGTTAAACTTTATTTCATTCAGTCCTCAAGATTCGAAGTAGACAGGTTGCTCGTGAAAAGAATAAGCTGTATAGCGAAGTTCTTAGTTTGTTCGAAAATTTGCCGAGCTTCTAGACTTCAAATAATATATATATATTCTTTCAGAACGTTGTCTATAATTCTGAAGTGTCGACCTGCAAAAACAATCGACTCTCTGTGATGTCCTGTAGTTCTGTGTTGAGGTAAATATAATATATCTAGTATTTTGCGAGTGATTAAGTGTTAAATCGCTTATTATATTTCACTAGTTTCTTTTGTGCAGAGTGATTAAATTATAAGTCTGGTATATTCTCTAGCTGACGTGTTTCAGTGGAAAGCAGAATAAATTATACTTTCTAGCTTAAACTAATGCAGTGATAAATAAATTTAATTTAACTGCTAAATACTCAGTCGAGAATATTTTTTTAAAAAAACTGATAACTGCACTGGTTCATCATGTACTTCAAACAGAGTATTGACGAAATAAAGTGTGCCCTGTATTTCTAATTCATCTAGTATTTTTGACTGATTTTCTAATATTTTATTTCACGGGAGTGTTAAATGATAAGACAAGCTCTATGCTTGCAGTTTATAATGTAAGTTATAACCGTAGTACATAGTATGTATAAGTATTTGATATGTTGTTTTTCTTTATGCAGTGAAAACTGGGGTAACCCAACTTTGCCAGCGTTTGAGTACACGAGAAATATCTGTGAAGAACTAAAACATTTTCCTTAAAGACTTGGTGTATAACCTTTACAAAAACTTTAGCGGTTAAATGAAATAACGGGCCCATCGAGCCTGATTTAACTCTTCCAGAGAAAAACCTCAAGTACATTACAAACAGTAACCTTCCGACATTTTGACGAACCGTGGGTGTGAACAATAATTATCTATTGAAAGAATTTACCAACCGGTCATCATCCTAAACACGGTAAACCTCGTGATTCTGACACTGTGTGCCCGCTAAAAAAAACTAATTCTTACCTGAACGGGGTGAAGTGACACTAACTTAAATCTGTAAAGAAAACTATCGAATGAAGTGGACGCTCCCCGGACCCCGTGAATGAAACCATGATCTGCAGAGCTGGGAATCCGCTTCAGCAAAAGATAGACAGATTTAAACGGTGCGTCATACAGTGCGCCAGACGGCGAACACCAGCCAGCTATTAGGTAAGAACGTGAGCCAGGGTACCCTGATGAAAGAACCGAGTGAAAGAAGACTGAGTGATGTTTATGATAACTATTTATTCACCCACTTTGTAAATTCCATTTATGCAAATTATTGCTACTGCAGGTATATATTTTCCTTAGGATAGATCATACTACTATCAAAGTCTGTTCATACCTTTAAAAGGGAAAATCATTAGACTACAGCAGATGTATCCGTGACTCTTTGGGGGCTATCATCTTTTCTTCTAACAGGACTGTGGGCTAAACATCGAGGGAAAGGATCATACCGTGGGTCTATCATTTCTTGTAGAAATTCATTGACTTATGACTATTTGTATATGTTTGATGTAATTTTATGTGTTGTGATGGATTTTTTCTGATAATTAAAAATTCTCTTGAACTTAATCAGCGTGTTGGTCAGCTCGTTCCAAAATATCTATATAAACATTGTTATAGTTTTCCCACGTCTGTGTGTCTCACTGTCGTCAACTGTGTGTGTGCACGTGAGTGGTAATATATATATATATATATTAATATATGTAGTCAATAGACTGTCTGACCCCTCTAAATCTGTTGTAGAAGATAGGCTGAGAAAGAGAGACGATTCTCGATTTCAGAGACAGCCTCTATTGATTTCTACCATCTCACTCGTGGAAATATATTTCTATTATCATCTCTCACTGTGGCTATCACTCATTCTAATCTATTCAGAAGGGACCAACCCAAGTCTTAATTCCACTATCAAAAATCTACGACAACGATGATGGCTGTATTCCGCTCCACCTATGTCCCAGTCTTGACGTATGGATGCGAGTCATGGGCAATGACTACAACCCACAAAAGCCAGATTCAAACCACAGAAATGAGGTATCTGAGGAAGGTGGTTGAAGTAACAAGAAGAGACATGGTCCGCAACCAGACGATAGGTTAAGGCCTAAAAACCCAACCCCTGCAGACCCAGGTAGAACAGTCTCAACTGAGATGGTTTGGCCATGTCTGCAGAATGGGAGAAGATCGGCTACCACGGCAAGCATGGGAAACTAAGAGCCAGGGATCCAGACCTCCAGGACGATCCAAAGTCCGCTGGGAGAACAACATTAGACAATCTTTGAAGGACCGAGGACTATAATGGAACAAAGCCAGGAGGAAGACAACCGATAGAATAGTATGGCGCTCTCTTTTACAAACCTCTACACCTACGGTAGACGAGGAACGACCAAGTAAGTACCAGCAGAAAGTACTATCTCTGGAACCAAGTGAAGGTAGAAGTGGACTGACGTTGTACGAGACGCCATCATAAGAGGGTCTTATAGACAGACGCAGGACCAGCTTGGCCGTTACTCCTTGATGTTTTATGAACGTGCGGCGCCTTTAACCTTGACCAGCGACGAGCGAGAGCAGTGTAAACAGAACCCATCAGCGGGAGCAGAAACTACTATTGGCAGCTAAGTGAAAATATATACGCTGCCAAAGTGAACTTTTTCCCATCATCTCTACTATAAATCAATGATGAAACTTTTCTTCTAAACTATCCAATTTATTTTCAAACTGTTAAAACCTAAAGTGATTATTAAATTTTGTTATTTGTAATGTTACAAATTTAACTTCGATTTAATCATTTTAAAGTTACTGCATGTTTGTCTCAGTCAATTTACTACACACACTTTTAACAGAGATATACCAGAATAATAGGAATTCCACTGAGTAAATCAGGGGTGGGGGCTTGAACGAGCTGAAGTTAATAAGTGCTTAATTCCTTTACAAAAGTTGTCGGCAGATTCTAGAATTAATGTGCTCAGCCAAAGCAGCATTGTTTTCGCTTATATGAATATCTTGTGAAGACTACTTTTGTAATAGAAGTGTCATTACCCTTCTATCTACATCTCTGCCTAGAGTAATCTTGTGCAAAGGTAGATACCTTTGAAGCCCATATTAGATACTCTTGAGTTTTGGTCACTGGTGGACCACTACTGCAAAGAAGGGGAGGCAATACCGTCAAACTATCAATCAGAAGTGCGGAAAAAGAGCCAATCAAACGCAGCGGAGTAACAGTGAGAAATTCATCGGAACCCTCAGACGTTAACTTGAATATGTTCCAAGAAAGCAGTGGTCAGTCTGCGGCTGTTGATATCTCCGTAGAGCTTTTCTAGGAATGGCACTGGTGATGGTCGTACGCGCTTTCTGTTCTCATATGTTGGGCACCTTTGAAATAGATACTCAGCAGTCATTACATATACATTGTATATCAGTGAAAAAGGAGATTTGACACAAGCGTCTCGAAGAAAGCTTGAACGCTGTTGTACCAGAGATAATCTCAGTCTGTACAGAAGAGCTCTAATCATGAAATGTTTTTAACTGTCCTATAGTCCGTTCGGAAATTCGTGCCCACAGAAAGCGTCAATTTTCTCCAAAACTGTTTGTTGTATGGACATGAATTTTTGCATGCAGTCTTAGATTTTCCATGCAGTTAAGATTTTGCGATCATTACATCCACAGCTGTCGCGAAATTTGCAAAACGGCGATTTTCTTTGATCTTCTTGGAACATTTGCCTAAATCTGCCCGTAACATTAATTCTTACAGTAAATCACAACATTTGTGCGACAAGACGGTTCAAAGGCGTGTCCTAAATGTGTGATTGGTTGTTCACGTGATTTTGATACGAGGAATGATGTTCTGATAATGAACCATGATAGCAGTAAATCATCGGGAAGCTATGACAAATCGTAACTGTTTATGTGTTATTATAGATTGGCATATGAAATTAGTTTATCACAAACGAAGGAATGCGATCGACGTGCCTCATTCCGAATCGGACGACTCCAATAAGTTCACAACAGTTATTGGTTGGATAAACTGCAAGCCATCTCGCTGCCAGTAATCTTCTTCTTCCTGTAGCACGTGTTCTTCACATTTAGCCCAGTACTCTGTGTCTATTCGTGAAAGGGCCTCACGAGTCATGTCTTTAACATCGCACATTTTAAAAGTGGTGTTCTGGGCGGCCACTTGCCCTTTAACTCTAGCCCAAACCAGCTCTATTGGGTTAAGGTGAGAATGATAAGGTGGGAGTCGAAGAGAAAACATGACCCTGCTCTTGGATGATTTTATCAATCAGATACACTTTTGTCTTATTCCTCTGTCTCACAAGCTGCAACAACTCTGGTTTTAAATAGCTGTTGTCAGCGAAGATATTTTCATTCACAAGCCACTTTCTCGTTCGTATGATGAGCATTAACCCAAGATTCGTCCAAATACACTATATCATAGCCGTCTTGCCTTCTCTCACGAATCTGCCTAAGGTATTTGCTTCGAGCTGCAACCAGATGTGGTTTTTCACATAAAAAATTCCTTCCGCCAGACGTTTTTCTAAAAGTGAAGCCGACACTTCTGACAAGTTGCCAAAGAGTTGTTTTTGAGACGTTAATATCGCATTCTGCTTGCAGCCGACTTTTCAGCATGCGGAGAGTAACAAGTTGATTGGCATTAAACATCTTCAAAATCAAACGTCTAATGACATCCTTGTCAAAATCATCAATTTTTGTCTTCCTTCCTTGCTTAACCGCAGCCTCTGTACAATCACCGTCTTGTTGTATCCAACGTCGAAAAGATCTTCTATCCACACCCAGGGCCTTTCGTGTTCTCCTACCTGGTTCTTGGATGTCGTGGTATAAACAACCCATCTTAGCCTCTCTGCGAAAATGCCTGTACAATATAACAGTTACCTTCTGCAAAGTGATAAATTTGCATTTCAGATTCATTGCGCTTTTCATAATTATGCAGTTTAGTTTATTAATATATTATACGCTGGTGTCGTTTTGTTTCGTTGCAGCCAACTCATTGCAATTAGCATACGCCGCTGAAATAATTACTCGCGACTGTGTGCAATAGGTGCGCACACGTGCGGAGATGTAGTCACTACACTAATTCAAACAAAAAAAATATTGAATAGCACACTTCATCGCTTGTGCTGTGCTGTAACAAAAATTAAGTGCGCAATTTTTGAACGGATCTTGTAACTTTCCTGTAGAACTAATAAAAATTAACCCAGACAACGGTAAGAGTTTTTTTTTATATAACTTAAAGAAGAAAATTCGAACATGACATGAGTTTTGTAAGGGCAAAAAATATATTAATAACTGCATTGATATCAGTAGGGCACATAGCAGATTTCAATAACATCCGTCAAGGGGTTGCAAAGTTACAACGTTCAATGTGTGGGCACGAATTTCCGAACGGACTATAACAGTGTTTTATTTCAAGTGTCCCGTATCTTTATATTTTACTTATTCGGTCCACTGCTGGCTTGACGCGTATTGGATGAGCTGAAGTTTGCGTTCTTCAGCTAAGTGTGTATCACCGTCTGCTGTCAGCTCGTGTTGTTGTAACATCTCTGTGATGTTGTCTTCTGTCTCTCCTGGTAACATTAATAGCCTGTCTTAGCCATCTTATCGTCATCACAATCATTTCTCATTCTGTCTCTCCTGGTAACATTAATGGCCTGTCTTAGCCATCTTATCGTCATCACAATCATTTCTCATTCTGTCTCTCCTGGTAACATGAATAGCCTGTCTTAGCCATCTTATCGTCATCACAATCATTTCTCATTCTGTCTCTCCTGGTAACATTAATAGCCTGTCTTAGCCATCTTATAGTCATCACAATCATTTCTCATTCTGTCTCTCCTGGTAACATTAATGGCCTGTCTTAGCCATCTTATCGTCATCACAATCATTTCTCATTCTGTCTCTCCTGGTAACATTAATAGCCTGTCTTAGCCATCTTATCGTCATCACAATCATTTCTCATTCTGTCTCTCCTGGTAACATTAATGGCCTGTCTTAGCCATCTTATCGTCATCACAATCATTTCTCATTCTGTCTCTCCTGGTAACTTTAATAGCCTGTCTTAGCCATCTTATCGTCATCACAATCATTTCTCATTCTGTCTCTCCTGGTAACATTAATGGCCTGTCTTAGCCATCTTATCGTCATCACAATCATTTCTCATTCTGTCTCTCCTGGTAACATTAATAGCCTGTCTTAGCCATCTTATCGTCATCACAATCATTTCTCATTCTGTCTCTCCTGGTAACATTAATGGCCTGTCTTAGCCATCTTATCGTCATCACAATCACTTTTCTCATTCTGTCTCTCCTGGTAACTTTAATAGCCTGTCTTAGCCATCTTATCGTCATCACAATCATTTCTCATTCTGTCTCTCCTGGTAACATTAATGGCCTGTCTTAGCCATCTTATCGTCATCACAATCATTTCTCATTCTGTCTCTCCTGGTAACATTAATAGCATGTCTTAGCCATCTTATCGTCATCACAATCATTTCTCATTCTGTCTCTCCTGGTAACTTTAATAGCCTGTCTTAGCCATCTTATCGTCATCACAATCATTTCTCATTCTGTCTCTCCTGGTAACATGAATAGCCTGTCTTAGCCATCTTATCGTCATCACAATCATTTCTCATTCTGTCTCTCCTGGTAACATGAATAGCCTGTCTTAGCCATCTTATCGTCATCACAATCATTTCTCATTCTGTCTCTCCTGGTAACATTAATAGCCTGTCTTAGCCATCTTATCGTCATCACAATCATTTCTCATTCTGTCTCTCCTGGTAACATTAATAGCCTGTCTTAGCCATCTTATCGCCATCACAATCATTTCTCATTCTGTCTCTCCTGGTAACATTAATGGCCTGTCTTAGCCATCTTATCGTCATCACAATCATTTCTCATTCTGTCTCTCCTGGTAACATTAATAGCCTGTCTTAGCCATCTTATCGCCATCACAATCATTTCTCATTCTGTCTCTCCTGGTAACATTAATAGCCTGTCTTAGCCATCTTATCGTCATCACAATCATTTCTCATTCTGTCTCTCCTGGTAACATTAATGGCCTGTCTTAGCCATCTTATCGTCATCACAATCATTTCTCATTCTGTCTCTCCTGGTAACATTAATAGCCTGTCTTAGCCATCTTATCGTCATCAGATTAGTTTCTCATTCTGTCTCTCCTGGTAACATTAATGGCCTGTCTTAGCCATCTTATCGTCATCACAATCATTTCTCATTCTGTCTCTCCTGGTAACATTAATAGCCTGTCTTAGCCATCTTATCGTCATCACAATCATTTCTCATTCTGTCTCTCCTGGTAACATTAATAGCCTGTCTTAGCCATCTTATCGTCATCACAATCATTTCTCATTCTGTCTCTCCTGGTAACATTAATAGCCTGTCTTAGCCATCTTATCGTCATCACAATCATTTCTCATTCTGTCTCTCCTCTCCTGGTAACATTAATAGCCTGTCTTAGCCATCTTATCGTCATCACAATCATTTCTCATTCTGTCTCTCCTGGTAACATTAATAGCCTGTCTTAGCCATCTTATCGTCATCACAATCATTTCTCATTCTGTCTCTCCTGGTAAACATTAACAGCCTGTCTTAGCCATCTTATCGTCATCACAATCATTTCTCATTCTGTCTCTCCTGGTAACATTAATAGCCTGTCTTAGCCATCTTATCGTCATCACAATCATTTCTCATTCTGTCTCTCCTGGTAACATTAATAGCCTGTCTTAGCCATCTTATCGTCATCACAATCATTTCTCATTCTGTCTCTCCTGGTAACATTAATAGCCTGTCTTAGCCATCTTATCGTCATCACAATCATTTCTCATTCTGTCTCTCCTGGTAACATTAATAGCCTGTCTTAGCCATCTTATCGTCATCACAATCATTTCTCATTCTGTCTCTCCTGGTAACATTAATAGCCTGTCTTAGCCATCTTATCGTCATCACAATCATTTTCCTCTGCGCTCCTTAAGAAGAATGGAACCACCACTGTAGTTGGTTCCCTTGCAAGATGCCTGCATCAAACGTCCTTATGCTTGTGCAACTGTGGTTTCTGTGGCTATTAGTTGTACATAATGAGGTTGCCTGCCCCGTATACAACCTCATATTTGTCGCCTTCTACGACATGCCTTAGGGTGCAGTAGACTTATTCTTCAAAGACCCCCGGGCAACTACAGGGAACTCACCTCATCTGACAGCATGTGATTTTCCATTCCTGCGCTTTGATCAGTGACCATGTTTTACACTGATAACAAAGAGTTGGTAATAATACGCTATTTATCAGCTGTTGTTTAGTTTCCACATTGTCCCGTACCAGACGTACAAATACACTTTGACATGGAAGACAACTGTTTCAATGTATCATGAAAAACCGCTTGGAAAAAAAAAACACTAAAGAAATCAAAACAAACATGCATGCTTGCGTTACGTTCTAGTAACCCGACGCCGCGTTTTAAAGAAGAAAAAAAAACAGAACGCATTTGATTTGGCATGTTAATGAAATCTGGCAGTGACACGCCTACGATAGATACACAGTAAACGTAGTCCCATGGCAGATACTATCGTAGAGGAGTAACTGGACACTTGTATTTCGGCCTTTAGTTGGTTTATACTCGCTCGATACGGAAGTTATATTAGTGATTGCGTCTTTACTGGGTCTGGGTCGTCCACGAGTTCTCGTCCACGAGTTCTAATACCATAGCTGTGTAAGGGTCGTTCACGAGTTCTAATACCATAGTTGTGTGAGTGTGGTGAGAATGACCTCAGCCAACGTTCCTTTTTTTTTTTGGAGGGGAGGGGGGGGGGGGGGGGGGGAATTGGATGTGCGTCCTTTCACGATTGCTTTCTCAGCAAGGCGAAGGCGCCGTTTGGATAGTCCTCAGTTCGATTCCCGGTAAATCTATCACTTATATTTTTTTTTCTGTTGTCCGGTGACCTCCTTTATGTCCAAGGAATGCCTGTTAATTTCCTATATATTTATTGACATATTTATTGGTAGAGGAGTGAAGTATTAGACACGTCAATATACCAGGTACAGCTATATGAGGCGGTGTGACTAGTTCCCTTCCTCTCTGACTTTGCCTTCCTTAACTCAGGAGCTAACTCAAGTGCTCATTTACGAAAGATAGAAATTATAAGTGACAAAAAAAAAAGGTTCTTCAATATTATTTGGTTGGGAGGTGGAGGATGACATTTAAAATAGCGGGGAGTATTGACTGGCAGAGTGGTTAGAATGCTTGCTACCCGTCGCAAAGTTGCGGGGTTCAAAACCAGTCTCCACCTGAGTGGACTGGAATGTGATGGTACCAGGTTTCGATCCTCGGTAACTGTTCCGCCGACAGGCAGCGCTCTCACAGCTTGGCCAACAGGACGCTGGTACGGTACTTGAAGAGGAAGAACGAACGACCTGACTTTATTCCAAAAGGGTTGATAATAATTATTGGGAACGCAAGCCAGTCTGACATTCTGCCCTTTATCTTCCATGTGACCAAGTGTACTGAGAGTGGTTATTGTCAACTTTTCATTCACTCAAAAAAAAAAAACAAAAAAAAAAACACGTCAACTTACAGACATACACTCGGACTGACAGGCAGACAAGAGACATAATGATTGATAAACTGACGAGGAAGGAAAGTATTACTGACCACTAAATATGGCGATAGATAATAAATATAAAACATTATTTTCGGGGGGGGGGGGGGGTTGCCTTCGTGTGGCGAGACACACCCCTTTCAACCTAGACTTAAGTCAGTTGATTATATCAGAGTGCAATTTGCCATTCAAAAATAAGTGAACTCCGTTAACTGAAGCGCTGTGTTGATAAACTCTTAAGCCCTGAAAAGGACTGCTAGCCCGTCCAGCGTTGACAGATACAGTAGTAAGTCCTGAAAAAAAGACGAACATTATCTATCAGCTAGAATGATGAAGGACTGAAACGAACAGCCAGCTATGCCAACGTTGCCCGTACCTCATCAGTGTTCAGCGAGCACCGGCTAAAATCATGACCATCAGCTGCGATCTCCACATCGAAGGTCAGCTGCAATTGATCTCCACTGTCTTCTGTCTCTTGTCTTGATGGAGCACTCTGATAGAGTCTTTCATGTCCATCTTTTGATATTATCTTTCCATTTATATCGCTGTCTTCCTCTCGCACGTTTGCCCTCAGCTCATCCTTCTATTACGTTCTTCAGTAAGCTGTTATGTCTTTTTACATGGCCAAAATATTTTAGCTGTCTAATTTTCATCTCCTTCATCAATTCTCTTTTCATTCCTAGGTTTTCTAGGACCTCAATTTGTTTTCTTCTCTTCTCATGAGACGGCTGAAATAACTATACATAAACCACACACTTACCTTTAGTAGTATCCACTAGTTCTCCATTAGCTTTTTGAAAGACTACATAGGCAGACGGGAAACTTTTTGGCGGATCACAGGTCAAGGTCGCGTAGCCACCTTCCGGCACGACGACAGTGACGTCATCCAAAGGAGTGAATCTGAACAGGGCTGGACAAAAACAAAAAGTGAATTAAACGAAGGTGTGTTCCTGTCAAACTAGGAAATGAAACAAAATATCATTTATCATTATAGTCTCGGTCCCACAAAGAAAGAATAGCCCAACTGATGTCTTAGTCATGTAGTACATCATCATCATAACCCTCCACTCCCAAAGGAGCATAGGCCTTCAACAAACACATGCCAAGTCCTCCTGTCACGTGCCATCATCTCAAGTTCTTTCCACGTTCTCCTCATCATTTTCACCTCTGTTTCCAGCTCTCTTCTCCATGTGCTTCTTGGTCTACCTCTGCCTCTCTTGCCCTGGGGGTTCCAGAACAAGGACTGCCTTGTAATGCTATCAACCGGTTTCCTCAGTGCATGTAGTACAAGTAATAGTAATAATGTATGGACAGGGTGGTTAGAGTGCTGGTCTCTCGTGGCAAAGCGGCCGGGTTCCACTCACGGCGCTCCAGTCTACCCAGCTGTAAATGAGTACCTGGCTTTGCTCTTGAGTAAGGAACGGAGAAGGCTGTGAGGAAGGGAATTGGTCACTCCACCTCTCGATGCTGGACCTAGTATAGTAAAGTCTCTAACACTTCACTCTCCTACGGCAGTATATGCTATAGAACTTTAACTATTTTTTAGTTTAAACATAGAACTTGGGGTCCCAAACTCCGTAGATACCTTAACGTGAAAAGTGATAAGCCTAAAACCCAATGAACGAAATCGTTTTTGAATGTATTTAATTTTTCGTTCACTTTTGTTGGCATAGGCGTAAATTTCCTGACAATCTTCATCTGACGACAAGCATCCCTCTCTAAGACAGCAGGTGTTGTAGCCTTCACATCTTCGGTTTGACTCCTCTCTCATCAGATAACAGCTGTCCACATTGGTAATGGCTTATCTCCAGGAGATGAGGCAGTTTTTTTTTCTTGAGGTGAAGTGACTAGCGTTTTAGTAAGAGTTATGTTGTTGCCGGCGCCTCGGGCAGATGGTGAGTTGACGATCTACAGTCAGGTGTTGATCATACTCGGAGAGTGAGAAGGGGTGGAGGAGAGACAGAGAGAGGGAGAGAGATTGTCTGCTTGAGAGAATTAAAAATATAGAAAACATGTAACCAATAAGAGATAACAGTCATTCAGTGTTCACAATTATTTGTTTGTTTGTGTGCCATACAATAAGTATCTGCCTTTTTATTTATTACGTTAATGTCTTTTGGCTGGGTATGTTTGTACACAAAGGGTGGCCCAAAATTATGTATACGCTTTAAAAATGTAGATTTCCTAAACAGTATAAACAATTTTAATTGTCTTTATCACATTTAAAATCTAATAGATAAACATTTTTTTTAAAACCAAGTCATTTTCTTTTATTTTTCAGATACATAAAAAATGACGGAGAATACTCAAGTTCTGAAGAAAGAAAGACAATTCTAAAAGAATTGTAGATTGGTTGGTGAGAGATGTCGCTCATGCATTCATGCTGATGGTGGACATTTTGAACGAACATTTAAACTAAATTTATATTATTGTGAAAAACATTGTCTGTCTCTTAGCTTTAAAATGTGATAAAGACAATTAAAAATTGTGTATACTGTTCATGAAATATAAATTATAAATGTGTAAATACATAATTTTGAAACACCCTGTATGTAACTGTGTTTTGATTTTTTTAAATCCACGGTATCGTAACGTATTGTTTCCGTGTAATCGTATTTTTAAAGTGTTTGTCTTAACCTGGGTTCAGTCAATCTATCGGTACCTTTAGGCTCCTTAAGGAGCACAGACAGTGGCAGTTTTAAGTAGTGTTGTGGAGTGGTCAAAAACAAATTTCCGACTCCGACTCCTGACATTTTAGAAGTGCGACTCTCGACTCCGAGTAGAATGAAAAATACAAAAACACAAATAGTGATACGTCTTACTGGGAGAAAGGACAAGAAAAAACCTACGCTGCGGCCATAAGGCCTTCGTCGGGGACAGACAAACGAAAAACAGAAGGGAAAGAAAGTAAGAATTAAGTAGAGAACATTAAACTATAAAAATGAGAGAAAACACTCCCTGATGTGTGTCACATGTTGGAAAAAAAATGACTGACACTGAACCGGAAACCGGAAGTGGATACTAAATTCAAAGCATAAATAAAAAATAATGAAAACGAGGACTGGAAAACTGAGTGAGGAAAAATTAATATTAATTTAAAAAAAAACGGAGAGGAATAAATAAGGAGAGAGAAGATGAAGAAAAAGTAATATTAATTTTAAAAAAAAAATTTCAAGGGTGATCGCAATCATGATACAAATAGGACTATATAGAAAAGGACGCCTCAAACAAAATAATGCTGGGTGTTCAAACCATGGGGTTTAAGGCAGCCAAGCAGATGGGTGAGGCGTTGTTCAAGGCGGAGCCGACTGTTGGCGTCCGAGGAACATGATCTAATAGCTGTCACCTGGATGTCAGTGGCACCGTGGTGGCCAGGGCCATTGAAGTGGATGGCTACAGGTGTGGATACCAACCGAGAAAGGTCGTAGAGGTGTCTGCAGAATCTATCCCCAAGTCGTGTGCCCGTAAGGCCGATGTAAGTAATATTGCAACGTTTAAAGTACTCTGAGTACAGTCTTTTTTACTAGCCATATGGCATAACATTCAGAGTCGGAGTCCGGACATCATACCATCTAAAACTCCATTAAAAACGACAGCCTCTACTTCAACACAGCCTCGTTTTAAGCATAGGCATCCTAGACTTTTTCCTACAGGCCCGCGCTTTTAGGGGCCTAGTGCTCAAATATATGCTTGTCGATACAACAGGAAATTTATTTAAAAGGGGCACGCGGATTCACGTTTGCCAAGGGCCTCGCACAACCTAAAACGACCCCTGAGCACATCCTCAACAAAAACATGCCAAACTTTTCTGTCCTGCACCATTCGTTTAAAGTTTTTCAATTTCTTCATCTCTTTCAAGTGCCGGTGGAACAAGAGGTGAGAGGACGCTGGCGATGGGTAGGACACACACACACACTGAGAGAAAAAAACCTGTTCATAGCGTTACCAGGCACTCCTTTTTATGGGAATCCACATGGTAAAAGAAGCAGAGGTTTACAGAAAAACACACGGAGAAGAGAGCTAGAAACCGAACTGAAGCTGATGAGGAAGACATGGGAAGACCTTGAGCTGATGGCACGCGACAGGAAGACTGGGCATACATTTGTTGAAGACATGTGTTTCTCTGGTTAAAGAAGAAGCTTAAACTCTGAGTTTTGGTGAAGTGACATCATCATGTAAAACAAATTGTTACACAAATCACCGCTGTAAGAGAATGAGAATTCTTGGTGCAGGCTTACTGAAACGGCACCAGCGGCAATGGTGTCTCCATGTTCCACAAGGAGCGAAAAGGAAAGTAAATATGTGCCTATTGAACTCAACAAACTGCCAACTCAATCGTCTTCGGAATGAGCAATTAAGACAGGGCATTTGAAATAACAACAAGTGCACACCAAAGTCTGGAACCAGCGACACCGCTAGGGTTCCTTCAATCAAGTACTACTCTCTGTTTTTTTTCCCCCCTTTTTTTTTTCTGAACAGAAAGTGGCGGTAATGTTCATTAACATGTCAACACTCATGCACGTGCACACATGTCGAAAGTTCACGAAAGCGCGTGAGTAAGTGCGTGACTTCTGAGCAGGTTAGCGATCAAGCAAGTTTAGGAGACTGAACGCATCCCCCAGATCCAGAAAGTTTGCGTATATATATGTGTGTGCGAGAGTGTGTGTGTTGTCTTGTGAAAATCAGACTCCCGAAATGTGGGTTCAATTGGGGGCCAAAGTCTCGCCATTGTGACAATAATATGTTTGTTTAAGCATTGTTTCCCCTTAGTTCTAGCGCCCCCTTTCTGTGTACAACGTCACTTCCGCGGTAGCTTTTGGCGGTGTGATAATGACATCTGGGTGTGTAAAGGCGTGTATAACAACACAGGGGGAACGTGTTATTTTGTTGATCAGAATCGACATCACTGCACTCTGGGCAAACCAATAGGGGCTCAGTCTCCTTCAGCAAATGTCGAAGGGCATGAATGATAATTGTTCCTGTGGCGCGCTGGATGTACACACGACAGATGCATTCTCTCATACGTTTCCATTCATGCCGTAGCTATCCATTCTGGATCTTCCGAAGCATGGACTGAGAGTCTGACACAATAACTGCCCTGGTTGATGGAGTTTCAGACAGCCACCTCAGAGCAGCAGTAACTGCCTCTACCTCCTTTCTCATGCTGGAGGTTGTTATCACGTAAGCTCTGCTCTGTTCTGCCCTTTATTCTTGCAGCGAAATTAAAACAAACAAACAAACAACAACAACAGACCTGAATCTCTGAGACATTGTTTCTGCCACTGTTTTCTGTCACTGGACACAACAATGTTTACAGTAAATGGGGATGCTGAATTAGCTGAAGTTTTTTATGTCTAACAAAATGTTTAAAAACTCGGCACAAGGAGCTTACTGTCCCAGACGAAAGTATGATTCCTACTGACGTTGACAAGAGCGTCATCGCTGGTACTTTTAAGAGTTACAGTGCTAGCCTAGTTGTGTGACAATTGTAGAAAGACACGGGACAAGAAGACAAGATTTAAAAAAACCAAACAAACATCACACATTAAAACAAAAGAGATAAATAATGTATGTAAAACAGAAACATAGCTGATAATGCTTCGCGAAACGGTGTGTGTATATGTGCATGTACTGAAATTATTGGAAAAGGGGGGGGGGGAAGAGACTCTGTGATTATCTGACACTAATCTTTGATAAATGTATGATGCACTTAATCAACATGCATATTCTACCAATGTTACATTGCCCACAACTCCATGCCTGCTGTCTATGTTAATGTCTATGACGGATAACCATCTCAGAAAGTACTCGGGTCACTGTCTGACAATTGCTCTTGCGTTGTCTCTTTCCCCTTCAACTTCTGACATGCGTCTCTGGTTGACTCTGATAGATCTAATTAACTCTGGCTAGTACATCTCAAAATTTCCCGCAAGCGGTCCACTTACATCGTAGAGAACGTTTCCGCAACGCACCTTGACAGTAATGAAAAGCAGCTGGAAAAAGAAAATGAAAGAACAAAGAATGGACTCGCATTTTGGATGGATGAGTTCGCGACTCATCAAGAGGACCCTTGTGAATAATGTCCTGAAGAATCATTGGCTTAAACTACTGCTCCTGTCTGGCTAGGTCCAGTAATGAAATCATGGGGAACATGGGGCATGGTTCAAGGACGATGGGATTGTAGCTACACTGTATTACTGCTGTCAGTCAAGGACACTAAAAAAAAAAACGTGGTTTTAAATTTGTGTTAAAGCTTGAGGTGAAATTTGTGAATGTGAAGAACTGATGTCAAAAGGATTACTACTAATTTCTTGGTCATCTGGAGTCATAAATAGGGTACCTGACTCTGCCCTTAAGTTTTAAAGCAGGCAAAGAAAGCGAGGACGGGAACTGACTAACCCCACCTCATGAAACTTGATCTAGTACACTGAAGTCTCTAACACTTCACTCCCCTACTGCAGTATCTGCTATATGACTACCTTTACTGTTTCACTTTATGGTGAAGTCTCTAACACCTCACTCCCCTACGGCAATATGTGCTATAGGACTACCGTTACCTTTTTAATGCAGAACGCAGCGCACTTCACCCCCCCCCCCCCCCCCCCCCCCCCCCCCCCCCCCCCCCCCCCCCCCCGGCCGTATCTGCTACGGGACGGGACTACTATAACTTGTTCCACTACACAGAAGTAATGCAGAACGAGGTCACAGTAACAGACGATAATAAAACACAAGGGACCAAGAGAAGCGTCAAGCAGCCGATTAGATTAAGTGAGACAGACCGATGCGCTGACACGTGACACCTCCTCTCAGCATACACACCTGGTTTGGACAAAATGGCAGGCTGGCTGATAACGGTCCCCATGACTGTTGTGGCCGTGCACCGGTACTCCCCGTCATTGCTGTCGTCCACACCCGAGTGATGAAGAAAATGGAGGTTCGAACCTAGAATCTCAAGGTCTCGGTGTCGACGCTCGTCAAGTGGCTGCCCATCGAACAGCCATCGGATCTGTGCGTCTTCTGGGGCAGCTAAACATTTTAAAGTCACCGGAGCACTCTGGGATATGACCTGTGACTGGGGCTGTTCCAGGAACACTGGGAACTCCTCTGAAACAAAATTAAGTAAATTTTATCGTCTGTTAAAAAATATTCTTTCACATCAAATATGACAAGTCTTTTAGCATTCCACTACACATTCTTTCGCGAACATACACACGTGTGTGTGTCACGGAATAAAACAGCAGACAGCGTGACATGACCATGACCAAAAGAATAATAACAATAATAAAGAAAAATACTGGTGTGGCTTAAATAGTTCATGTTTGTCATCGTAACATGGAACATTGTCTCAATGCCTAGTGACCCACATGATAGACTTCGTGTAGCGATTATTTTTAACACTGTTATTAAAATAAAAACCAAAAAACTTTAATTCACTTATGAAGTGTGCGCGTGTGCGTATTTGCATTCGCATTTATTCTCACGGTCTGTCACAATGTTTCCTCGATTACACGGATACAATACTTTATGAGAACGTAGATGAAAAAAAAATTTAAATTAAAACACAATTATATATATATATATATATATATATATATATATATATATATATATATATATATATATATATATATATATATATATATATATATATATATAAAATATATATATATATATATATATATATATATATATAATATATATATATATATATATATATATATATATATATATAACTAATGAGCAACAAGTGCCACCTGACAAATAAGTGCTTATTTTTGTCATTAAACAGAAACAAAATAACATCTATAATGACAACTGAAGTAACCTTACAAGACAGAGAAAACAATTTCTGGGCGCTATGAAATCATATGTTGACGAAACTGGATCTAACGCTGAGTTGTAATGTTTAAATAAACATAGTATTTTATGTAATGTTTCATATAATTTTGTTAGATAGGAGTAAAGACATAAGAATTCAAAAATGGTAAATGACTTTTCAATCACCATGTAGTTGTATAGTATGAGTAGGGCGTAGACTGGCAGATTGGTTAGAGTACTTCCTCCCTCCCTCCCTCCATCCATTTGTAAGACATTAAATTTCAAAATTTTACCTATTCGGCGACAAATTTTCTTCTTTTTAGTTTCACGCCCCGTTCAAACGACCAACACCCCTCCTTCTCCCCCCCCCCCCCCCCCCCCCCCCCCCCGGCTAAAGGCTTGGGAACCACTGTACGTGCATAAAATCAATCTAAAGACAACTTAGACCAGCAATCTACCGATAGATCACAAGGAATGTTATGGCAGAACTCTAGGAGACGGGGGTGGGAGAGAGAAGAGAGAGAGCGAGACTTTTTTTAACCAAAACATAATTGTGGACTAACCCTCTCCCGCCGGAATTTAAAAGCGCGGCATCCCAGGATTAAAGATATCTTTCCGCGTTCACAGTGAAAATTCACAAGTTAGCTAAATAAAAGTCATTTTATTTTTGAACTACATCAGATAGGAACGAGAACTTTTCTTTGAACTGAAATCAACATGCGGTAAAATACTATTTAGTTTCAAATTTCTGCCGCTCAGTCGATTCAATTGTAGGAAGCCGATCATCCGGCAGACATGACAGTTACTTATAGGTTGTACTTATTCCGAATACAGCGATTCCCCGATAAGTGCTGTCAATTCGTGCTTGAAATTTCCAGCGCTAACAAAAAAAAAAAAAAAAGCGCTTATTGAAAAGTGATTGCTCATCAGAATTAATAGAAATCAAATTAATTTGTTCCTTAGGCCCAGAAAACTGTATCCTATGAACATCATCAGTACCATTCCAAGAAAAACTCTACGGAGACGTCAGCAGCCTCAGACTGACCACTGCTTTCTTTGAACATATTTAAGTTGACGTCTGAAGGTGATCTTTGAACATATTCAAGTTGACGTCTGAGGGTGATCTTTGAACATATTCAAGTTGACGTCTGAGGGTGATCTTTGAACATATTCAAGTTGACGTCTGAGGGTGATCTTTGAACATATTCAAGTTGACGTCTGAGGGTGATCTTTGAACATATTCAAGTTGACGTCTGAGGGTGATCTTTGAACATATTCAAGTTGACGTCTGAGGGTGATCTTTGAACATATTCAAGTTGACGTCTGAGGGTGATCTTTGAACATATTCAAGTTGACGTCTGAGGGTGATCTTTGAACATATTCAAGTTGACGTCTGAGGGTGATCTTTGAACATATTCAAGTTGACGTCTGAGGGTGATCTTTGAACATATTCAAGTTGACGTCTGAGGGTGATCTTTGAACATATTCAAGTTGACGTCTGAGGGTGATCTTTGAACATATTAAAGTTGACGTCTGAGGGTGATCTTTGAACATATTAAAGTTGACGTCTGAGGGTGATCTTTGAACATATTCAAGTTGACGTCTGAGGGTGATCTTTGTATTCAAGTTGACGTCTGAGGGTGATCTTTGAACATATTCAAGTTGACGTCTGAGGGTGATCTTTGAACATATTCAAGTTGACGTCTGAAGGTGAACGAAGAAGGGCAAAGCTGTATAAAAAATTAAGTAAAAAGTAATTTTAAACTCTAGTTAACAACTTTTATTAACAACATATAATTATCAGGCATAGTGAACATAAACAAAATATTATGTATGTACTGTACTTAAAAAAAAAAATATTAAAGGACTGTAATCGGCGCTACTTCCGTCGCTCGTAACTTAAGTTGTAACGGTACAGCTGTCTTCATCATCAGACGACTGGTTAGCAGAAAGTATTGAAAACGTTTTTCTGACTAGGTATAGAAGGCATGGCTATTGGTAAATGGGGACTGAAGATGTTCAGGAGATTTAAAAAAAAAAAAACCCCAATCGAGCCGCATTTGTCACCTTTTTCTTTTCAAGTAACACTTTGTAGCAATTAAGACTGTGTTCTTTGTTACCGATTAACATAGAACTGTATTCCATTTTGGGGGTCATGCTTCATTATGCCAGCAAGCTTATGGCTTCACTACCTCGAATGAACTTGATAAGTACAGTATGTGAAAGTTATATTCCTGCCTCTAATGCAGCTTAACGCTCAGTGTAAGATCGATTTTTTTGAGAGTATAACAGAAATATGACATAAAATACAAACAGCGTTATATCGAAAAAGCGCTAATCGAACGGTGTAAGACCGGGGGGTTGGTGTACTCTGAAAACAGATACCTTATCAAGGCAGATCTTTAGACAACTCAGTGTTTCTAAATTAGATTCCCACAGCTCGTAGGTTTCTGACCCCCGACTTAGAGGATTTGTAATCGTAATTTCAAGGACACGATTTGTCTCAGTACGTTAACAAGGTAAATGTCACAAACAAAGACTCAAACACGTATCTAAGTGTATTCATGTGTGCCACCTTTGAGAGGAAGTTTCAGATTTCTATGGCGCGACTGTACGACAGTTTTTTCTGGTGGTACGCAAAGATTTGAAAAAAAAAAAATAATAATAATAATAAAAAAATTTTTTTACAAACAGTTTTTAAAGATGTGTGAATTCTAAATTCTTTCTTAACACAAAAAAAAAAAGAAAAAAAAAAGAAAAAAAAAGCGACATAGAATAGTCAAAGAAATTATAGAAAAATAATTAACTTTGAAAGTCTTGATCGTTCCATTTTAAAAGCTGCACGTATAAATAAGATCCGTGCAGTCCCAGCGGTGGGGCGGGCGGGGGTGGGGGGGTGTCTCTGAAGAAACAAAGAAATTACAGTATAGGACTCCTGCTGCCACAGGCATGTAGTACAAGGCGAGTAGTAATGAGGTTGTTCAGTGGCAGCTGGCACCCTTCTCAAGTAAAACGAATAGCCACAGAAACCACTAGCGTGTGAATGCTTGGTGCCGACTTTCTGTTGGGAAGATATCAGTTGTAAGTGTTGCCCTATGCTCCGTAGACAGCCCAAAGAAAAATGATGATGATGTATAAATAAGGAAGGGGGGCTGCTGTAAAAGCTGGCAGGTCTCTGCTGTGTCATTATCTTAAAGCCTTTCTGTACGTCTGTCTGTTTCATAAACAACGTTAGATTATATGAGCTGTGAATCTAGGATTTATACTGAAAACAACGTAAGATTATATGAGCTGTGAATCTAGGATTTATACTGAAAACAACGTAAGATTGATTATATGAGCTGTGAATCTAGGATTTATACTGAAAACAACGTTAGATTATTTCAGCTATAAATGTAGGATTTATATTGAAAACAAGGTAAGATTAAATGTGCTATAAATCTAGGATTTATACTGAAAACAAAGTACGATTATGTGTTATAAATCTAGGATGCATGTTGGAAAAAAGCAAGATTATATGAGTTATAAATCTTCTTCTTCTTCTTTGTTCAACCTGAAAAGGACGTTGGTTGCGTTGTGTCCGTTTACAGCGAAGCTGCGATATTTGCGCCTTTCGGCCGACACATCCGACTTCAGCACGGCATTTTTGGGGACCGGGTTAGCCTTCCCTCTTCGATCCCTACTCAATCAGCCAGACTGCAGTGATGCAGCCTGTTTCCAGGACCACCACTTGGAGGTGGAGTAGGGTCTTGGTCAGCTCTGGTTCGCTGACCCTGACGCAAGCAGTCAAGCTATGGGTCGTTAACTGCATTCCAGTAATAAATCTAAGATTTATACTGAAAAATAATTAAGGTTATATGTGGTATAAATCTAGAATTTCTATTGAAAACGACATGCAGTCCTTTTAGTTGCCACGACAACAGCCTTTGTCGGAATCGATGTTGGCCTTAAGAGAAAACAAGAAGTGTAGATCACTATCAAAAGCAGAAAGTTTCCACGACATGGGACTGCAGGTCAAACCTTGCCCAACTCAAGAGCATACCATTTTACAGTTAGGTATGCTAGAGCGTGACGCAACCTGGTTTTGAACCCGGCCACAACTGTTACATATTTAATATTTCACTTCAAGGTGCAATCCTGCTTGCAAGTGCTGTCACCTACTTCTTGCTGACGAATTCACTCAAAATACAAAAGACATTTAGTGCAATTATTGTCTTCCTTTTCAACAAATTTAAAAAAAAAATCGTTCGCACTTACATCCTGCACAAGCCAGACTTTGTTTACAGCCTTCAATAGCTAACATTACATTTATTACCCACTGTTAACAGAGATTGATAACGGCCGTGTATCATGATTTCGCCGTAACTCTACTGCTGAAGGAGAAGGAGGGAAGACACGCATAGAAATTTTTATAGAAATATTTACCGCGTAAAAACCTTACCAGTGTTTCGCAACTGGAATTCCGTGGAACTCTGGCGTTCCACACAGCATCGTCAGGGGTTCCGCGTGAAGTTATACATAAATAAAACTTGCGAAATTGTGAGAAAAATTCTAAATATCGTAAGAGTTTTCCTCTTTATTTTGTAGTTGGTCAGAAAGCTTAGATATTGCAACAATGGCAGGATAATGCCTCAAGTTGTTGTTATAAATAACGAAGTCTCTCTCTCTCTCTCTCTACCTACCTGTATGTCAATCTGTCTGTCTATGTGCCTGTCTATGTATATATGTATCATCATCATCAAAGAACAAGTGATAATCTTCGGACTCCGCACAGGCCATAACAGATTGGGATACCATATATTCAACAAGCTGAAGATAGGAACTACAGATGAGTGTAAATGTGGCAGTGATAAAAGACTGTTGAACGTCTGCTTCAAAGATCCCCAACATATATGAGGAATAAGAGGAAGTACATATGGCCGTCACTAGTACCATTCGTACGTACGTAGGTACCACCTACCTACCAACCTACCTACCCCATCTCATTTCTCCCGTTCTTCTTCCATTCTCCCATCCAATCCCATCCCGTGTGTCCGTTTGCCCATCTTTCTCTCTTTCTATCTATCCGAGGGTGACCATATCGTTCAACGCAAAAAAGGAGGTCAATGTTTACTTTTTTGTCACGAAAAGGAGGACACGGGAGGACATAATAATCAAAAAGTAGGACAAAAAGTAGGACATACTTAAAAAAAATAATAAATGACAATGAAGCTTATTTATTACACATCAAATAATAACTTCATCAAATCACTTTGGTTTTGTGTCTATTGATATATTAAGATGATAAAAATCGTCTTTAAAAACGCTTGATTACTTTTTAAATACACACAGAAACATTGTCACATAAATAACACTAGCTCTGGTGCATGCACATTTGTTGGCACTTTCTGAATGATGGAAAGCGTTTTAAAGTGCAGTCAACTGATTTCAAATTACTGTGATGTTTCACAGCATGAAAAGCAAAAGGGCCTTCTGTAGCAGTTACTTGTTGGGTTCCGTGCTTGTCTCTGCTGTAAATAATGTCGGTTTTGATTGCGAACTTTCAGACACAAGTGCGTTCTTGTGGCGTTCATGTTTTCATATGCGTGGGTTTGTGTATGTGTTTTCTTCTTTTTTTTAAAATTTGGCACTTAGAGTAGGCGTGTGTAATAAATATATGTCATTAATTAATTTGTAATTTGCAATAGACGAGGTTTTAAATGACTAAATAGCATATCATCTTATCATTCAAAGTGCACTTTTGGAGAACAGGTGGCAATAAACAAATAGAGCGAAAATGTGTAAAACTGATTTTTTTTTTTTTTTTTTTTTTTTTTTTTTTTTTTTTTTTGCGTTCGCCCGCTAATACTCGAGGCGAAATCTCAGGTTATTATTTTATGTCTAACCTGACATTGATTTTACGTGAGTATCCCTTTATTTCTTGTACAGAGACAGGTGTCCCTCGCCATTCAGGCAAATACTCGCCGATTTCGGAGGTACCCATTGCAGCTGGGTCGGCTCAGGAGCCGCCAGTCCCTGGTCGACGACACTCCTTCAAATGTCTTCGCCAGGTCTCGAGTTAATCCAGTCCAAATCCCGGTCGACGAAAAATCCTCAAATGCCGTCGCCCGGGTTTGATCCTGTATCACCCGGTCGCCAGAGCGGTGTTGTAACCACTACGCTAGCGCGGCTCCCTAAAACTGAGTTAAAACATGACTATAATCTGTTACTGATAAACAATCCAACAACATGAACGCTTGCGGGATTGTTGATACATTGTTTGTTGGATTCTGAGGAAATTCAGTCGTCGGAAGTGAAATTCAAACGGGGAATTTTCGAAATGGCGTCTTTTATATAGTAAATCGCGAAAAAGCCGGATATTTCAACATTTTTTTAAAAATCCGGCCAAATCCGGAAGTACGGTCACCCTAATCTATCCATCCTTCAAATCGTCAATACATTATGAAATTTTCTCGACATAATATCTACGTCGGTCGTCAACTCTCTATCATCAAACCTGCGTAAACGTGAACCCAATCTATCGTACTGCAATAAACAAGAGACACCACAGTTCTCCTGCCACTACTGAACGACCTTGTTCGGGTTACCGTTACCTCTCGTCTGACTTGAGTGTAGTAAACAATGTCAATATCAGTCACTGCAGCTGCAACATGAGAAGCGGAAACGAGCACGGAAGAAGATAACTACAAACAAACAAACCAAAAAAAAAAGAGAAGGCTACAGCCTCGTCTTGACATTTACAGTTCTATTTTCTCACAACTTTTGGCCCGGTAGTCCAGCATCCATGCAAACATTTCCATTTCCTGAATGGAACCATCAGACCTTTCACGCCACTAGGATGCAAGAATGTGGTGTTAGTGGTGGTTCACCTTCAGACCTTGCAGAATCTCTGTGTCTCTAAAATTTCTCATTCTCCGGTTACTTCCTTCAAACTCCTTAACGATAATACATAGATCATATGTGTTCCCTTTCTACTCTATGTTCGTTTCTCTTTAAGCATGTAAGCAGAGTTAGCTCCCCTCTCTTTTATTCCCAGATTTACGTTTTTAGGGGATACACTGGGTCCTTTAAATCCTAGCACAAGAATATATATTTGATCCATCTTATCCGATTTGTCAAGGATCAATCACCATCATTTTTTTGCGCTCCCTACGGAGTAAGGAGCTACCACTGCAGCTGGTCCCCCCCAGGAAGCCTGCATCTAGCAGTCACATGTTCTCGCAGCGGGTGCTTTCTGTAACAATTTGTTTAACATGATGAGGTTGCCAGCCCCATGCACAAGCTGATATTAGTGGTCTTGTACGACATGCCTGATGGTGGTGCAGTAATCCTATTCTTTGTCTCTTCAGGGACCCCAGGGAGCTACTCAGAACACAAGGACCAATACCTGATCACTGTTTCTGAATATCTCAAATTCAAATCCCTTACATGTCCACCCCCTATAATACCTTGTCACAGGGTAAGCAACTAAACAATTTTATTGTATACATTATCAACCATATCCAAATTAATTTTGCAACAAATGTAAATGATTAAGCTTGAAAAAAAAAAAAAAAAAAAAAAACACATGTTCTGTGACATTAATCACATGGAAATCTCCCAACTCCGGATTAACAAACGAAAAAAAAAATTATGCTTCCTTAAAGGTATCAGCTGCTGACACTCAATCCCCTCAAACATTTTTTATTTTAAAATTATTTTTCCCCCCACTCCTCAAACATCATATCTACCTTTCAGTGCACACAATTTCGTACTCATAAGTAAGTGAAATGAACTGTTCTTATAAAAATCCTATCAATTAACTTTAAAAAAAAAATTTTTAATAGAAGTTTTGCCTCGTGTTGGTGACGTGCGCTAACTTTTAACCTAGACACAAGGGCTGTCGGTTATATTAGGGCCCATGGGGAAATAAAAAAACACCCTGTGGTCTGGTGAACTGAACTTTTCATCTTAACATTTCGTAACTGAACTGAACTTTTGTTTTGAAAACCCCATCAGAGAACTAAACTATTAACCTCATCAGTGAAGTGAAGCTATCTTCTAAACATCCCATCAGTGAACTAAGCATTCCTTCTAAAACCCCCATCAGTGAAATGAACCTGTCTTCTACACTAATCTACACAACCCATCAGTGAAATGAACATGTCTTCTAAACACCCCATCAGTGAAATGAACTTTCTTCTACACAACCCATCGGTGAAATGAAACTGTTTTCTAAAAACTCCATCAGTGAAATGAACATGTCTTCTAAACACCCCATCAGTGAAATTAACATGTCTTCTAAACACCCCATCAGTGAAATGAACATGTCTTCTAAACACCCCATCAGTGAAATGAACATGTCTTCTAAACACCTTATCAGTAAAATGAATATGTCTTCTAAACACCCCATCAGCGAAATGAACATTTCTTCTAAACACCCCATCAGTGAAATGAACATGTCTTCTAAAAACCCCATCAGTGAAATGAACATGTCTTCTAAACACCCCATCAGTGAAATGAACATGTCTTCTAAACACACCATCAGTGAAATGAACATTTCTTCTAAACACCCCATCAGTGAAATTAACATTTCTTCTAAACACTCCATCAGTGAAATGATCATGTCTTCTAAACACCCCATCAGTGAAATGAACATATCTTCTAAACATCCCATCAGTGAAATTAACATGTCTTCTAAACACCCCACCAGTAAACGAAACTTTTTCTCCTAAAAACCTCACATCAGATCACGACTCTACTTCCCCAAAAACCTCATATCTACCTTTTCCCAGTTCACAAATGTTTTAATTTCCAAAAATTAATGCACACAGATTTCGCTTCTTTAACTCCAAAGTTCTTTTTTTCTCATATCTACCTACCCACTCAATGCTCAACTTCCCCCCACCCCTTCTTGTGTTTACTTTCTCTAAACTGATCATAACTTTCGCTGTTATTAATTTTTAAAAAAACCCTCGTCTATCGTTTGACTCATAACTTTTCCAGCTGGTTCCTTTAAAATAAAAAAACAAACACCACCATCTACTTTCAAACGTTCTAAACTTTCACAGTTCTACTTGTCTTCATAAGCCACAAAATCCCGGTACACCTCTTTCCCCCCTCCCCCTAGAAACGCATACGTCTCGTTGCTCCCTGGTTCCAATGTTTCAATGATCATATTTCGCTAACGTGCCCCGAATTATGGGTACAAATTTTTTGGCAAGCGAGAAACAGAAAAACAGTTGTCGGGAGTCTGAAGTTTAACATCGTAAAGCGGGTGTTACTGTATACTCTTGGATTTTTTCAACGCGTGCATTGCCTGCTGTAAGTTGTCGAGCCACTTCTGAGCACTGGGTATTGTTATGTTGGAAGCTATTTGTGACTGTGGAGAGTGTAGCTGGCGAGTATGGCTGGAGGTACAAACAGCCGTGTGGAGTATATAGCTGGCGAGTATGGCTGCAGTATAGTTGGTGAGTGTAGTTGATGAGTGTAGTTGGTGAATGTAGTTGGTGAGTATAGTTGGTGAGCATGGTTGGTAAATATAGTTGGCGAGTATTGTTGGTGAGTATAGGTGGCGAGTATTGTTTGTGAGTATAGTTGGTGAGTGTTATTGGTGAGTATAATTGAGTACAGTTGATGAGTATAGTTGGAGTATATTATGTAAAGTATAGGTGGTAAGTATAGTTAGTAAGTATGGTTGAAGTACAGTTGACGAGTATAGTTTGTGAGTATGGTTGGAGTATGGCTGGCGAGTACAACTGTATATTTTGTGAGTATAATTTGAGTATAGTTAATGACTCTGTGTGGTGTATATAGTTAACGAGTAAAGTTAAATAAAGTTGGAATATAGCTGGTGTGCAAGGTTGCTTTTTAAATGTCTCAAAGAACTTTAAACCTAACGCCGAGGAATGTATGAAATTAAACAGCTGAATCGATGAATGAGACATTTCTTTCCCATTCTGTTCTGCTCTCTCTCTCTCTCTCTCCTGTTTCACATTCATTCTTTCATTTGTATTCAACACAGGAAGTAAGGTTATTTAAATAAAACAAAAATAAAAAAGCAAGAAGAGTTTCTTCACTGTGATACAGATTTTTGTTCCTTCATTCATTTACACTGCCCTGTGTAGTTCCTCCCCCCCCCCTCCCCTCCCCCCCCGGGGTCTCTCTGATGAGACGAAGAAAAAAAAACAGGACCTACTGCTCCATCAGGCATGTCGTACAAGGCGACTAATGTGAGGTTGTTCATGAGCCTGGCAACCTCATCATACACAACAAACTGCTACATAAACAACCGCTGTAAGAGTATGTGAATGTGTGTGCAGGCTTCCTGCAAGGACCAGCTGTAGTGGCGGATCCATGCTCCATAAGAAGTGAAATGGAAAATGATGCTGAAGTTTCACTTACAATTACCAGAAGACGCGAATTTATAAAGGATTACAGTAACAGCGCCGAAAAATGTTGGCACCGTGTATAATATACGGTCTGTGGTGTATGCAGGTCAGAAACTGAAGTAATAACGGCAGCAGTAGAGACTACACCCGCCCTAGACGACTTTGACGGTAAGATCCCGAATTTGTGTCTTGTGTACCAGCGCTTCTCAACTCGCAGGAGCTGAGGTTTTGTCGGTAGCAGTGTTTTCCAACTTGTTTTCACTGGAGCTGATTTTTTTTTCTTCCCCGATAGCAGTGTTCCCCAACTTTTTGTTGTTGAACCTCGGGGGAACCCCTACAATAATTGTTCATAGCCCGTAGAAACATACACTGTATGTGCGCACGCATATTTGTGAACGTATATTTTTTTTTTAACGATAAAGTATAAAGTTCTGCTTAGGAAAGAAAAGAATGATTATGATAGTGTACAGTAAAACCGTACATTTTAACATCTTAAAAAATGAACACGGTGTATATTAACTGAAATGTCTCGTAAGTCCCATGATAAAACCAACAGTCCGAAGTAGAACAACGGCGAAGGACAACAACGAGAGCAACAACTGACGCTTCCAGTAATATTTTGTTCATTTCCGAGACGAAAAAAAAAAAAGGCGCGGAAAGAAGTCAACAACATAATTATCGTATATACCCGAGTATAGGTCGATCCTACTATAAGCTGATCCCTAAACTTTAGCACTTAAAAAGTTTCCAAAATGAATAATCCGATTATTAGTTGATTAGTCGATTCCGAATTCCCGCGATGTTCTAAAAATCATATCACTTTCAGTACCTCTTCCCATTTAAATTGACTGAAATCGCCCACTCGGAAAGTCTGAATACTGTTGTCGGACGTAGCTAAGTATCAACATGATCCCGGTATTTAGAGAAACCTGGGATATAAATAGTTTTTGGGTACCTCAGAAATGAGGTATCTGGGGAAGGTGGTTAAAGTAACAAGAAGAGACATGGTCCGCAACCAGACTGTGACGGACGGCTGTAACTGACCTGAATTATTAAGATGACAGGGTATTTCCCTCTCTATAACATTAGAACCCCTGAACATTGTTGTAACTTTTCATCAGCCTGGAACGTTGCACCTGGGCTAATTAAGCATGCCGCATTTCCACGAGGATTCTACACGTTGGATCATTAATATGTGAACTGCTACCTTCTGTGCATTTTAAGATCGCATGGCCTTTGATGGGAGGTTAAATCAAGCCCACGACCATCTCTGAGAACGATTTATAGCAATCTTTTCCTTAAACGCCGGCCCAAAGTGGACGTGGCCAGAGACTCACCCCGGTTTCTAGAGCAATTAACAGCAGTTCATTTTCCTTACCTTGCTGTCACCCCGCCTAGTGGGAATTGCCAAAGCTTCTCGGGGAAAGCGGTCCCATCAAAGCCAGGCTGGTCTTCAGAATCAACGTAGAAGCGGTATACGATCTGAGGAATCAGGGAACTCCCAGCTAACAAAGTTAGTTTCTCGCAGAGATTTCGCACCCTCATGCGAGTAGCCTGAGACGAACGGAGATCGGAAGACAGGGGGGCATCGCGGTTAACACAACGGCGTAGAATCTCGATTTTTTTCTCAAGATGAAGAAAGGTGTTAGAATCTAACATGTCCCACTCATCTTGCATTCCAATTAAATATATAGAGAACCTGAGAAACTGCATTTTATCATTCGTTCTGACAGAATTCTAAGATTCACTAGCATATAGTTGGATTCCTGCTAGATTTCATCTAAATTGTTGGCTATTGGAGTGAATTCTTTTCTGTGCAGAAGGCAATTTATACATTAGCTTTGAGTGATCAGTGGTCTAGTTATTTCATTTTTATTTCATTGGATTGTGGTGTAAATTTAACCTTATTCTTCTTCTTCTGCGTTCGGTTTGTAGTCATGCTAAATCTGCAGGCCTGTCGCCAGGACGAAGTCCACAGTCTTTTCCAGGTCGACGCGGCAGCCCCATAGCTTCTGCTGGAGCTCACCACCATTTGGCCAGGTCGCACGTCGCAATTTATCATGGGTTGGACAGTTCTGGAGAATGTGTTCTGGAGTCTGGATATCAGTTCCACATGGGCATTCATTCGTGTGGGATATTGTAGTGGTTTTGATGGTATTGTATGATGGTGATATTACTAAGTGTAATGTATGAGGTCAGCTGTGAAGGCTCCTGAGATAAAATGTAGTTGTGAATTTTCAGAAGGCCTTTCTTGCTACCACTACGACCTCACACCTATCTTTTTTCCTAATGAATGTGGCTACGTTATAATCTAGGGTACTGAATGTAATGTGTTGTATTGACATATACAAACACACACACACACAGATATTAAATAATATATTATCAATAAAATTTAGAACACAATGAACTAAATCCAGCTGGTGAAATTTTAGAAAGTAAATCTTTTTTTTAAATTTATTTGTTCTGAACCAAGGTTTTATTTGGCCAGAACATATGAAAAGATTTTGGAATTTATGAGTGAATGGCATGAATAAATGACATGATAAATAAAATGTGTGTACGTATACAAATTTTAAGATTAGTTAGTATTTCTACAGTTTATAATTTTATTTTCCCTGGGAGAACGATGAATAGATGTGCTGTTGGGGTGGCTTCATCCCTCCCTGTCTAAGTTTACCAAACATTGTCCATTAATGATGGAAGTAAATGGGATGTTTTAGTAGGAATTCACTTTGGGTGTTATGTCTATGAAGTTGGTGTAAATCCAGCAGACCAGCCTGCTTACGTAACTTTGAAGGTGTAGCGCTGGTGCTGGAATCTGGTGGCCCCACCTCTCCGTGCTTGGGGCAATATATCGGGTGGCCCCACCTCTCCGTGCTTGGGGGCAATATATCGGGTGGCCCCACCTCTCCGGGCTTGGGGGCAATACAAGGCTGTTCTGCCGAGATGCGACACTGCACGGGTCCTCACTGTCAATTATCTACCCAGCATTTGACCCCACCTTTTGGTGTCAACATAAAAACTCACAGCTCTGAAATAAAGTATTGGTTTGGGTTCAGAACCTTACCTAAGGAGCCACTTCTACACGTAACAATTTACAATAACACCATTTAGACAGGGTCAGATCTCTCTGACCATACAACACACCTGACCAAGTTGGTTTCCCATAGGATAAGTTCTCCCAGACTACATATTCAGAAATATGTTTATTAGCTTCTTGCCCTAGGATAGGATAGGTGATATGTTCCACTGATCTCAACACTTGATCTGTCCTTCCTAATCATTGCTGGAGTTTATATATATTGTTTGTCCCTAGACCCTGAACTAGGGCGGGGGGTCTAGAGCAAATCCTTACTTGTTTGTAAGGCTAGATTTCGATATGGCAGTATCAAATCACTCGAAACATTAAACAATATTCAAAATATACAAAGAAATAATTTCAATCTTACCAGATTATGAATAAAGAACACAGAAATGCTAGCAAAACTCAGATGAGCTGCTGGCTATAGTATGGCGTCCCTGAACTTATTTCAATTTATTTCATTTGGAAATCACCACACTTGAAATTTACTGTGTCTATCACTGGACAACTATTGAGGAATGGCCCCAAATGCGCGTCTGAGCGCCGATAATATGATTGTCTGTGGCCAATCAATGCCTTGATTTTTTTAAATTCAAATTTCCTACACTAAAGTCATTTCAGTCATGCTTCAGTCAAGTATGGATTTTTATCTGTTAGTCCGTCCGTCTCTACTTGCGTTTTCACAAAAACGTACTTGTTTTTTTTTGAACCAACCTATTCGTCCCCTCTACACTTTTTGTCTGTAAAGTTATTTTTAGCCACAGCTTCCACCAATTCCCCTTCTCTTTCATTCTAACTAGATTTGGACACTTGAGTCTTCAAGGTCGCGATTTTTGTGCAAATAGTGACATGTTAGATTCAATGCAGTCTTTCGCTGATGTGAACAACACTGTCTTTTGTCATTATCTTCATTATTATCTATCCGTCTGTATAAATAAAAGCATATTATTTCACTGCTCAGAATGGGCCATCCGGCCAGCTAATTTTTACATTCCTAACATTAATATTAAGAAAAAGTTACTTTTTAAATTTTGTAATATTTCAAGCATCTGCGTTTGCCGCTGAATTCAAATAAAAGGCTTGGTATCGCAAAAGCGTCCAATAAATGACTGTGGCGTATCATATCCAAGGTCCCTTTCCGTACCTCGTGTCAATTTGGGGACGTGAATTTTTCCTTTCCCCCCCCCCCCCCCAATTGCGTCTCCTTAGCCTTGCTAGTCTCACGCAATTTTTTTTCAGTCATATTTTTTTCCTTTTCATCCGCCGTTCTCATCCCGTTCAAATGGTAACCGTTTTGATTTCCCGTCTAGCAAGTCAATTTTTATGGAGGGTGATGACCCGCGGTCAGGGCGATCATGTACTATCAGCAGCTTACGCATTATGTTTTTATCCTTACATTTTATCCTTTGGAGATATTTTTACGTTGTATCACTTGTTAATTTTATGACACATCTCCGCACTTGAAAACATGCCTACGGCAAGTTCTAAAACCAGTGATACACATAGATAAAATCTCTCCTCACGTCTGCCACTACTCTAATTTTGATCACAGGGGTGCCGACTGAGGAAATCTGCACCGACATTCAATTTGCCTGGGATATATTGGATACTAAACTGATAAGGTTGAAGCAATTAAGACCACCTCAGCAATCTTGCGTTTTCATGCTTAGCCTGAGATAAGAATACGAGAGGCTGATGATCCGTCTCGACCACAAAAGTCCTACCATACAGATAGATTTGAAACTTCTTTATTGCCCAGATTAACGCTAAACATTCTTTTTCGCTTGTGGAGTATCCTTGTTCCGCCTTATTCAATTTGCGGCTTGCATAAGCGACTGGTTTCAGTTCCCCATCAGGTGAAGATGATCTTTGCAACAAAGCCCCTCCGAGTCCTACATTACTTGCATCGGTTCTTAAGACAAAATCCTGTTTCAAATCAGGCAGTTTGAGAATAGGCTTGCTAGTGAGTTTTTCCTTTAACTCTTGGAACGCTAGTTCACATTGTGCAGTCCAAATAATTTTATCTGGAAGTCCCTTGCGAGTCAGATCAGTCAGAGGAGCACAAATAGAGTTAAAATTTTTGATGTATTTCTGATAAAATCCGCATAACGACACGAATGATCGCACGTCTTTTTTTGTTTGTGGTCTAGGTGCTCTCTGCAGTTTTTTCAAGTTCTTAGGATCAGGGGTCATGTTACCCTGATATACAGTGTGTCCCAAGAATTCCAACTCTTTGCATCCAATACAACATTTTGTTGGCCTAGCAGTTAAGTTCGCCTCCCGAAGTCTATTAAATAACATCTCTAGAGCTTCAATGTGTTCTTCAAATGTCTCTGTGGCGACGAGAATATCATCCATGAAATTCGTGATACATGGGTTATTCAGGGGATCCAACAATTTGCGCATCATCCTTGAAAATACACTCGGAGCATTTTTCAGTCCGAATGGTAGCATATTGAATTCATAATGTCCATCCGAAGTGCTAAAAGCCAAATAAGGTCTCACTTCAGGCTTCACTGGGATCTGGTAATAGCCTTTACTAAGATCCACCTTTGAAAAGTATTTTGCCTTGTTCAGTCTGGCAAATAACTGTTTTGTGTCTGGTAATGGATCCACTTGACCTTCTGTGACAGCATTCAGTTTCCTGTAATCTATGCACAGTCTGTGTTCCCCAGACGGTTTTCTCAACAAAACGACACTAGAACTAAAAGATGATTCACTGTGCGAAATGATCCCCTCCTTCAACAAATAATCTATTTCTTCCTTCAATGCCTTCTCCTTCGCGAACGGAATAGAATAGGCTCTCATACAGATTGGGTTTGAGTCTACCAGTTTCATGTCATACTGTAGCAAATTTGTATGGCCTGGTTTATCTGTTAGTACATCTGTATGTTCCTCCAGAACCTGTTGAACTCTCTCCCTCTGGTTTTTAGTCAGGTGCTTACTGACTTTTACCTGTGCTGCTGTTTCACAAGGATGTAATGGGTATTCATGTGAGGTGAGTGGTTCCTTTTGCATCTGGGTTGCAATAGCCAAGGTCAATAAGGGGGTGCTTTCCTGGAGTGGTCTGTCCAGATACTTCTTTAATAAGTTTACATGATAAACTTTCTCCTTCCCCTTTTTGTCAATTTTATAGTTTGTTCTAGACACCTTCTCTAGAACCGTATAGAGACCTTGCCAACCAATTTGTAATTTATTCTGGCTACCGGGTTGTAGAAGAAGCACCTTCTCTCCCACAGCTAGTTCTCGGTCCTTTGCCTTCCTATTAAAATATGCTGCATGTTTCTTCCTGGCTTGTTTCAAATTATCATTTGCCAGTTTCCATCCAGCTTTCAAACGAGTGGTCAGTTCGTTCACGTATTGATAAGATGAGGTAACAGGTTCTTCCGCCTTCTCATCCGTCCAGGTCCTTAATAAAGCTACATCTGGATCTTTAATTTATCATACTTATTTTTCATGGAACTGTGGTGAAGTGGGATGTTATAAATATTTATAGGGGACTTAGTGTACTGACTGAGATCAGCTGTGAAGGTATCTATATCTAATAAGAGTAGTGTATTATAGATAACCTTACTTGCTGCCACATATATCTATATCTCAGTCAGAATTATTCTGGAATAGTGTGATGACTACGTTGTATGTCTAGGGTATGTGTATGATGAAGTGTAAGTCATAACAACAACAGACAGATAAACAATTTAATTTATTCCACCACACTTGACAACACTGTGACACTCACATACATATAACACTCTAAAGGATATCTTAAAGGAGTCACTGATAACTTTTCAAATAACAATATGTATTCATTGCTGTTATGAATGAATATGTGTCCTGATTCAAATACAAAGGGAACCAGGAATCACAATCAATTTTAATTACAAGTTATATGTACAGAATTTCCCAATATGAATATTGTAGTGACATATATTATTAAAAGTATCCTATGTGTGTCAGTTGTGTAGTAGTAATATGAGGTAATACTGGTTTTATTTTGTTCAAGCTCTGTGGGTATTTGTCATCATGACTTCAATAGTTTGTCTTTATGGGAACTAGTATTGGAGATGTTCTCAGTTCCTGATATTAAAACAATTAAATTCCCCTCTTAAGTTTATTTTATGTTATAAGAATGTTAAACATAATTTTTTTGATTTTCCATCCTGTCCCATCTTCATCTGAAATACATTATACCAGTATTAACCTCCTTAATGGTTACTACGCCTCTGCACTTCCAGCATTATTTCTGTCTAATCAATAATCTAGGTGTCAGTGTACTGTTTGGCCATTCCATGCAGTTTTGCTTTCCTCCGACACCTTCTGTTCAGGCTGGAGCATTATAGGCTTTACATCATGTTTGCTACTGAACTACACATATATACAGGCATAAATTAACAATTCACATTCAATTTTCATTAAAAGATACTGAATGTTTCAAGCTTACCACAATTCAATGGAAACAACACAGAGACGTTGATTAGCAATGAATTCC
>JAMPIV010002990.1:0-74166 GCA_024509875.1 Oreohelix idahoensis
TACTAAGTTTGTTATGTTTCCTGTTTTGTTTTTGTAATGAATGTGCAGGATTGTTCTCAGCAACTTCCTGACACTGTCATCACTTGTTATGGTGTGGTGGAGTTAAAAGCATTTCTAGGTAGCTAGTCTCCCAGATTTTCTAATGCCTAATTCCTTTGGAAAATGTCCCTGTGTCTGTGTGCATATCCTCTAACTTGAGACTGTCCGACTTATCACTGATAGTCTGTTCATCTTCCAATTGGAGACAACATTTCAGATCTGTGGACCTGGATTGGTGAAGTAACATCTGCCACATCAAATACTTTGTCTTGAAATTCCTTCTTCATTCACACGCCTATGGCCATAATAAGTTCTTGTTACAAACTGGATATCCAAAGAATTTGAATGACTTTCTCACCCTTTCTTCATCAAGAAATACACATTTTGTTCCTTATTAATTCATGTTTTCAAGCTGGAGGCATTTGATGTATTGTACTCTTGGGAAATCGTTCATAGCCAGTTACATGTCTTGACTGATCATTGTGTGAAATTGCATCTTAGTAACACCTACAACCTTAAACTGTAGCCAGAATGAAAAGTGTGGAAGATGATTATTGCTGTCTTTTCATTCACAGGCAACCACGAGACAAGTATGTGGTAGCTACCAAATGTCGTATTAATGTGGGTACAGATCAAAATGTCAACAATGTGGGACTCAGCAGACGACACATCACTGAAAGTATTGACAGAAGTCTGCAGAGACTGCACACAGATTTTGTGGACCTCTACCAGGTGGGTGGAATCTTGTTGATGGTGTTAGAGGTGGTGTCCATGTTGTAAATATGATCTTACATGGGATGCAAATTATAGGACCTGGGTGCTTGGCCAAACATGCTGGCGGCAGACACACCAGGACACAAAGTTAAGCTGACAGAAAGATGATAGCCAATAACAGACAGTAGAAACAATCCACTTCAATTAACTAGGATTTTTTAATAAGGTGAAGAATTTGTCCTGTCCCAACTAAAATTAGGATTTGCTTTAGTAGAAGTTCTGCTGTCATGGCTTAGTTAACATGGCCATACACACAAACATTGGGAGGTAGACTTTAGTGCTAAAGTCATCACAGTGTACGGTGTTCTTGAAATTTAAAAAAATGATAACACCTGATTGCTAAAATAGTGCTTTCAGGAAGATCAGACAGCAATGGTAGTATGCAGTTCATATCAGAAAGAATCTTTGGAAAGGCCCCGACTCAGGTGTATTTAACACCTTACTTTTCCTACAGATTAGTGCCTGAGAATGGTCATCTGCATGAAGAGCTCTACAGTTTAGAAAAATCTTGATTTTGTTTCTCATTTGACCACTTTACAGAAAGGTTTTAGAACAACGTCTGCATATCCATTAAGAATATAAATCATATAAAATCTCTAATTTGGTATTGCGCCCAACACAAGCAACTCACAGTACATTACTTTAGTATCCTTTCATTAGGAATATAAATCGTATCAAATCTCTACATTTGGCTTGCATACACTGCAACTCACAGTTACATTACATGATGTATATCCTTCATAGAAATATAAATCATATCAAATTTCTAATTTGGTTGCTGTAAACGGTACAAAGGAGGAATGAATACGTACATATACTGAATTATACAGTGGTGATATTCAGGTTTGTAGCACTGTGTCTGGCTTGTTTAAAAATTGTGGTAGTTGTTTAAACAACATTTAATATGTAAAAAAAGAAAACAGAGTTGTATCCAGAAAGCGTGAGAGCGGTTGGTCGTGCGTACGAACTTATATTCTGTTACTGGTAATCGGCCGGCTGTGAATAGCTCACAGGGGAAGTCCGTGAACAGCCGGATCCGGTGCTCTGCACATTTGTGCGGGAGATTGTGTCAACCCCGTCTGGCAGTCTAAAGATTGGGCGGGTGGACTGGAAGAGTCAGCCCTGTAATCTTGTTTGTGTAGTTTCCCAAGGGTATGTAAGGGAACCGAATACATTTGGGAGAGCCAATTGTATCCGTAGTTGTACGAGAAACTTGCACTATTTTTAAGTGTATGTTTTTATCTGCAGATTAGAATGTATAGTAAATCTGCAGGATAAGATGAGATTAAGAGAAGATAAGTGTGTAAACTTTATGTTAAGGCTACAATGATACTGACAGGCCTTGGTGTATACTGCCCGATGTTTTTTGGATCATTATTTACCCTCCCTGATAGATTTCAATTGTGCAGGAACGCCGCTTAGGAGATAGTAAGGCCATTGTTTCCTTATGAGATGGAGAGTTTTTCTGTAGATTAAAAGCCAGGAGTTGTGTAAGGCCAGATTTACTTATAGACTACAAAGCGACAGTCTTTTGAGTATACATAGATTTTAAGTCCTGGTGTGCGTTCTGTAACTGCCAGTGTCAGCAGTCGTTCTGGTGGGAACACTTAGAACTGCGAATATATATAGATCCTAAGCTGGGTGGCGGTTTTGGTAACTCTGCATGTGTCAACAGTCCTGTTCTGGTGAAGTTACTCATGAATAACAATTAAGAACAGCGATGTAAACTGGGTTTAACATCATACTGAACAACTGTAACATTTCGGCGCGAACTGCGATTATTGGATTTTTTTTGTATCCTGTTGTACCTTGTAGTGTATCGTATTAGTGGGGGGGAGGGGTGTATTTTTTGTTATTTTTATATATTAATTTAGGGGTGGTAAAATAGAAATTGGGGGGGTATAATATGGGTTGCCTGTTGGTTTTATATTAATGTTATGATGAAGTTGCTGGGTAAATAAATGATTCTGCAATTGGAAATGAACACCTAGTCCTGAATCGTTGAAACTATGCTTGACAACTACAGCGGTGAGTGACTGTAACCCACTTCATCACCAATCGACTACAGAGCCTTTTATACACCAGTGGACAAGTACAGAGCTAACCTATTTTATCATCTGCTTCTTTGAGGGCGCATTTATACTACAAGAGTACCATTCACATTCAAACAGAACATTATCGTAATTAATTACCCAGGAATTGTCGATAGGACCTTTATCCACAATTATGTATATTAACAGCCCCTTTTTTCGACTATACACATTTGGTGGCCCAACCATTTCGGGGCGGATGACCACACGAATTCGCGTAATAAGAGCATCAGACTTTAACAGTAATCAATGGTAAAGGTTATAAGAAGCCAATGAATAGCCCTATGTGGGCCAGTGACTTTGAATTTATAACGCCTTTTCTGACTTTCTACAGTGTTTAAGATGAAACAAAGGCGAATCTTTCTACAATTTTTTTTGTGTTGATCGTGACCTGTAATCGGCAACGCCTCTAACAATACACAGACAGTTGTGTGTCCCACTCCATGACCTTTAATCGGTGACACGGTGAAGCGATCTTGTGTTTACATGCCTCCATATGACATTTTCGCAACGTTTCCAGTTCTACGTTTCGGAGTGAAAATTTTCAAGTAAACTTTGACATCGTTAATGGCGACCTGTCCCTGATTCATCATCATCAGCGATATCTGCATTTATGAAAATTACAGTATGTTCCAGTTTTTATATGCAAGTGCGAAATATCAAGTAGCTGCTTTCCAACAAGAGTGAACAGACAGTGTACTTCGCACGACGACAATGGAACACCTTTTCCAGTTTCCTGTGCGTGTACGATATCAGGGGATTTTAGTTTCCAGTTTGCACTTGGCTTTCCATGGGCAGTTTCCATTTTCCTGTCTGTTACATCACCAGTGCTGGCTGTTGTACGACAACATAGCATGCTGTGTCCCAAAGGGTGGAGTGAGAGTTGAGAACATGTGGACTCTGCTTAAGTTGTGTCCATCTTTTGTGTTGATTGCCCATCGATAGTAACAGGAAAAGAAAGGCACTTTTGCTAGTTGCAAGATAAGTGGTTTATGGTTTTGTGTGGAAACTGTGCTTTAATGATAAAGTATATGCTATCAAGTCATCCTCTCACTATTGCTCATTATGGAATTGATCTATAACTCACTGTTAATATAATAGCTAAATTTAGTGCATAAATGATTGTTGCAAGTAACATAACCTTATTAAGAATAATAAAGTTGGTTCTATAAAAAAAAATAAGATAGTACATTCAACCGATTGGATTCACCATGGATTGTGACATTAAATCCCAGGCGATATGAGGCCTAATGTTGGAGTATGACAGATTGGTGGTAGGAAGAGAATAAAAAGTCGGAATAGAGAGGCCCAAGACTTGGAGGCAATGCGGTGATGGATGATTTTTTATTTGAGCTAAAGGTGTGCAGCATCCGAAGATCAATTGTAGACTAATAACGATAAACATTTAAAGTGATAGCTATTGTCAATTTTGATAATGAGACCTTAGGGAGATTGGTTGAATGCAAGTGACTACGGTCACATTCGTGTGTTTTGTGCAACAATATATAGAGATTGAACACAGACACGGACATATTACAGTGCAAATTTATTCAAGATAATACCACATACAAGTGTTTCTGACCTGCATAAAAATGGGAATGAGAAATATTGAGATAACAAACAAAAGAAACACAAACAGACTGTGCTTTACAGGAAAAGTGATACAGTATTTTTTTGCTGTTTTTACAGGATTGTGCTGAAAAGAAATCCAACTTCAAGAAACAGTGATCTAGGCTTCACAAGGTGAGTTACAGCAGAATCAAACTTGTATGCTTTGCTAGTGTGAAAGCAGCATTAGACTCCTGAATTGACAGTAAAAGTTTAAAAAACTTAGAACTTCACAGATAAAAGAACTAAAGATGGCGATATTAGTAAACTCAAGCAGGATTGAAAAAAAGAGAGAAATGTATGAGAGTGTTAAAGATTGATAGCAATGTAAGAGAGAAAGAAGGTAAATAAGATAAGCTACATGATGTGTTTTGAAAAGATAATGGTATTCTAGTTGTAGCCAACTGAAGGAAAAGCCAATAACGTAATCTTCCGAGAAGATATAATGTAGTCTGCCGAGCACAAATGCAGGCTAAAGTTGGCTTTGTAGGCTCAGCGTGGCCCTTCTTCATGGTAACCCCAGGTAGAAGAAGGTGCAAAAGAAATTGAGATTGCATAAAAGGGTGGAACCTACAGAGAGGAAACAAATAGAGATCAAATGTAATGCCCCCCCATAAGGAACTATTAGAGAGAGTTAACGATGGATACAAGAAGATAAATGTCAAAAAACAAAAATAAATTACAAAATTTTTTTAATAAAAAAAAAAATAGAAATGCCCCCAACTTGAGAAAATTACTCTTGGGGAAGGAGAAGAGTAAAAAAGGATGTTAACAGTCTTAATAAATTATATCCTAAGAAACAAACAAAAGACTTTTTTTTTCCCCCCACTAAGAAATGCTGAGAATTAAAGTGATCTGAGAAATACCAGTAATTTATGGTTTGGTAGAAATGATGCAAATTGAAACATATAGGCATAAAGGGTAGTTGACGTCTACATGTCAATTGTTGACAAAGGTAGACAGAATTTTTTTGTTTCATCACCAATATAAACACAAGCAAGAAGACCAGCCTTTCACAAGCTGAGCCGAAAGTCCGAACATGATTGGACGGAGATCCCCCCCTCCCCCCAACGGGTACATTTTTCCCACGTATACTTCCGGGAACATTTTTACATCTAAAAATCATTTTGAAAAAAAAAAACTGGTGAAAAAAAAAAAGGGGCAGCAAAGATAAATGCTGCTATAAAACAGTCAGTTCTATAAGAAAAAAAAAAAAAGAGAAAGGAAGGTGGAATTTTTTGTCCCCCCCCCCTCCCCCCCCCCCCCTACCCCCCCTATCCAACCCAATTTAGGGGAATTTTTTTAAACCAGGTGTTTTTGGGGTGGGGAGGATTTTTTTTAAAACCCCCCCCAAAAAAGATAAAAACATAAAAAAAAATGAACAAAGTATAAAATAGTAAAATTTTGTAAAGAGGAAATAAGATGGGGGGGAGGGTGATAAAGATTTTAAGCCCCTTAGGGTTTTCATTGGAACTGACAATTTGGGGGGGGGGGGGGGAAAGGAGAGAAAACAGTTGTGGGTAGAAACCCCAATAACTACCAAAGATGGCAGGGGAAAACACGGACAAGCAAAATGCAGAGGCGAGAAATACGTATCCCCCGCACACCCCCACCCCCCATCAACCCCTTTTCGCATTCAGAAAAACTGCAGGCAAGGATGGGCCCAATCTCCTGAGGAGGGTTTTTGTCCGAACGTTTTATAGTTATAATGCAAAATCAACCGTTATCTGTCTTAGCCACAAACCCCCAGAAAAAAAAAGACCATGCTTAAAATAAAGGTTTTCTTCCCAATAGAGCCCCCCCTGTAAATCCCCAGACTAAAAACATATTAAAAGGAATAAAAAGAACGGAGATTGGGTGGACCCACTGCACCATCCACCACCTTTTGGAAAGGGGAAAAAAAGGCCCCCCCAATCATAACAATGAAGAGGGTACACACCTGACGAGTGTTTTTATTTTGTTGGTTTTACCCCTCCCCCAAATCCCAATAAAATGCCAAAAAAATGCTATAAAACCTTAGTCAACATTTTGTTTTATTTGTTTGGTGGGAGTTGAAATAAATATCAGGAACTGATTGAGGCCCTTCAATTCTGTCAGGATGAGCCTTTCCCAACTCTGTTGTTCCCCCCCCCCTCCGTCCCCCCTGAAAAAAAAAAGGTGCCCTATTGGGGGGATCTGTGAAAAAAAAAACGCATGCTTTTGGGGGGCCCCTCCCCCATAAAAAGTTTAGTAAGGGAAACTCAAGGCTAATATTATCCCGCCCATTAAACAAGGACAAAAAATACTTAAAATACCAATACCCCCCAAGTATGACATTTCTTTTTTTTAGCTTGATTTGTTAATATTTATATTATTCACCACAGTATTTCGGTCTGTTGCGTTTATTTTTTTATCGCACCAAAATGTGAAAGCAAAAAAAATGCAGAGAAAGTGGGACCCAAAAGAAAAAAAAAAGTGAAAAAAAAAATCTAGTTCAAAGCGCAACCCAGCCTGCCTTTTGACCCGTGTTGAAAAGGACGGAAACCCCCGATTCGGTTTTACAGATGCAATCGTAGGGACGCGCGGATTTTTCCCCCTATTTATTTTTTCACTTACTATTTGCCCTAGGTTTTAAAATTGCTATAGATGCCCCCCCCAAAAAAAAAATTTATTATTAAATAATGGAAATTACTTATTTTTTTTTTTTGTAAACCCCCCACGTTATTAAAAAAAGATTTTAGAAATTGTGTAAGGATCCCCAAAAAAGTTGCAACTGTTGTGATCCCCACCCCCCCCAAAACTTTGTATACCAACGATTCTTATTCGTTGATAAACATTGCTGTTTTTTTTTTTGCAATTGCCCCACCCTAGGAGACAGTATCACTTTGTCCCCCTACCTCACCCACCCCCCCCACCCCCCCCCCCCCCACCCCCCCCCCCCTTATATGTGAATTGTTTCAAACCCCAAAAATTTCTAAACTATAAAAAAAAAAAATATTGTATTTTTTTGACCATAGTGTCACGTTTCACAATTGAAAAGCATTGAAGTTAAATTGACATCAAACAATGATCATGTTTTTCGCAGCTGTTATTTCTTTTTGAAAATTTTTGGAATTTTATGAGATTGACCCAGCCCTAATGCACAAACTCATTTGTCGTCGGAATTATACTTTAGGCTTTATCGTTCAGAGAGTCTTGTTATTCATTAAATCTTTATTCTTTTTCTTTTACTCATTAATTCTGGTGCTATTTCTAAATTAGAATATTACCATAAACAGAGTTTATATAGCAGTACAATTGATTGGGTAGTGAAAATGTAATATTTGAAACACAAACTTGTATGTGTTAGTTATAAGATTTATTTCGTATTTGTATTTGGTAAAACATATTTGATCTAACATTGGTTAGTCTGCGTAATTTTTTTTGCCATGTGCTTTTTTCTGCTGATTCTGTTTAATCTAGTAATGTTCGTCTTTTTTTATTATGATGTCTTACTTTTAACGACTATTGGAGACTTTCTTTTTTTAATTGTACATCTCATTAGGTAAAGATACATTTCATTTTGCGGTATATTAGTTGATAGATTTAATCTAGAAAAAAATTACAACATTACTATTTATTAAATAACACACAGAGCTTTAAAAAAAAACTTTTTTTTGTACTGTAATTTTTATATTTGCAAAATGTATTTTAACATTGACATTGTTATATTTTTTTTCTGCCCCAAACGCGCTTATCATATGTAGTACAATAATATATGTTATAGAATATTTCATTTAAAATAGTATTTATTGTTAGTTTTGAGATTGTGAAAATTTTGTATTATATCGCACTTTTTTTGTGTGATGTCTGTGATAAATTCATATATGCCTAGATATTAATAAGTTTTGTAATTTAGCTAAAATTAATATTATTATGCGTTAGTTACTTGGATGGTTATTGGGATGTATGTTCAGGGTCGTTTTTTTTTTCTATGCATTCATTTTTGAATTCCCTTCGTTCCTTCTCTAAATGCTCGTAATGATTCTCAAGTCTTTATCATTGCTTTCCTTCACTACTTTCTTTTGGAAGGTCCCGCCGGTCTTTATACGATGGTAGTCTGCATCCTATGTCATCATCTGAAATGTTACCATTCTACTAGATGTAAACTATCACCTTCTTACCACTGCTTTCTAATCCTTCCATAACTTTTTGTATTCTTATATCGTTATTTGTAATCTAGATAAAACTAGACATGACCAACCTAACTGACGTCGGCTAAATCACAATACAAACCAATCCACGCCCATCAACTCGAAACGCAATGAACCCCAAAACTGGACAACATGCACAAAAAACCCCACAAACTACTAAACCAAGAAATAAAAAAGAGACGCAATATTGAAAACCAAAGCAGGCACCCCGATCAACTGACAAAACTGAAATGAGTCATGCACATAACACCACTAACCTTTCAGTTATAACTTATTTGTGTCGCACATAGTAAAGGTCTACAGTAGTATACAAACAATAAGCTTTGAATAGAACAATAAAGATTATTACAGGTAGAAATAAATGCAGAAAAGGAAAAATAGTGGAGAAAGGAATGTAACTTATAAGTGTTACACATGCTATAATAATTTAGGCGATCTAAATATATAATAAGAAGCACTTACGAACAAAAACCTATAGTTGCGATAAGTCATTATTATAGCTATAGTCTATACCCCTCATATGTCCTGTGATTAAGTTTATTTCTAAAAAAAATGATAAATCATATTTATCTCCGTGACCGGGTGTTAACAGTTAGAAAGGACAAAAAGGACGTCGGAATGCTACGTACTATACTGATTATCACGGAAGCTGGTAGAAATTCAGGGTTGTGCACAATCTGGTCCGGCTTCGATTTAAAAAAATTGATAGAGTTTCTGTTTATAAACAATTTATATGATTTAAAAAAGAAAACAAGTTGATACAGAAAGCGTGTGAGCGTTGGTCGTGTACTTTGTATGGTGCTGTACTGGTTTCGAGGCGCGGCTTGTGAAATAGACTCACGGGAGTCCCGACGACAGCCGAGATACCGGCATGTCGTCCTGTTTGTGGGGAAAAGATGTGTTCATCCCTGGCAGTGCTAAGTTTGAGGGCGGGTGGACTGGAGAGCTCAGCCCTGTATCTTGTGTGTGTTTCCCAAGGGATAATATGAGGAAGGGAACGATAGTTTGGTCCGATTTTATCCGAGTTGGTACGTAGTACTATGCCTATTTAAGTGTGTTTATCTGCAAGATAAGGATGTGAATAAATCTGCAGATAAGATGAGAATAAAGAGAAGAATAATGTGTATCTTAAGTGTAAAGGCTTGGTTACTGAGGCCTTTTTGGAGTATACATGCCGATGTTTTTGGGATCATATTAACCTCCTGATAGATTTTTTTTTCTATGAGTGCGGAACGGCCGCTAGGAGATATGTAAGTCCATTTGTTTCCATAGTAGGGAGGGATAGATTTCTGAGATTATAAGGCCAGGATTGTGTAGGCCAGATTACTTAATAGACTATAGAGCGGAACCGTCCTTTTTGATGTTAGATAGATTAAGCCGGGTGGCGTTCTTTAACTGTCTAGTAGTCAGACAGTCGTTTCTGTGTGGAAACATTACGAGAAACTGCGAATATAAAAACGAAACTAATGCCCTGTGGGTGGCTATTTGTAACTGCAGTAGGTCACAGTCCTTTCTTAGTGAATTTACTGATTAACAATATAAAACTGCGTATGTAGCCTACTGGGCTGTTTTTACCATCATACTCAGGACAGCTCGTAGACAATCATGCGAAGTGTGATATATCTTGATTTTTAGTGTATCCCTGTTGTACCTGTGTAAATGTTCGTACTCTGGATATGATGTTAGCAGCCCTGCTGTGCTAAATAAAATATGTGAATCTGCCCGCCAACAGGCCAGGGTGTCAATCTGAGAGGCAAAGGAAGAACGCTCTCATGATTACGTGAATCTATGCTTGACAGTCACCAGGGTGACGTGCACTGCCTCACCCTTCAATAACCCACCTCACCCTACCAGCAGCTTATACACAGGGACATATACAGAGCTAACCTATTTATCATCTGCTCGTGTGTGGGCGCATAGTACTACAAGATCTCAATGACATCAACAGCAACCCCATTCACTCAATTAACTTCACACCCGGTGCATAGACTTATCACCCTTCTGTCCAGTATAACAGACCCACCCACATCTATTTCTCAGTGAACCTATCAGACACGCTCTGCCACTACACAGCCAACCACACACCACAGAAACAGTACTCCACATTAGTAGCCTGTCATAGGAATATAAGTCAGATATCCAAATCTCTTCACTTTGCGATAACACACTCCTGGATCACAAACCAGCGAGACTATTTCACCGTCTCGAGCCCTGCCAGATACTTAATGACCCGGAGATTATATTTCTCAGTACACTCATAAAAGTCGCTCATGCGCGAAACTAACTGGCTTGACATCTGAGCTCATCATCATCCGTCCTCTCTCCCCAATCCCTACTCATAACTATTCTGAACCATTTTTTCTTCTTTATAGTTTTTATTTTTACAATAAATAACTAACAACAATACTCATTGAGCTATGTTCCAAAAATATCCGTACACCCAAAGCACCCAAGATTAGCATAAATCATATCACATGAATATTCTATAATCATGCTTAGCTAGCAAAAATCAGCCCCGAACCTAATAATCCCCAAACACTATAACACCATACCCAAAACAAGACATAGAAAGAATTACACCGACCTCGGGGGGGGTGGGGGAGGGGAGGGGGGTGGACATGAAATGCTCTGCTTTTTTTTTTACAAGCAGTTTTTTTTTTGAAAATTACATCGAACAAAAAATTTGAGGTCGATCAAATTACTAATGATCTTACATACAGAGAATCATATATACCCGGTATAAATGTTTATGTACGTGAAAAATAAAACCAGACAAATTAGGAGGGAAGGAAGTATGATTAGGAGTATTGAAGATGAGTATATTGCAAGATGATTCAAACAAGATAATAACAGATAGAGTAATAACAAGTATATCTACTAACTATTATAGCATAAGCTCGGTCAAATAGAAAAGAGAATATGAAATGATCAATGAGAGAATGCGCACGTCAATGATAATGTGTGTAGTAGAAAGGAAAAGCAATAATACAACATGGTAAACAATTGATAGATTTTAACTCCGCCACAATAGGATTAGGGCTCTGTCGTAAATAAATACAAGTATTTGGTCAAACAGTCATGGACATTAATACAAGCCAATAAACATTATAAATTCCAAAAAGACAAAAAGAACGCTACAGTCCTAAAAGAGAAAAATCTAGGCAAGAGAAACAAGCTATAAATAAAACATCACTTAACTCAACTCTACCTCTGAGCTTTATTGGTCATCAGCTGAGATCAGAAACATCTCTAAGTTTACACCGACTAACAGCAATGACCGCGGTTTAACACCAGTGAGATACTACTGAGGAGCACAACTAAGGATGACTGGGTAATGCATATAAAATAACACAATTGAGGAAAAGAAAAAATAGAAAAGTAACACACGAGTATGCAAAATGGGTACATCACCACCTGATTGTCTAGGTATGCATCTAAAAAAAGCTAACATCTAATGTTCTTATCACATAGAATACACCTGTATCAAAAGACATACAGTGTCAAGCTTCCCAGCGGCCTTTGGGAAACCAGAGTCTGTGAGTGAGCCGTGTTGAGTAACAAATACATCCCCTTGTGCTGTGAGAAGGTAAAATTTACCCCCGAATGGCTTAGAATAGGTAGAAGTTCCAACATAATGATCCATCTATTGCTCAGAGATACACACACTCGCTCCAAAGTATAGGGTCTAAATGTATGGCGAAAGGAACACGTATAACAGCTCCGATTCCCATCACAACGAAGTCCGTATTATACCTGAGCGAAAAGAATTCCAAATGAAAGAACTATTCCATGATTATTGGGGGTAACGGTAGAGGAAATTGATTAGCAGAAAAAGTTAACCTGTTAAACTTTAACCTAACCAAGTGTAGGGCCGTCGCAAACTTCAAAGAAACCCACATGTCAAAGTAGTTATTCTAACCATTCCTTCCGCTAGAACGAGCAAAAGGGGGTAGCATAAAATCATAGTACAAATACTGAACATGAATATTAATCAATAATAATAACGGCGCGGAAGAACACGTCGATATTGCCCCGAAAAAAATAGCCTCGACCAAATAATGTAAACTGGAAAGAACGTAGAAAAAACAAAAGATACTGCAGGATCCAATTTGGGTAAATCTAAGAAGATAGTTAATTAAGAAGAAATCCTGTGGCATCGTATAGAACAAATATAAGTATCAGCCATCACAATTGTCGACACCTAGTCAAATATCTCGTATAGTAAAAGTCAGATGCATTTGCTATCGCAAAAAAAATGGTGCATAAACGAGTGTGGAAATCATGAGCTCTTCAAATCCTTACGTATACTGTTTATTAGAGCCGTTAGAGAGTGCTTTTTGGTCAGTCTCCACTATAAAATGCGCCCAAGAAGAAAATCATCTGAATGGTTCTGAGAAAATCGCTCCAGAACCCATTGTCTCTATCTACAAGCACTCACCGGTCTCTATGAGCGCAAATAGTCTATCCTTTCTTGACCGCAGATCAACTTTTCTTAAAAGAAACATCTCTCCCCGGGTGTAAAAGTTTCAGAAATACTCTTGATCCATCAATGAAGCCCCCCCGTATCACCCCATCCGAGGAGACGTAACACTGCGAAGAATAATTAGGCCTATTCTGCATTGGGTAATCGTAAAGATAGGAGCAGATGGTCAAATACGCTAGTTTAATTTTTGATCTAAAGTGGTCTGGCACTCTGGGGACCACTGTACTATGTTAGGCGACCCTTCTTCAATAGACTAGAAAGAGGCGCAGTGATAGATGATAGGTGTGATATAAACCGTCTATAAAACTGAATTAGACCTAGAAGACTACGAACCTGTTTTTTAGTCTTAGGAGCAGTGATATTGAGGATCTTCGAGGTATTATGGTCCTCAGTCTGCAAGAGACCATGACCAACACGGTGGCCCAAAAAAGAGATCTCACTGAAACCAACGTGGGCTTTAGACGGTTTAGCCGTCAAATTGTGAGACCGCAGTGTAGACAAAAGTGCACAGAGACCACTAAAGTGATCATCCCAAGAATTAGTAAGAGGCAAATATCGTATAGATACGCAATAACATCAGAACGATGAGAAAGAATACGACGCATCATGCGTACAAAAGTATCAGGAGCGTTGACGAGACCAAAAGGCATGAAGTTCCATTGGAACAAACCTCGAGGTGTAGAAAAGGCTGTAAGAGGTTTGGCACGTTTAGTAAGTGGAACTTGCCAATATCCCTTAGATAAGTCAAGTTTTGTGAAGAAAATTGAGTTAGAAAGTTTGATGAGCAAATCCTCTAACAAAGGCATTGGTTCCGCATCAAATTTAGACACTTGATTTAATTTGTGATAATCAACACAAAGACGTATGTTATTGTCCTTTTTCCTGACAATAACTATAGAGGAGGAGTATGCCAAAGTAGATGGTTCGATTATGTTTAAACGTAGCATTTCATCCAATTCTTTTTCCACTTGATTTTGGAAATGCAGCGGAATTGGATAAGGTCGAACTCTAATAGGATTATAATCAGTAAGTATGATGTCATGTGTAATGACCGATGTCCGACCAGGGATGTCAGTAAGGACATCCTGAAAAGTCTGTAATAAAGAGGAGACTTGCTGTTGTCTTTCTGTAGGGAGTTCAGGAGAAATAGTTACATTTTTCCAGGATTCTGTTGAATGTAACGGGACAACAGGAAGAGGAAGATGCACGTCAGAGAAAATAGCTTCTTCCTCTTGAATAACTGATAAAGAGGCATAATGATTATGACGAGCAGGAGGGTCGTCTGTCGCCTGAAAGACAGACTGTAGATAGTCTGGACTGGTGTGAAATTCCTTCAACATGTTAATGTGATAGGTTTTATGTTTCCCGTCAATGTCGACAACATAGTCGACGTCGGAGATTCTTGGGACAATCGTAAAAGGGCTTTTCCAGGCAATAAGAAGGCGATTGTCCTTACGAGGAAGTAAAACATATGCCTCGTTACCAGGAGAGAGTTGTCGTAGACGTCTATATCTGTTCGCAAAGAGCCTTGCCTTCTCCTTGGTAGACTCAGATTCTGAGGTAGCCAACCTACATGCATCAATAATTTTCTGTCTTAGAGTGATGACATATTCATAAGAAGACTGAGTGTCATCAGTAATGTCATCGGCAGTGAGTAGGTCGTAAAATAATGACATGGGGCCACGAGGTTGGGCACCAAAGACGAGCTCGAATGGTGAAAACCCCGTATGCTCATTTGGCACTTCCCGATATGCGAAAAGCGCAGCGGGTAAAACCCTGTCACAATCCTGAGGATAGTCACCAGTTATCTTCCCCAGTAACTGCTTAAGTGTTCTGTTTTGACGCTCAACTAAACCATTTGACATCGCGTGAAACAGACTACTTAGAGACCTGTTGTGGCCGGGTAGGGTAGTTGGAGGTTGCTGTTTGTTTGCAGAGAGTGTTAGGTTTAGATACTAGCTGGTCTGCTAGAGTTGGAAATTGCTCTCTCTCTCAGTCTTACGGGAATTAACCAGGTTCGGGGATAATCCTCTATGATGTTTTATGTTAGAGCAGATGGGTTTTGCTTATGTTGCACTTGTAGCGATTAGCTTTTATTTGATACATTAATTAATTTGTATGATAGCCAACTGCAGGTATAAGATTCTTCAACGGCACTGGGTTTTACAGCAACAACTTTTAATAGTCTGTACTTGCAAAACTGAACGTGGTCAATTACAACAATGTCTATGATACATGCATATGTACAGCAGTTAGCAAATTGTATAAAAACATCTGGTACTTTTTCATTTATGCAAAGTTACTGTTGCACCTTTTCTAAAGTCTTCATTTTATTTATGAGACTGTCTGCTTGTTTCTACTGTTCTCTTACGTTGAGTATTTAGATTCTGTCCTTGCTAATATACTGCCGACTCTTCAGTATAGTTCTTCTTGCAAAAAGCTTCCTTTTATATTGATGTGGAAATCCATGGGTTTACTTTCCACCAATTTATAGAGCATTTCCTCTCCACAAGGTTTTAGGTTTTCATTTTAATGTTCGAACCTATTTCTGCCGTAGACTTAGCCGTGTGATCTATTAACCAAGTGAAATCGTCTTATGGTTAATATACTTACAATGTTCTGAAAAACACTACATCACACCACATCCTCGAATGCACAATGGATGAAAGAGTTAAAAGTTGATCTCTTCAACTAAATATTCACAGCGCTAGACAAAAAACACGTCTGCTAGGATTCACTTTCCCTTTCTAACTGAGATAGTGTCTGTTCTACATTCCTGCCGGCAGAACAGTAGTGAGCCTTACGATTGGTTGGGGATCGCATGGCTAATGCTTCGCGTTATCGAAGCGAAGCCGGCCTAGTTAAAGATCTGTGTCAAGATTTTTAAAAATATCTTCTGTTTCTCATAAGAATTTATTTTATGTTAATCTGTGCCTCTTTCTGTTACTGGTATAGTCTATTTCTGAAGAAAACCACGGTATACGCGGCTACATACAGATCCCGGGGCCCTGCAAATGTATCCCGTAGGGAGACATTTGAGTACTATCAAATCTTAAAAAATTTATCCCAAAAATTTCTTAAGTTCAAAAAAAATGTTCAGAAAAATTTAAAGTTCAAAAAATTTTCTAAGTCCAAAAATAATTCGGAAAAATTTAAACTAATTCCTAAACCTGGGTTCCTATATCTATATGAGATCAACTTCTATATAAAAACCTAGGGATGGACATCAACTTCAAAAAAAATTTTAACTATCCAGCATTTTACAACATTTTTCATCCAATTTTCAAATTGGCAACACTGACCATTAAAATCATCCAAAACATTTATAAGGTCATCACTCAAAAAATGTGACAAGTGGCAACACTGGGAAATATGAGCAATAGTATATCATATTTGTATAACTTAATCATAACTAAATGCATGTTGACAACAGTTTATTAGTCATAGTGGGGGGCAGGGTGTAATATCATTTCTGTTCCTGTCATTGGTTTCATATCCCAAGGCTTCAAGTACTTTAAAAATGTTGAAGTTATTTTCTTCCTGATGTTCTATAATCATGGGTGTAATTTATTTACTCTTTTAATTCCAAGTATTTTACAGTTTATTCATAGAGGTTTTGAAGGTATCCACATCCTTATTGTCATGTTGATCTTTTCTCTATAAAACAGTTTATCCTTCTTTGGTTATCCAACATGTTTTCTTTTCTAATAAATGATCTGGTTGGTCATTGTTATATAAAAAACTTTGGTAGTCATATGGGTGAAGACTTCTAAATTATAATGTAACCATTTACATGTTTACATGCAATCACATTGTTCACAATAAAAGCATTAAAACCTCATAGCTTGTTCTTATTTATTTGTGTCTGAATGTTTCCTATATTTGATATTTTCCAAATGGTAAGTATATGAATTCGTTCCAAGTCCATCACTGTAGAGAATGTTCTCTATTACATTTTCTCAAAATATGTGATGTTTGTATCCAATATCCACACAGGTAATAGGTCTGGTAATGATCCTGTCCATTTATGATTCAGCGACAATCTTTCTTTTTCTTTCCTGTTTTCTGTCAACACGTTATTTTTATATGTGAGCCATAGCTTAAAATTATTATTTATTATTATTAGTCTTTTGCAAATATCAACTTTGCACTAACTTTGTTGCAATATTCATACATCAACTTATTCAATCAATCATTAACAGAATACAACATGTCATTTTAATATTCCTATTTTTCTTCCTTTTTCTTTTTTTTCTTTTCAAGACAAGGTTCCTGGCAGTCTGGCGACTATGTATCCTTACTAATCTCTGGTTCCATGTAACATTTCCTTCTTTTGTTCTTTTTAGTTCAATGTATCATTTTATGTCTTTCCACAATTCCATGCTATGTGGATCCTGTCTAGTTCTCTTGTTATAACCAGAAATATATCCTTAGTGAACCTTATGAGCTGTAACTGTCAATATATATTTTTTTTTTAACAACACATCATTCAATCATTATTATAAATATCAACTCGAATGTCTCAATTCTGTAACAGTATAGATAAAACATATTATACATAATATTTTCATGTTCAACACCAGTTCTGCCTTCGCAGGTCGAAGGTTATTCAGAACTCTATGGTGTTTATAACATCTGCTGCTACAGCCAGATGATCAATCTATATTTCTTAAATTTATAATAATTTAAGTTAATTATTATTATGGGGCATGAGGGTACATTTATTCCAATGGTAATCCATGATTCAGCAATATGGATGTCCAATCTAGGTAGTCTTTTATAATATTATATCCATCCATTGTATATGGATCTATGACACGTCAATCCATGGGGTTTACATTGTTCTTGGTCCATATATCATAAGGGTGATCCAAGCTCAGTATTGTCACAATGTCTCCATCATATTTCAATCCTCTGATTTGTTGTATTATTTAATTTAAAATACCATAAGCATTTTAATATAACCAGTAGCAAGCAATATTCATGTGCATTCATCTTATTATAATCAGGATCACAATATAAGGCAAGTGGGAAAAATATCAAGAAATTATTATCTCCCAAAATATGGAGATATTAACATTTTATTCCATTATTATTATTGTCTTTAACCTCTGCGGTTCTATGGGATATGCATAGTCCATTTGTATATCCATTGTCCATGGGTGATCCAAATCTCATATAGTTCCATTATGTTCTGGGTGCATCAGCATTCAATCTTTTTTTTTTTCATTTAATCTCCATTGTGTCCTTAACACTTTTGGTTCCATAGGATTTTCACAATTCATTTGTGTCTCTTGTCCAATAATGATCCATGCATTTATGGTTCTCATATGTGGCGATCATATTCCTCCGATTTGTTCTATGTTCATAGAACCCAGAAAATTTCAATTATTTTCTCTGTTATCCTTGTAACTACTCAAAATTATTCATTATTCCATTCTAATGTGAGCATTAGTGCATAAACCGCACAGCAAAACATTAGTTGTGTCAACATAAAATTTCACCATAATATAAAATGGCATCTTCATCATTGCTAAACAGTTGCTTCATTCTTAAATAGGACATCAGTGGTATCATCCGGTAATGGGGTATTCAATGTGGGATCAGCATATACAAATGCTATAGAAGGGTATTTCATTTGCTAAAATCAGCATGCGCAAATGTCATTGGGGTACTTGTCATAGGCAGTATCAACAAAATGCTGCTGGAGTATCAGAGATCCTGCTGGTGGGGGTATGACTGGTAATGGGCAGTGGGAGTAAAAACTAATTTCTCACTCTGAAATGGTGATTTATTTTCTCTTTTTCTTTTCTTTTATGTCGGCTGCTAACATCAGGGCAGTCAATGTTTTACAATATTGGTTTATCATCATATCATCAAAATGTGTGAGGGTGGCATATAAACAGATAACACATTCTATAAAAACATTCCAAATGTGTTCTCTTCTTTTCATTTTTCTTTTATGTCTTGTCTCTTTTCATTTTTTTTCTGTTTGATTTCTTTTCTGGATTGCATTTTTTCTTCTTTGCTTTCAATATATCAAAATTTCAATTCTTTTCTGACAATGTATCACAATTACAAGAGACTGATAATAATCAATTCTCTAAACACTAGAGATACTACCAATTCTAAACAGTAGGGCTGCAAGCAATAGATAGGGTCAGAAAATAATTAACATAGTGGTATCCGTTAATAAGGAGTGAGGAGAGGGTACTGGAAGTTCTTGAAGGATAGGGGAAATATTAGATCTCCTGATTACAACTTTATTGTAATTCGAAAGGATGGAAAATGATTTGGATAGAAAAAAACTCATGTCATCTCAAAATAGTGGAAAGAAAAATAGTAAGTTAAGGATATGTGATAGTGGAGTGAGGAAAATCCTACAATAGTGAATTAAAAGTTGGATATACAATTTCTTATTCGAAGTAAACACATTTTTTTGTGAACTTGCTAAAATAAATAAATCCTGTGGAGAAAATAGGATAGCATGCAATAATAATTACAGATGTCATAGTGGTGTCAGTGTGATGGATCTAAGTGAATATATGTAATGGATGAGGTAAGATAATTGGGAAACAAAGATATTAATATCAGGTAAGAAGAAATTTCTCGTGCAAGGGTTGCCTGCATGAAGATGCACTAAGATGCACGGAAAATGAATCACCGGGGTCTGGAACTGTAAGGACAAGAAGTCTAGTGAATGAATCGTGGATTATGATCAGTTACAATAGTATAGATCAATGTTACAGCAGAATCAGTGGGACACATGTGTTATGGGTAAGGTAATATTTCTAAATATCAAAAACTGTCTGACTAATGAGGGTGTCTGTAAACAAGGAACATTGTATCTTCTGTGTCATCTTTATTTCACAATACCATAAAATGTTTAACTAGAATCCTCTGTGGGCTGTTCTTGAGTGTTCTCTGGTCGTCAGAAGCTTATTTCCGGGGAACAACTTTCTGGCATTAAGTCATCTATAACTGTCAATCTGAACATAGTCTGAAAATAGAGTACATTTAAAAACGTTAGTACATTGTTAAAAAGTAAGTGCACATTTGCGTAGACCGTACATGGGATGGCATGTACCTGAAGACTCGAGGGGCGTGTTTCAGAATAGCTTTGCTAGTTCCTTCAGTTTCTCTGCCATCTCTAACCTTGCAATGTCTCGACTGGATAGGCGAGCATCATATTGGGTAGCAGTGGTGATGGGTGTGGTAGGCGACACTGCATTTGCTGATTGTTGGGGCACTGAGGACATTGACGAATGCGGTGATGGCTTAACATCTTTTGATTGCGGTGATGGTTTCACTGTGGTTGGGGTTTGCATGACTGGAACATCTGTTAGTTTTGAGGCAGGTATATGTTTCGCCTTGATTTTTCGTCTGACCTGGTTCTGGGGTATGTTAACACCGTTTACAGTGGGCGCAGTAATTTGCACACTGTTGTTTTTGACAAGTTGAGCTGAGGCTAATACTTCTCGGCTTGGTTTTGGAACATTCCTACGTTTCTTCAAAATCTTTCGTCTGATATATTTATGCTGTATACGAGGAATCTTGTTGATAGGGAGTGAGTCATCCGATTCTGTTTTATAGGCGCGTTTGACACTGGAGCTGACTGGTATAAATAATGTGCTATCCGCATCACTGATTTCAATAGAACTGGCTGTGTCTGGTAAATCAATGTCTGTTTCTTGTTCGTATATTTCCACCATTTCTCTGTCATTTTGTTCGTTGGGGTCTGACAAAGCTGTGCCGGGGCCGACACTGTCTTCTCTCATGTCTTGTTCCGTTTCGTCCCCATAAAGATTGCTGGTATATGTTTCAACAATCTGCTTGGGTATAGTTTCTTCCTTTCTTATGCTGGCATTGAGGGGGGAAGTTTGTGTGGAACAATCAACTTGTTTCTGGCGACGTGGAGTAACCTTTTGTGTTTCTTTCTGTTTGGGTTGGCTGTTATAACTGTGGGTGCGATGTGTGTTACCCATACGAATAAAGTTTATCTCATGGCATATGCGGTCTTTCTTTGGTTGATTTGTGTGACTTATATGTGTCCAATTTCTATCTGCTGTCGTTATGCGACACCCTCGTCCGTTTTCCAGTACTACACTATTGAACTCCCAATTTTTTCTGGCTTTAACTGCATTGATAAAATTTCGTACTGCCATTCGACTTGTTCTTTTGTTCAATGTGTCCCAGTGTTTCTTGACTGGTGTCGTATGCCTGGATGTCGATTCATAAAACGGGAACGATGATTGTTTATGCAGTTTGCTCTCTGTGTCTTTGTAGCGATAGTGTGGTGGTTTTCTCGATGGTGTACAGAAGTGGTTGTTACTGGGATTTGAACCGTACATGATCTGGGTCGGATACCTTTGGCTCTGCCATGGGTCACGTGGGTATTGTGGCAGATTTCTCAGAGTGTTCATAGTGTAACGTTTCGCATCCGCGTTTGTTACTGTAGATTTCGTTGTACCATAAGGACGTTGATATCCGCCTGGGCAGAAACAATTTTTATTTTCAACAGAGGGACGCATCCTTGGTGTGTATTGTTGTGGATAACCTCTCTTCAACAATATTTTCTCTGACATGTCAGAAACGTGGGGGTAATGAGGGGCGCAGTTTGGGTATGACTGTAGGGAGAGGAATGGAGAGATACGCCTCTGATAATATTTCCGCTGTCCCCGATAAGGAACAGTGTAACTTTTTGCGTCCGCATATGTTACTTTGTACTCCGTGGTGTAGAAATCGTCAGTAGACCTGTCCATTTTCCTTACGGGTAAAAGATCGTTGTACATTTTCCTGGTGATGGTTTTTAGTGGTTTAATATTCCTTCGATTGCTTATTTGCTCCTTTGCTCTTTTATAGAGGACTGGCACGGGCACCAAATAAGATGGATGCAGCAGTTAACAATTTCTTGCAAAGTGTATTTTTACTGCATTGTACAAAGTCAAGTAAAAAGTTCATCTGGTATCATTTATGCAAATGCAAATGCAACAAGGTCTTGGATAATGGCAATAGTACAGCAGTTAGCAATTTCTTGCAAATTGTATTTTTACTGTTCTCTTACGTTGAGTATTTAGATTCTGTCCTCGCTAATATACTGCCGACTCTTCAGTATAGTTCTTCTTGCAAAAAGCTTCCTTTTATATTGATGTGGAAATCCATGGGTTTACTTTCCACCAATTTATAGAGCATTTCCTCTCCACAAGGTTTTAGGTTTTCATTTTAATGTTCGAACCTATTTCTGCCGTAGACTTAGCCGTGTGATCTATTAACCAAGTGAAATCGTCTTATGGTTAATATACTTACAATGTTCTGAATACACTACATCACACCACATCCTCGAATGCACAATGGATGACAGAGTTAAAAGTTGATCTCTTCAACTAAATATTCACAGCGCTAGACAAAAAACACGTCTGCTAGGATTCACTTTCCCTTTCTAACTGAGATAGTGTCTGTTCTACATTCCTGCCGGCAGAACAGTAGTGAGCCTTACGATTGGTTGGGGATCACATGACTAATGCTTCTCGTTATCGAAGCGAAGCCGGCCTAGTTAAAGATCTGTGTCAAGATTTTTAAAAATATCTTCTGTTTCTCATAAGAATTTATTTTATGTTAATCTGTGCCTCTTTCTGTTGCTGGTATAGTCTATTTCTGAAGAAAACCACGGTATACGCGGCTACACTGTCAATGTGGAGCATGGCCATTACTTTAGTCATAGAGTCGGACACAAATTTTGTACCATGATTAGACAAAATTTTCTTGGGAAAGCCCAAAAATTAGCCAGAGAGCATCTGCAACATCAGCAGAAGAAATGTTCTTAAGAGGTATAGCCTCTGGCCAACGCGTACACATGTCAATACATGTAAGAATGTATTGGTGTCCCCTGATAAAGAGCCAATAATGTCGATTGCCATTTTCTCAAAAGGACGGATAGGGACATCTGCAGCGTGGATGGGAGCTGCATGGCGTGGACCTCGTGACTTAACCTCCTGACATATCCTACAGGAGCGACAATAAACAGTAACATCCTTATTTACGCCCGGTCAAAAGAAGGAAGAAAGCACCCTAGATTTAGTTCGGGAAAAACCCATATGTCCTGCACACTGAGAGTCGTGGGCATGTTGTAAAATACGAACTCTCGTGTCAGTAGGTACCAGAATTTGTGATCATATGGATGAAGTAGAATCACGTACCACCCGAATTAGCTCTCCATTTTAATTAAAAACCAATGTTTTAGGTTTATGTCATAATTTACGTTATCCTGTTTGACTAGCAGAAAAAATTTACGTAACGATGTATCATTTTGTTGGAGTTCGATAAAAGACTCCCGTGAAATAACAGAGTGAGCATCATGATCATGTACCTCCACAGTTGTCGCAGGTGGACCTGTAAAAGATTTTGAGCTTGTGCTCTAGTCGTAACAGCATAGGCAGCATGAATATGTTGCTGGTTCCAGGTTACAATCTGTTGTGGAGTACAATCTTTAACCCCATGTATACGCCCGACGATAAGGTCTGCGATCGGATTTGGGAGCATGCATGCGTGAATATGTCCCGTAAAAAAGGGAGTGGCAATGTGGACGATGGCAGTTGGAAAAGTCTCAACTGTCCCACCGAATGTCACACATTTCACCACATTACCAGTGGCACAGGAAGGGTGTATCAGAGACTGTTTAAACCCAACAGTCGTGCATCCCGAATCAAAGAGCACTGAGACAGGATTACTATTTACAAATCCCTTGTGTAGGGTAAGAGACCCTGTTCCATCATGTGCAGACAAGGCAGGAAGAGTAGGTAGAGGATGACCACAACTCAAGGTAGTCACCGCTGTAGGTTGGAATAAAGTTGTGCACTCAGGGCACTGAGATGCTCGATTGAAATCGAAAGCAGAACAAGCAGTAGCATTAGAGACACTATTATTATTGTTACCCTGATTAACAATAACCTGAGGCTCCTGTTGAGCAGAGTTAGCATGGCGATGCGATCTATCATTTTGAGATCTACCACCATATCGAGATCGATCACAACTATTATCTCTATTGGGACCATTGTTATTTCCTCTATTGGGACCATTATTATTGTCTCTATTGTGACCATTGTTCTGACTTGAACCCCAGTCAGCATTGTTGCGATAACTATTCCCTCTTTGATCGAAATGTCTATTTTGTGAATTTTGTTGGTTTCGAGAAAAATTACTGTAAGGTTGATAATCCCTAGTGTAGTTATCCCTTCCATAATTTCTAGCATTGTTGGAACCAAAATGTTGAGGTCTATTAAATTGTCTCCAGTTTCTTGGAGAAGAAGAATTACTACGTGATGGACCCCCTTGGTACTGTCTAAAATCACGATGATCTCCCCTACCAAAATTGCGATCAACACTTTGTGATCTACGGTGAAAATTAGAACCATATGGTAATACCGAAGCCACAGGTAAACCTTCTCTGACTTGAGAGTGGCTCACAATCACATTTGGGTGTGCCGTTACGTATTGGCGACAATATTGTTCCATATCGTTTAAGTTTGTAGGCTTTCGCTCATGTAGAAAGGAAAGAAAAGAAGTGTTAACTGACGACATGACTTTATCACGAAGCAATAAGTCCATGAGGGCTTCATATGTGTGTTCAGTTTTTGAGAGTTCAATCCAACGTGAGAACGTAAGACGTATATTTGCTATAAATTCAGAAAAATCTTTTCCAGTCTCCGGCAACAGAGATTTAAAGCGGAGACGATAGCCGTCTTCATCAAGTTGATATTTTTTTAATAAGATAGCTCTGACAGTATCGTAGTTATGCTTATCAGGACCTTCCAACATACTTACAGCTGTCATAGCTTCACCTGAAAGTAGTTCTGTAAGTCGTGTACAATATTCCGACTTATCTATTTTGTAAGACTCACATGTGAGTTCAAATCTATTCAGATAGAATAAGACGTCATCGGAGATAGATCTAAAAGGAGGCAATCTAATCTTATAGAAATTAGAATTGGTCCTATGTGAAGTTGGCTGAGTGTCCGTAGCATTGTGTGTATTATTTTCATTCATTACTTTCATTTTCTCAAGTTCCATAGCGAACAACTTTTGCTCGTGAAGTCTACGGTTTTCGTTCTCAACAGCTTGCATTTTTTTATCTTCAGCTTTCATTTGAAGTTTTTTGTCATCAGCTTCCAACTGAACTTTAAATTTTTCAGCTTCCATTTTAAGTCTTTTATCTTCAGCTTCCTGTACTTTTGCATACTCAACAAGTGCAAATTGTTTCAACTCTTCAGGCTCCATACCAAGCGCCTTCCCTTGCTTGATGAAATAGTCCAAACTAGACATTATGCCTAATTTTATAAGTAGTTAACTTATGTAGGATATTTTGTAAGAAATTAACTTTCCCTACTTAGTGGGTGGCAAGTCCTTGCTCATAGAACTTGTATACAAATATAAAGCATATAATTACAAATCAATTATAAAGTCGTGCAAAACTTAAGACAAGAAACCCATGATGAAGGTACAGAAAATGACAGAAACCAAGATGCAATACCCAAGACAAATGATAACGTTCGCAGAATCAAATAAACACGAAAGCAGAACTAAAGAAAAAATATTGCAAAGAATGCAATGACACTGCGAGAAGAGTGACAAGACAAGCAACAGCACAGTGTATAAACATAAAATTTGTATAGAAATAAATAATAGCAAGATTGAGAATGACAATCACAAACAAATTAACCAAGAAACTAAGGCACAGAGAAAAAATACTACAATAACGACAATAAAACAGTTCGTCACACCTAAACAATGGTGTCACAGATCACCAAACACAGTGGACTGAAAATGCTTCAGCAAAAATTCGCTGGAATTTCCACTGCAGGAAATCTGTAAGAGTGTCCCTAAAGAACGCTTACGTAGGCCCTGGAAAGAAAACTTGGATGTTTCCTATCGTAAGTCTCCTCCCAACCAAACCCGCATAAACATGGAACATAGAACAAAGAATACTAAATAGAAAATATGGCACACATTATAAAGAAAGGCTCGCTAACGCATACAGTGGCACAGTGCACATACATAAAACCACTTATCTTCAAAAAAGATAACTTCCGGCCTTCGCAACAACGACAACGATGGGCATCGGGTATCACATGGTACGTTGCAGTCCAACGTTGATAAGTACTGGAACTCCTCGTCAAGTCTTGAAACGTAACAGTTGATAGAGAAATTCAAACGAAATACTTGACATCTAGTCTTGACATCGGACGCTGAAATCTTGACTTGGCAAACTTGTACTTATAGATTTTGGCATCGTACTCCAAATCACTGGAGACACCACTTCTGTTACCGTGTAGATTTGGTTGCAGTCTGTTCTGTTAGTGGTTCTGTTACTGTATGTTTGTTTGTGGTGGGTATTGTGGTGTAGTACCACTGGCAAGGTTGTTGTCATTAATGTCGGGCTCACAGCAGTGGTCGACAGTTGTATAATATGTAATGAGCGAATGTCGTGAATTCTTTAATTACGTATGTCTCTGGTATCACCCACACAACTGCAACGCCAGGTTAGGAAATCCACTAACGGGTAAGACGAATAAGGTTTCCAACTATTACACAGTTTATTGAACACAGCAACATCGACATCACAGACAGTACATTGTCATAGGTTAGAACAACGTGCATAATCCATAAGTATATAAATCATATCAAATCTCTAATTGGTTGCATACACAGCAACTCACAGTACATTACATTAGTATCCTTCGTAGGAATATAAATCGTATCAAATCTCTCATTGGTTGCATAAACAGCAACTCACAGTACATTACATGAGTATTCTTCATAGAAATATAAATCATATCAAATCTCCAATTGGTTGCATACACAGCAACTCACAGTACATTACATGAGTATCCTTCATAGAAATATAAATCATATCAAATTTCTAATTGGTTGCATACACAGCAACTCACAGTACATTACATTAGTATCCTTCATAGGAATATAAATCATATCCAATCTCTTCACTTCGATAACACACTCTGGTCACACTAGCGAGACTATTCACCGTCTCGAAGCCCTGCCAGATACTTAATGCCCGAGATTATAATTTCTCAGTACAACTCATGTGGCCGGGGCAGGGAGATGGGGGGTAGCTGTTTATGCAGAGAGTGTTAGATGTAGATAAACTGGCTTGTCCGCTAGAGTTAGTGATTGCTCTCTTACAGTCTTACAGGAATCCTCCAGGTTCTGGGACTATCCTCTAAGGTGTATTAGTTAGGAGCAGTTCATAAAGCATTATAGTTTTCTTAACTGGCATTCTTTCCTTCCTTTCCAACATATATGTGTAGCAAGGTATATAAATGGACGACCTCTCTTTGGTCTCAACGTGAACTTTATTTAACTCAACATATATACATAATGGCGTGCAGGTTTTTCAGTATATTTCATTCAAATACCATGGTACATTGCTCATTTACGTAACGTGGGGGACTGACATCATGTGAATCACTCCGATTCAACATTTGAGGAATATTCATCCCTGCTCAATACTATTCATAGAGTGCGTATATGTTTGCAATTTATCACTCTGCTTGTTCATTAATTCAATAGCTCTGGTTCATACTGCTATGATTGTTCCTTTAGATTTGCAAAAACTATCCTGTCTTGAACTGACAATTATTATAGGATAAATATGACAAAACACTTACTGTCTTCCAGTTCAGAATATAACCACAGTTAAATACACTTTGAAATTTAAGCACTATAAACTTCAGATTTTCTAATCCAAAATTAGAAAATTCTTGATTGCAGTAAACCACTGCGGTCAGACACGTCAGCTTGTCTCTCAAGCTAGTCACGCAATACTGACCTTTATTTGGGTTCCGGGCCGCTGGGGAAAAATCGCGTCTGTTCTAAATTTTCTGAGCTCACGATTGGGTAAAAATCACGTGACTAATTTTGACATGTAACGCGACTCTATCCTAATTAAAATTTAATCTGTTTCTAGGAAAGTAGAAATTTATATGCTAATCTGGTTTTTATAGCCTGTTTCCAAAGGAACAACTATGTACACGGCTACATATAGATCCCGAGGCCCTGCAAATGTATCCCATAGGGAGGCATTTGAGTACTATCAACTCTAAAAAATAACCCAAAAATTTCCTAAGTTCAAAAAAAAAATTTTCAGACAAATTTAAAGTTCAAAAAATTTTCTAAGTCCAAAAATATTTCAGAAAAATTTAAACTAATTCCTAAACCTGGGTTCCTTTATCTACATGGGACTGTCGTCTATAAAGGGGCCTTATTGATGGACATCATCTCCAAAAATTTTAGATCATCTTTCCTATCACAACCTTATTTCATCAAATTTACCAATTGGCAACACTGGCCAATAAAATCTTCAAAACATTTATAAGGTCATCACTCAAAAAAATGTGACAAGTGGCAACACTGGGAAATATGAACAATAGAATATCTTATCTGCATAAATCAATTGCATTATCATAATCTAAATGCATGTTGACAACATATTATTTGTCATAGTGGGGGGCAAGGTGTAACATCATTTCTGTTCTTGTCATTGGTTCCATATCCCAAGGCTTCAAGTACTCTAAAAATGTTGAAGTTATTTTCTTCCTGATGTTCCATAATCATGGGTGTAATTTATTTATTTAGTTACCAAGTATTCTGCAATATTCCAAGAAATGTCCAAAATCTCCAAATCCTTATGGTAATGGTAATCCACTTTCATAAAATAGCCAATGTTCTCATGGGTACTCATCATCTTCTTCTTTTTTTTTTTTTGTGTGAATGAGCTACTTGCTCATTATTACATGTAGAAAACATCTCTAGACATAATATGCATATATTTTCAAACGATAATATAACCAGCATCATTTTTATAAGCAATCATTTTTCACAATAAAAGCATTAAAACCTCATGGCTTATCCTTATTTATTTGTCTGAATGTTTCCTGTATTTGACATTTTCCAAATGGTAAGTGTATAAATTCGTTCCAAGTCCATCACTGTAGAGAATGTTCTATATATTTTTTTCTCAAAATATGTGATGTTTGTCTCCAATATCCGTACAGGTAATACGTCTGGTGGTGATCCTGTCCATAAGTCAATTATTTCTAATCATTCCTTCTTTTCTGTCAACACAGTATTTTTCCTGTGAACCCTTTCCTAGAAATATTTTATATATATATATTTTTTTCAAAGATCTTCTTTGACTTACAATTCATCAATTTTCAAACATCAAAGTATTCAGCAACCAACAGACGAATATGTTACTATCATTTTATGAAATATAAGGGAAAAGGAAAATATAGTTTCAAATCATCATGAATTTTCTACGTTGGGTTCCGTATTACTTTATTTTCTCTGTTAAGACAACTGCTTATACTCTTGACAATATGTATCCATGTTGTCACTCTCAAGGCATCCTTGTATACAGTTTATATTTGTCTCCTTTTTTTCTTTTTTTTTCATAACACCATTTTATCATTTATGGTGCTCCGATATCATTGTATCCCTTCTAGTCTTCCTGTTATCTTGAGAATTCATCCTTAGTAACTCCCTATGTACCTTATCTAGTAATACATTTATCAAAAACACATCAAACAATTATTTATGGAACAATCAACTGAGATGTAAGAACTTTTTGAGAATATGAGGCGAAAAAAAAATTGTGTACATTATGTGCAGGATTGTCAACACCAGCTCTGCCTTCGCAGGTCGAAGGTTTGTCAGAACTATATGGTGTTTATAACATCTGCTGCTACAGCCAGATGATCAATTTATCTTTCTTAAATTCATAATAATTTAAGTTAATTCCTATGGGGCATGAGGGTATATGTATTCCAATGGTAATCCATGATTCAGCAATATGGATGTCCAATCTAGGTAGTCTTTTATAATATTATATCCATCCATTGTATATGGATCCATGACACGTCAGTCCGTGGGGTTACATTGTTCTTGGTCCATATATCATAAGGGCGATCCAATCTCAGTATTGTCACAATGTTTCAATCATATTCCAATCCTCTGGTTTGTTTTATTATTTAGTTTAAAATACCATAACCATTTCAATATAAGCAGTAGCGAGCCCTATTCATGTGCATGTGCTATATTAATCAGGTTCACAATATAAGGCAAGTGGCAAAAAATATCAAAAATTTTCTTCTCCTAAAATGTGTAGATATTACACAATCTCTTGTCTCTTATATACAATATATCAGTTCATTCTATTATTATATTATTTTGTCCATAACCTCTGTGGTTCTATGGGATATTCATACTCCATTTGTACATCCTTTGTCCATGAGTGATCCAAATCTCATATAGTTCCATTATGTTCTGGGTGCATCAGCATTCAATCTTCTTTTTTTTTCATTTAATCTCCATTGAGTGTCCTTAACACTTTTTGTTCCATAGGATTATCATAATTCATTTGTGTCTCTTGTCCAATGATAATCCATGCCTTTATGGTTCTCATATGTAGCAATCATATTCCCTGATTTGCTCTATGTTCCTAGATTCCAGAAAACTTCAATTATTTTCTCTGTTATCTTTGTAACTACTCAAAATTATTCATTATTCCATTCTAATGTGAGCATTAGTGCATAAACCGCACAGCAAAACATTAGTTGTGTCAACATAAAATTTCACCATAATAGAAAATGGCATCTTCATTATCATTAAACAGTTGCTTCATTCTCTCATGTGCCATCGGTGGTTATCATCCGGTAATGGGGTTGTTCAATGTGGGTTCAGCATATACAAATGCTATAGAGGGGTATTTCATTTGCTAAGTCAGCATGTGCAAATGTCATTTCTTTAACATGGGGCAAAGGCAGCATCAACAAATAGTTGCAATTTGTTCAACCTGGGGTTAGCATATACAAATGCTCTCAAAGGATTTTTCATTTGCAAAAATCAGCATGCGCAAATGTCATTGGGGTACTTGTCATAGGTAATATCAACAAAATACTGCTGGAGTATCAGAGATCATGCTGGTAGGGGGTATGACTGGTAATGGGCAGTAGGAGTAAAGACTAATTGCTCACTCTGATATGGTGATTTATTTTTATCTTTTTCTTTTCTTTTATGTCGGCTGCTAACATCAGGGCAGTCAATGTTTTACAATATTGGCTTATCATCATATCATCGAAATGTGTGAGGGTGGCATATAAACAGATAACACATTCTATAAAAACTTTCCAAATGTGTTCTCTTCTCATTTTTCTTTTATGTCTTGTCTCTTTTCATTTTTCAATTTCATTTCTTTTTCTGTTTGATTTCTTTTCTTTGTATTTTCTGTTTTGTTCATCTTTTCTGGTTTGCAAATTTTCTCTTTTTTTTTTTTTTTTTCAATATGTCAAAATTTCAATTCTTTTCTGTCAATGTATCACAATTTCAGGAGAATGATAATAAACAGTTCTCTAAACACTAGAGATACCACCAATTCTAAACAGTAGGGCTGCAAGCAATAGATAAGGTCAGAAAATAATTAACATAGTGGTATCTGTTGTCAATAAGGAGTGAGGAGAGGATACTGTAAGTTCTTGAAAGATAGGGGAAAATTTAAGATCTCCTGATTACAAGATTATTGTAATTCGAAGGGATGGAAAGTGATTTGGATAGAGAAACTCATGTCTAGAATGTCATCTCAAAATAGTGGAAAGAAAAATAGTAAGTTGAGGTGTGATAGTGGAGTGAGGAAAATCTTACAATAGCGAGTTAAAGGTTGGATATACAATTTCTTTTGCAACGTAAACAAATTTTTGTGAACATGCTAAGATAAATAAATCCTGTGGAGAAAATAAGACAGCATGCCATAATAATTACAGATGTCATAGTGGTGTCAGTGTGATGGATCTAAGTGATATATAATAGATGAGGTAAGATAATTGGGAACAAAGATATTAGTATCAGGTAAGAAGAAAATTTCTCGTGCAAGGGTTGCCTGCATGAATGTGCACTAAGATGCACGGAAAATGAATCACCGGGCTCTGGAACTGTAAGGACCAGACGTCTAGTGAATGAAGCGTTGAATATGATCAGTTACAAAAGTGTAGATCAATGTTACAGCAGAATCAGTGGGACACATGTGTTATAAGTAAGGTTGTGTAAGTTAACATTTTAAACATCAAAAACTGTCTGACTAATGAGGGTGTCTGTAAACAAGGAACATTGTATCTTTTGTGTCATCTTTATTTCACAAAACCATAAAATGTCTAACTAGAATCCTCTGTGGGCTGTTCTTGAGTGTTCGCTGGTCGTCAGAAGATTATGTCCGGGGAACAACTTGTTGGGTTTGGCTTTGACATCTCACACTGTAATAAGGCAATCTAGGACTGTCACTTTGAAACATAGTCACATAGTCTGACAATAGAGTACATTTAAAAGCGTTAGTACATCATATTCACATCAGCGTTGACCGTACATGGGATGGCATGTACATGAAGACACATGGGCGTGTTTTTAGAAAAGCCTTGTGAATTCTTTCGCGAACTCCAACATTGCAATTTTCCGACTGCTTAGGCGAGGATCATATTGAGTAACTGTGGGTTCAGTAGGTACGTTGGCTGTTTGTTGGGGCGCTGAGGACATCAAGAAGGGCGGTGATGGTTTCAATGTGGTTGGGGGTTGCATGGCTGGAACATCTGTTAGTTTTGAAGCAGGTGTATGTTTCGCCTTGATTTTTCGTCTGCCCTGGTTCTGCGGTATGTTAACACCGTTTACAGTGGGCGCAGTAATTTGCACACTGTTGTTTTTGACAAGTTGAGCTGAGGCTAATACCTCTCGGCTTGGTTTTGGAACATTCCTACGTTTCCACAAAATTTTTCGTCTGATATGGTTCTGCTGTGTACGAGGAATCTTGTTGACAGGAAGTGAGTCATCCGATTCTGTTTTATAGGCGCGTTTGACACTGGAGCTGACTGGTATAAATAAGGTGCTATCCGCATCACTGGTTGCAATAGAACTGGCTGTGTCTGGTAAATCAATGTCTGTTTCTTGTTCGTATAGTTCCACCATTTCTCTGTCATTTTGTTCGTTGGGGTGGGACAAAACAGCACTGGGGTTGACACTGTTTTCTCCCATTTCTTGTTCCGTTTCGTCTCCATAAGGATTGGTGGTATATGGTTCCACAAACTGCTTGGGGATGGTTTCTTCAGGATCTGATTGTTCGTAACGACCAACCTTGTTCTTTTGATATAGCAGTGGTTGGTCTTCACTAGTATTCCAACTGGAGCTGCCTGAATTAGGAGTGTGGTACGTATCGACTGACGAATGGTCACTGCGGGAGTAAGTTTGAGTGTGGATAAACGTTGACTTAGTATTATCATCTCTTGACGTTTGAGGCATTATTTCTTCATTTCTAATACGCAGGTCTCTGTGGGGTACTGCTGGAACCTCCTTCTTAAAAAATCAGTCACTAATGATTCGGAGCTTAACAGAGCGATTTTCTTTTTCTCATCATCAGTTATTGCCCCTGCTATTGCCGCAAATTTTTCCATGTCGGACAACCGCCTTCTGAATTTTTTCTTGTCTCCATCGAACGGCTGAACGATGGATCTGACTTGAGTGAATTTCGCGTAGTTGTCAGTTTTCTGTAGGGTTTCCGTAATTTGCCGTAGCGCTATCATTGTTGGTTCTTCCATATTCTGTTTGTCCTGGGGCTGCAGTGGTTGTGCTTGAGCGGATCGGTTTTCCTGCTGCTGCTGCTGCTGTTCTACCCCGAGTTGCTGGAAATTTTCCATTAATTGGTCCATCTTTCGTTAATGCTTCTGCTCTTTATTTTTGGTTATAGGACTGGTCACTGGGCAACATATAGGATTGTGTTTTCCTGCTCAATACCTTTTTAATGAGGACTGGCACGGGCACCATATAGCGATGTGTGGCCGGGGCAGGGAATTGGGGGTAGCTGTTTATGCAGAGAGTGTTAGATGTAGATAAACTAGCTTGTCCGCTAGAGTTAGTGATTGCTCTCTTACAGTCTTACAGGAATCCTCCAGGTTCTGGGACTATCCTCTAAGGTGTATTAGTTAGGAGCAGTTCATAAAGCATTATAGTTTTCTTAACTGGCATTCTTTCCTTCCTTTCCAACATATATGTGTAGCAAGGTATATAAATGGACGACCTCCCTTTGGTCTCAACGTGAACTTTATTTAACTCAACATGTATACATAATGGCGTGCAGGTTTTTCAGTATATTTCATTCAAATACCATGGTACATTGCTCATTTACTTAACGTGGGGGACTGACATCATGTGAATCACTCCGATTCATCATTTGAGGAATATTCATCCCTGCTCAATACTATTCATTGAGTGCGTATATGTTTGCAGTTTATCACTCTGCTTGTTCATTAATTCAATAGCTCTGGTTCATACTGCTATGATTGTTCCTTTAGATTTGCAAAAACTATCCTGTCTTGAACTGACAAATATTATAGGATAAATATGACAAAACACTTACTGTCTTCCAGTTCAGAATATAACCACAGTTAAATACACTTTGACATTTAAGCACTATAAACTTCAGATTTTCTAATCCAAAATTAGAAAATTCTTGATTGCAGTAAACCACTGCGGTCAGACACGTCAGCTTGTCTCTCAAGCTAGTCACGCAATACTGACCTTTTTTTGGTTCCAAACCGCTGGGGGAAAATCGCGTCTGTTCTAAATTTTCTGAGCTCACGATTGAGTAAAAATCACGTGACTAATTTTGACATGTAACGCGACTCTATCCTAATTAAAATTTAATCTGTTTCTAGGAAAGTAGAAATTTATATGCTAATCTGGTTTTTATAGCCTGTTTCCAAAGGAACAACTATGTACACGGCTACACTCAGTAAAGTCGCTCATGCGCGAACTAACTGCTTGACATCTGAGCTCAGCTCATCCATCTCTCTCCCCAAACTACTCAGAACATTTGAACAATTTCTTTATTTATTTTTTTTACAAAAATACAAACACATACTCAGTTGAGCTATGTTCCAAAAATATCGTACACAAAGCACCCAAATAAAAAATCTATCTCATGATTTTTAACGTGCTTACTAGCAAAAATCAGCCCCGTACCTAATAATCCCAAACACTTAACTCCCACACCGAAACAAGAATTAACAACTACATACTTTTTTTCTTCTGATTATGACCATAAAATGTTCACCTTTGAGCACACTTCTGATAAGCAGAAGATCTGATCAGTAAATGTATTTTTTATTGGCCCACCAACTTTTACTTATCCGTACTGCACTGTACGTAGATAAAATAGACTGACTGTCAGACAGTAGGACACACTGTATGTAGATAAAATACACTGACTGTCAGACAGTAGGACACACTGTATGTACATAAAATATACTGACTGTCAGACAGTAGGACACACTGTATGTAGATAAAATAGACTGACTGTCAGACAGTAGGACACACTGTATGTAGATAAAATACACTGACTGTCAGACAGTAGGACACACTGTATGACGATAAATTACACTGACTGTCAGACAGTAGGACACACTGTATGTAGATAAAATACACTGACTGTCAGACAGAAGGACACACTGTATGTAGATAAAATACACTGACTGTCAGACAGTAGGACACACTGTATGAAGATAAAATACACTGACTGTCAGACAGTAGGACACACTGTATGTAGATAAAATACACTGACTGTCAGACAGTAGGACACACTGTATGAAGATAAAATACACTGACTGTCAGACAGTAGGACACACTGTATGTAGATCAAATAGACTGACTGTCAGACAGCAGGACACACTGTATGTAGATAAAATATACTGACTGTCAGACAGTAGGACACACTGTATGTAGATAAAATACACTGACTGTCAGACAGTAGGACACACTGTATGTAGATAAAATACACTGACTGTCAGACAGTAGTACACACTGTATGTAGATAAAATAGACTGACTGTCAGACAGTAGGACACACTGTATGTAGATAAAATAGACTGACTGTCAGACAGTAGGACACACTGCATGTAGATAAAATAGACTGACTGTCAGACAGTAGGACACACTGTATGAAGATAAAATAGACTGACTGTCAGACAGTAGGACACACTGTATGTAGATAAAATACACTGACTGTCAGACAGTAGGACACACTGTATGAAGATAAAATAGACTGACTGTCAGACAGTAGGACACACTGTATGTAGATAAAATAGACTGACTGTCAGACAGTAGGACACACTGTATGTAGATCAAATAGACTGACTGTCAGACAGTAGGACACACTGGATGTAGATAAAATAGACTGTCAGACAGTAGGACACACTGTATGTAGATAAAATAGACTGTCAGACAGTAGGACACACTGTATGTAGATAAAATACACTGACTGTCAGACAGTAGGACACACTGTATGTAGATAAAATAGACTGACTGTCAGACAGTAGGACACACTGTATGTAGATAAAATATACTGACTGTCAGACAGTAGGACACACTGTATGTAGATAAAATAGACTGTCAGACAGTAGGACACACTGTATGTAGATAAAATACACTGACTGTCAAACAGTAGGACACACTGTATGTAGATAAAATAGACTGACTGTCAGACAGTAGGACACACTGTATGTAGATAAAATAGACTGACTGTCAGACAGTAGGACACACTGTATGTAGATAAAATACACTGACTGTCAGACAGTAGGACACACTGTATGTAGATAAAATAGACTGTCAGACAGTAGGACACACTGTATGTAGATAAAATAGACTGACTGTCAGACAGTAGGACACACTGTATGTAGATAAAATACACTGACTGTCAGACAGTAAGACACACTGTATGTACATAAAATATACTGACTGTCAGACAGTAGGACACACTGTATGTAGATAAAATAGACTGACTGTCAGACAGTAGGACACACTGTATGTAGATAAAATACACTGACTGTCAGACAGTAGGACACACTGTATGACGATAAATTACACTGACTGTCAGACAGTAGGACACACTGTATGTAGATAAAATACACTGACTGTCAGACAGAAGGACACACTGTATGTAGATAAAATACACTGACTGTCAGACAGTAGGACACACTGTATGAAGATAAAATACACTGACTGTCAGACAGTAGGACACACTGTATGTAGATAAAATACACTGACTGTCAGACAGTAGGACACACTGTATGAAGATAAAATACACTGACTGTCAGACAGTAGGACACACTGTATGTAGATCAAATAGACTGACTGTCAGACAGCAGGACACACTGTATGTAGATAAAATATACTGACTGTCAGACAGTAGGACACACTGTATGTAGATAAAATACACTGACTGTCAGACAGTAGGACACACTGTATGTAGATAAAATACACTGACTGTCAGACAGTAGTACACACTGTATGTAGATAAAATAGACTGACTGTCAGACAGTAGGACACACTGTATGTAGATAAAATAGACTGACTGTCAGACAGTAGGACACACTGCATGTAGATAAAATAGACTGACTGTCAGACAGTAGGACACACTGTATGAAGATAAAATAGACTGACTGTCAGACAGTAGGACACACTGTATGTAGATAAAATACACTGACTGTCAGACAGTAGGACACACTGTATGAAGATAAAATAGACTGACTGTCAGACAGTAGGACACACTGTATGTAGATAAAATAGACTGACTGTCAGACAGTAGGACACACTGTATGTAGATCAAATAGACTGACTGTCAGACAGTAGGACACACTGGATGTAGATAAAAAAAATAGACTGACTGACAGTAAGAAACACAGTATGTATGTAGATAAAATAGACTGTCAGACAGTAGGACACACTGTATGTAGATAAAATACACTGACTGTCAGACAGTAGGACACACTGTATGTAGATAAAATAGACTGACTGTCAGACAGTAGGACACACTGTATGTAGATAAAATATACTGACTGTCAGACAGTAGGACACACTGTATGTAGATAAAATAGACTGTCAGACAGTAGGACACACTGTATGTAGATAAAATACACTGACTGTCAAACAGTAGGACACACTGTATGTAGATAAAATAGACTGACTGTCAGACAGTAGGACACACTGTATGTAGATAAAATAGACTGACTGTCAGACAGTAGGACACACTGTATGTAGATAAAATACACTGACTGTCAGACAGTAGGACACACTGTATGTAGATAAAATAGACTGTCAGACAGTAGGACACACTGTATGTAGATAAAATAGACTGACTGTCAGACAGTAGGACACACTGTATGTAGATAAAATACACTGACTGTCAGACAGTAAGACACACTGTATGTAGATAAGATACACTGACTGTCAGACAGTAGGACACACTGTATGTAGATAAAATAGACTGACTGTGAGACAGTAGGACACACTGTATGAAGATAAAATACACTGACTGTCAGACAGTAGGACACACTGTATGAAGATAAAATAGACTGACTGTCAGACAGTAAGACACACTGTATGTAGATAAAATAGACTGACTGTCAGACAGTAGGACACACTGTATGTAGATCAAATAGACTGACTGTAGACAGTAGGACACACTGTATGTAGATCAAATAGACTGAATGTCAGACAGTAGGACACACTGTATGTAGATCAAATAGACTGACTGCCAGACAGTAGGACACACTGTATGTAGATAAAATAGACTGACTGTCAGACAGTAGGACACAAATAAACTAGGATGCTGGCACTCAGATAGATACAAAGAAAGAATGAAGAATATTTTATTCTGACAATATTTTATGTGTGTAATGTATTTAATGACATAATATTAGCTCTCTTGTTTTGTCTTTTTTATAACTACAGAAGGGTCCCGCTCATACGAAGGTTTAGGTTCCAGACCCCTGCCAAAAAGTGGAAATCGCAGAAAAGTGGACCATAGCCTTTTTTAACTTGCAAATGCATATAAGATCCTAATAACAATGTTTACATTATCACGTATTATGTTGACAATAGAGCTAGGCCTAAAAAACCCATATTAAAGTAAAATGAATATACAGCATTTAAAGTAAGAGGCTTAGAACATCCATTTTTATCACTGCTACACTTAGATGTCCTTTGTCATTCATTTGGACAATTTTATATGTAATATAATACATTTGACAAGTTTGGAAAATTTTATATGTAATATAATACATTTGACAAGTTTGGAAAATTGCCAGAACACAGAATTACGCTGAGCTCTCAAATGCTGTAAACAGACTGAATTACCGACAATAAAATGGTGCCCAAAGCCGCTCTCAGACTCAGCTGCTGCAGTTGACTGTGTCATTGCCAAAAATGCAGAAAGAGCAAACAAGCACTAAACATAATGAACGGGTATGTTAAGTAAAAACCACCGTATGAGCGGAACACCAAAAAGTGGGACCCTACTATATACTCATTTTTATGATAGTTAAAAGTGCTTTTGATTAGAACATTGTAATTCTTTTTCTTCCGTCCTTAGCCACCGACCGTCAAAGCAGTCAGTGGCCATTACGCCTAGTGGCGTCTTAGGGCAACAGCAGATAGGTTTTCTTTGCCATTGTTTCCCATCACACCTATTGGCGTCTTTAGGGCAACGGCAAATCAATCCATTTGCTGTTGTTTCCGTAATCGAAGTGACTGGCAAACGGGTGATCAGCCCGTTGGTGAACATTGTAATAGTGTGAGTTAATTCAGTAATAGTCGATAGGATAGTCTTGCGCTCTCTCTTCCAAACCTCTACACCTCACGGTAGAAGGGGAACAACTAAGTAAGTAAGTAAGTAATTCAGCAATAGCTGAGACCTGATCATTTTATACAAATTATAATAAAGGTCTTAGAAAAACTGCTTAAAAAATACATTCAAGGCTAGACACAGAGGTTTAACAATAGAATAATTACATGTTTAGAGTCTCAAGCTGCATGGTAATTTAATTTATTTTATTGAATTTTATTTTTAAAATGAATTATTAGATTAAGAGCTGAATGTAGTTTCTGTGGTAGATCATAAATAGTGATCTTCATACATAAAGTCCTGTTAATTTAGCAATCTGACGTAATGGGAAGAATGAGTATTATATCATTATTTTTATTGTCTCTGTAGACCCACTTGTTTGATGATGCTACACCTGTTGAAGAAACATTACGAACACTGGATGACCTTGTGCGTGTGGGTAAAATTCGTTATATCGGTGTTAGCAACGTGACCGGTTGGCAGTTACAAAAACTGGTGGGAACAACCAGAAGGCTGGGGCTCAACCCAATTATTAGTCTGCAGGTATGCATGTTTTTTGTTCTTCTTTATGCACCTTGAGTAGCAGCTAGCTTGCTTACATGAAGCCTGTGATGAGTAGCAGCTAGCTTGCTTACATGAAGCCTGTGATGAGTAGCAGCTAGCTTGCTTACATGAAGCCTGTGATGAGTAGCAGCTAGCTTGCTTACATGAAGCCTGTGATGAGTAGCAGCTAGCTTGCTTACATGAAGCCTGTGATGAGTAGCAGCTAGCTTGCTTACATGAAGCCTGTGATGATGAGTAGCAGCTGAGCTTGCTTACATGAAGCCTGTGATGAGTAGCAGCTAGCTTGCTTACATGAAGCCTGTGATGAGTAGCAGCTAGCTTGCTTACATGAAGCCTGTGATGAGTAGACTGTGAGTGCAGCTAGCTTGCTTACATGAAGCTGTGATGAGTAGCAGCTAGCTCGCTTACATGAAGCCTGTTGATGAGTAGCAGCTAGCTTGCTTACATGAAGCCTGTGATGAGTAGCAGCTACTAGCTTGCTTACATGAAGCCTGTGATGAGTAGCAGCTAGCTTGCTTACATGAAGCCTGTGCTTGAGTAGCAGCTAGCTTGCTTACATGAAGCCTGTGATGAGTAGCAGCTAGCTTGCTTACATGAAGCCTGTGATGAGTAGCAGCTAGCTTGCTTACATGAAGCCTGTGATGAGTAGCAGCTAGCTTGCTTACATGAAGCCTGTGATGAGTAGCAGCTAGCTTGCTTACATGAAGCCTGTGATGAGTAGCAGCTAGCTTACTTACATAAGCCTGTGATGAGTAGCACAGCTAGCTCGCTGGTTACATGAAGCCTGATACAGTATGATGAGTAGCAGCTAGCTTGCTTACATGAAGCAATACAGTGATGAGTAAGCAGCTAGCTTGCTTACAATGAAGCCTGTGATGAGTAGCAGCTAGCTTGCTTACATGAAGCCTGTGATCAGTAGCAGCTAGCTTGCTTACATGAAGCATGTGATCAGTACCAGCTAGCTTGCTTACATGAAGCCTGTGATGAGTAGCAGCTAGCTTGCTTACATGAAGCCTGTAATGAGTAGCAGCTAGCTTGCTTACATGAAGCCTGTGATGAGTAGCAGCTAGCTTGCTTACATGAAGCCTGTGATGAGTAGCAGCTAGCTTGCTTACATGAAGCCTGTGATGAGGTGCTCATATATTGGTGATGGTTTCTATAACAATTTGTTCTTTATGATAAGGTTGTCAGTCCCTGCTGTAGATGTCATTTACCCCATGTTTGGTAGAGCACAATTGTCATTTACTCCATGTTTGGTAGAGTACAGTTGTCATTGACCCCATGTTTGGTGGAGCACAATTGTCATTGACCCCATGTTTAGTAGAGTACAGATGTCATTGACCCCATGTTTGGTAGAGCACAATTGTCATTTACCCCATGTTTGGTAGAGTACAGTTGTCATTTACCCCATGTTTGGTAGAATACAGTTGTCATTTACCCCATGTTTGGTAGAGTACAGTTGTCATTGACCCCATGTTTGGTAGAGCACAATTGTCATTGACCCCATGTTTGGTAGAGTACAGATGTCATTGACCCCTTGTTTAGTAGAGCACAATTGTCATTTACCCCATGTTTGGTAGAGTACAGATGTCACTGATCCCATGTTTGGTAGAGCACAATTGTCATTGGCCCCATGTTTGGTAGAGTACAGATGTCATTGTTCCCATGTTTGGTAGTGTACAGGTGTCATTTACCCCATGTTTGGTAGAGTCAGTGGCCTAATGGAAATGAACGCAGTTTCATAATCCAGATATACCAGGTTCGAAACCTGCTGCAGGCGGTTTGGTAGCAGATCGCTTTGTGTGGATTTTTAACAATGGTATAAGCGCCGTACCGTTCAGAAAGCAATGGCAAACTACTGAATGAAAAAATTGCCTAGAAAAATCACAAACAGCCAATAAAAGCTGGGATTGATTGCCACGTCCTGTAAAGGATAAGCAACTAACTTTTTTGGTAGAGTACAGATGTCATTGACCCCATGTTTGATAGAGTACAAATGTCATTGACCCCTGTTACGCACGGATCATTATTATTTTTCGTTTGTATAAACATTTTTTTCATATGTATGATCATTTTTTTGACTGAAGTGTGTATTATGTTTTCTATGGTCAAAGGGACATAATCCGAGTTATCGAAACTACAATTTGTTAGGAGTTGCCTTCTCTTGTATAGAGACACGTTCGGTCTATAATTTCTTGAACGAAGCGTGACCACATCTCCTTATTTGGTAGTATCAGTCAACTATGGTAGATGTCTGAAACCTTTCTTAACGCTTCTTTTCATGACCATAAAAGGCGCGACTGTGTAAGACTTTTATCTCGAATGTTCTTCGAATCGTCTTATTGTGAACGGCAACTCAGAGATTGTCGTTCTGCGCATGTCAAAAACCGGGAGTTCGTTCTGTGTGTTCCGCCCAGTTGGGCAGTTTAGAAATGGTTTAAGAAGCGAGCAGACGCAACTGCGTCTTGTGATTCTCTGAGGGAAATACAGTGTCTTAGTGAGTTAGTTAGCTAACTAGACTATTTCCCAGTATTATGCAGCCTGCCTGGAGGCATATGTTCATGGTTGATTTTCCGAAATAAGGTAATTCCTCTTGTATCGAACTTTATGCTATCATCTAGAGGTTCGTCATTTTGTCGCCTATTTGCTCGCCTGTGTGATGCAAAATGGAGGGGTACTTTGACTAGGATTAAGTCACCGGTATCTGTATACCTGAACTAGTTAAATATATATGGGTCGCTCTAGACCAACAAGACTATTGTCTGTGTTCCAGGATTCGTTATATCAGAGATCACGTCCAAGTCAGATGGTTAGACTTAGGAACATTATAAAGGTCGAGCTGACCTGTAGCCCATGTATGCTATTCACGTGCAGACAGTGAACGGACTTATTGTATACAACTGATCTGCTAGCATCAGATTTCATGGGAAGCATTTAGTTATTGTTTTGTGTGATGAACATTGAAGATTCCTAGTAGCTGGACACTGTTGCAGAAGTTATAGAAATTATTACTTATTTATCAACAGCTTCACGAACTAGCACACTCGATGATTGATGAATTTCTTGAAATCTATTGTCATAAACTGTGATGTCTTATTACAGACGCATATATAATTTACAACAGCTCGAATCATTGCTGACCATACAGAATTGTTTTCAAATGTGCCATATCATCTTTGCTGAACTCGTTAACCATGTTGACTTTGTCATAAGTAATCATGACTGTTTTTGTGGCGTGCAATAAAATGAAAGAAACGCTTTCTTAACAACGAAGTTACCCTTTGCCTATAGACTCTAACACTTTTCATGTTTGCTATCCTGTGTGATAAACCCATATCCAACACCGAACTGTTTTTCTGTCACTGATATACCACATACACAGCAAACATCCTAAATCAGTTAGAAGACAAAAGACCTACATCTTAAACATTACAAAACACCAGGTGTCGATAAGATTTGGTTATTGTGCACTTCATTACCACTTCAAGCAGAAATCCTGTCCCTTGGGATCAACCATCGTCCTAATTGATTTTGATAAGAGAATACAGTATGTCTTATTACTTATTTACCCATGTTTGGTATAGTTATATACAACAGTTGTCATTTAACCCCTAATATATTTAATGTTTGGTAGAGTATACAGTTGCCATTATACCTTCTTGTGTGGAATGTATGGTAGACTTAATGGGAAAATTGTCATTACCCAATAGGTTTGATAGAGTACAGATTTGTCATTCATTTACCCCTATTTTGTTTGGTACATGCACATACGTGGACGTTGTCATGCACTTTAGTTCCCCAGGTATTCCCACAAGGCAATCTGCGGTAATTCGCTTGCTGCATTTAAGTTATAGTAAAACTGTATACATGTTTATATTCACTACAAAGTATTAGTTTTATCATAAAGGAACATATCTCAGTACAATGTCTCTGTATGAGATTACATTATCGACAGATTCTATTACGCAGGGTGACAACATCTACTATGTTGTGTGTCAGATCAAGCATGTTTGTGTGACCTGGGCTAGGTGGAAGTTACTTTGTTGGATCAGATGTGTTTGCATGACATGAGCTAGGGAAGGTCAAGGTTAGCTTGTTATGACCTGAGACTGGACGGAAAAGAAGTTGTGCTGCAGGCATTGCTAGTTTTTTTTACTACGTTTATTATTTTCTACAAATTTTGGAATAATGTATCTTCATAAATGTGATACATTTTCTCTCAAAATAAATAACTTGCTGGTTTAGGGAGTCATGTACACAACACACAAAAAACCCTTAATCTAGTTCAAATATCAGTTTAGAGATGTTCATATAAGTAAACTTCAAATTCTCAGTTGATAAATAGTAGAGGTTAGATTTGTTAAAAATAATCTTACATACCCCATGTCATTTCATATGTATATGAAAATACTGACTCCTGCAGTAGAACCATTGTTGTTAAATCTGATTATGTCACAGGTGCCGTTACATGCTCACTTCTCACCAAACTTTTCTACTTTCATTTGTTGTTTAACCATCACTAAATTTGTCTGCTTTCATTTATTGTTTAACCATCACTAAATTTGTCTGCTTTCATTTGTTGTTTAACCATCACTAAATGTGTCTACTTTCATTTGTTGTGTAACCATAGCTAAATTTGTCTACTTTTATTTGTTGTTTAACCAGCACTAAATTTGCCTACTTTCATTAGTTGTCTAACTATCACTAAATTGGTCTACTTTCATTTGTAGTTTAACCATCTCTAAATTTGTCTACTTTCATTTGTTGTCTAACCATCACTAAATTTGTCTACTTTCATTTGTTGCCTAACCATCACTAAATTTGTCTACTTTAATTTTTTGTTTAACCATCACTAAATTTGTCTACTTTCATTTGTTGTTTACTTACTTACTTACTTACTTACTTACTTAGTCGTTCCCCTTCTACCGTGAGGTGTAGAGGTTTGGAAGAGAGAGCGCCAGACTATCCTATCGGCTGTCTTCCTCCTGGCCTGGTTCCATTCTAGTCCTCGATCCTTCAAAGATTATTTAATGTTGTCCTCCCAGCGGACTCTGGGTCGTCCTCGGGGTCTGGATCCTTGGCTCTTTGTTTCCCATGCTTGTCGTGGTATCAGATCTTCTCCCATTCTGCAGACATGACCAAACCATCTTAATTGGGACTGTTCTACTTGGGTCTGCAGGGGGTAGGATTTAAGGCCTTGACGTATCGTCTGGTTGCGTACCATGTCTCTTCTTGTTACTTCAACCACCTTCCTCAGATACCTCATTTCTGAGGTTTGGATCTGGCTTTTATGGGTTGTAGTCATTGCCCATGACTCGCATCCGTATGTCAAGACTGGGACATAGGTGGAGCGGTATACAGCCATCTTCGTTTTCTTACCATACTCTCTCTTGCTGAGGAATCCTCGATTTATGGCCTGAAAAAGTCTCCCAGCTGCTGCTTTTCGAGTGGCCAACTCTTCTTTGATGCCTCCCTTTCGGTCTATAATAGCTCCGAGGTATTTAAAGTGGTCGACCTGCTCCAGGACCTGCTCTCCCAGTTTAATCTGATGTTTTCTTTCTTCTCGTGATATCACCATGGATTTTGTTTTAGAGCTGCTTATGACCATCCCTATCTTCTCCAGCTCTTCCTTCCAGACTTGCAGGTTGGATTGGAGATGTGCCTCTGATTTAGCAATCAGGGCAACATCATCAGCAAATGCCAGCTCCAAAATATAGACCTGTCTCATCTTCCAGTACCCCACTGAATACTTTCTTGTTCTCTCCTTACATGCCTTGATGACATCGTCCATAAGGAGTATGAAGAGGTAAGGTGATAGGATATCACCTTGTCTTACACCAGTGGTGGTCCTGAACTCTTCCGACTTATGGTTTGCTGTCCTCACATAATTTCTGCAAGACTTGTAGAAGCTCTGTATAGCATGAATCAGAGGTGCTGGAATATTCTTCCTTGCCAAACAGTCCCAAAGTTTGCTCCAGGGGACCCTGTCAAACGCCTTTTCCAGATCTATGAAACAAAGATGCATCTCCCTCTTATACTCAAGGGCCTTTTCACTCAGCTGTCTGAGTGTGAAGATTAGGTCTTGAGTACTTCGGTTTGCTCGGAATCCGCACTGGACCTCATCCAATTGTGGCTCAGCTAGGCGTCGGAGTCTCTGCTCTAGGATTCTAGAGTAGATTTTACCAGGGACACTGAGAAGGGATATGCCTCTATGGTTTCCACACTGTCGATTGTCACCCTTTTTGAAAATTTGTGTTATGATCGCAATCTCCCAATCCTTTGGTATTGTCTTGTTGTACCACGCTGCCTGTAAAACCCTTAAGAGTAATAGGTCGCCTGATGCTCCCATGAACTTAACCATTTCTGGTGTTATACCATCATGCCCTGCTGCTTTGCCCATCTTGAATTTCTCCAGTGCTGCCTTCAGTTCTTCCATCTTTATGTCATCTTCACCATCATTGGTTTTCTCTTCTGTGCTAGTGTTTATCATTTCTGATGCTTCACCATGCTCACCATCCAGGAGTTCTGAGAAATATTCTTTCCATCTTCCCATTACTTCCTTCGGGGCAGTAAGCAATTTGCCTTGCTTGTCCTTTATAAATTTGAGATTTGTTGTTTAACCATCACTAAATTTGTCTACTTTCATTTGCTGTTTAATCATCACTAAATTATTCACAATGTATCATGTGATAGCAATATCTTATCTCAAAATGTAGACATCATGCCGACTATATGAGATTTCATCATCTGTGTGTTTACGTGAAAAAGTTGTGTTCACATAGGGATATTTTTTTGTACAAGTATGAAGGATCATTTGTTATTTTTTTTGTTTATGTTGTGTGTATTTAATGTCAGAGGTTACATAGTTAACAGTTATGTTGCTGTTGTCAGTTACTTTCATGGATGTAGTTATTGCAGTAAAAAAATGATGCTGAATTTGTTGCTGGTGTTATTGTTCCATTGAGCTGATGTAACCTTGTATATTATAAATGCTTGTGTGAGTACTGTTTTTTGTTAACTGACTATTTTGATGTTATTTCTTTATCTAGCAACAATACAGCCTGGTCAGTCGAGATTCGGAGCTGGAACCTTTCCAGGTGTGTAAGAATGAGGGTATTGGAGTTCTACCCTGGAGTCCACTCAAAGGATGAGTCCACTCAAAGGGTGAGTCCACTCAAAGGGTGAGTCCACGTGTCTGGTCACATGAGATAGTCATAAAAACTTGTCACTGTCTGATATGTGATTTTATTATGGTTTACACCTTAGTGACCCTAGACTTAGATTTAAGTTCTGTGTTTGTGAATAGAGCATGTTGTTTTCTATAATATTGTTGTTTTTGTATATGAAGAATTAGCTGCTTTTGCAGAGTTTCTTAAAAATGTGGTGAACATTGTATCATGGCTTACTGTGCAAGATCTGTTAAAAGGCCTCTGGTAGAGTGGACAGCAATAAACTTTGGTCAATATTAGATGACTATGGAAAATGTGCAATTATCAGTTAACGTGAGAGCTCAGTGCCATACTTGCAAAAGTGTTATAAGAACAACTTATGGGCTCACTGTTGCATTTGACATAACCACAGGAGTTCGAGAAGGCTGTGTACTATCACCACTACTGGTTCAAAATTTGTGTGAGTTAAATGACATCAGAAGTAAATCTAGAAGCAACCCCAGAATACAGAAAGAAAGTGAAGAGTATAACCCACTGAATGATTTACTTTTTGCAGATGACCAAAATCTTATGTTCAAAGATGAAAACAAATTCCAAAACTATACAGTCACACTTAATACAACTTGTGGAAGATACAACATGAAGATCAACACATCAAAGACAAAACTATGAAGGTCATCAGATCACTAAACCCACTTAACAAACATGTCAACAACATCAAGCTTAAACAGGTCTCAAGATTTCAAATACCTAGGTAGTGTTTTTACAGAAAATGGAAAACTTGACAAGAGAAATTGAAACAAGATGTCAAAAAGCCAGTGCAGTGACCAACTGGCATGACTACTTAAACATCAGAATATCAGTGTGAAAACCAAAAGACAGCTGATAAATAGTATATTCTTACCAGCTCTTTGCTAGCAGTGTCAAACATGGTCCCTGACAAAAACACAGGAGAGAAAAAAATCACATCCTGTGAGATGAGATGCTTAAGTAAAGCCATAAATGTTACCAGGAGAGACAGAATGAGAAATGATGACATTAGAGAAAGTGTAGGAGCTACATGGTGCATCAAGTATATTGAGAGGTATAAAATTAAGCAGTTTGGCCATCTCATAAGAACTGAGTCCGATTAGTTACTTCTATGTGCCTATTACAGTAGAAGATCTGGTTGCAGGCCACAAGGAAGACCAAGAGACATATGGATAGACAACATCGCAGACATCTTACAACAACAGTCAGCGCTACATACTTTGCTCAAGAATGCCAACTTAGCTCCCCATTACACTTGACAGCAACAGTGAACAGAAAAACTCAAGAACAAAACACAAACAATCAAGGCTAGCTGTATACACAATGCTTTTATAGCCTGTCTTTTGTCTGCTGTATCACTTCTGGCTGTGTGCACTATTAATTCTTTGAATCTCGGTATATTTCTTCTGTTGTAACTGTATATTTCTTCTGTTGTAACTGTATATTTCTTCTGTTGTAACAGTATATTTCTTCTGTTGTAACAGTATATTACTTCTGTTGTAACAGTATATTTCTTCTGTTGTAACAGTATATTTCTTCTGTTGTAACAGTATATTTCTTCTGTTGTAACAATATATTACTTCTGTTGTAACAGTATATTACTTCCGTTGTAACAGTATATTACTTCTGTTGTTGTTACTTCTGTTGTAACATTATATTACTTCTGTAGTTGTTACTTCTGTTGTAGCAGTATATTTCTTCTGAACAAAGAGAGTACAAAGTTGGAAAGGCAAGGCTTGCAATGATGCTGCGCAAGTCAGCAGATGACGTGGTTAAGTCCATTCAGCCGACACTGAAAACAGGAAGAAAGTGGAGAGTGGAAGAAGCTGTTGATGCTGCCCAAGAGTCGCTCAAACTGAGGGAAGTAATCGAATACACACAAACGAATAAACAGGGATTTGGTCATGGAGACATCCGCTGGTGGTCCAAGGCATCAAGCAGGGAGCGCAGAGACATGGTAGTTCAGGAGATACGAGGAGCTGAGAATGATAAGAGGTTGCAAAAAGCAGTGCAGCAGGCCCAACAAGGCCAATGGACTACATGGGAAGGAGTCCTGCAAAGGTCCTTGACATGGAATGATATATGGCATATGATTGGGAGATGGCGGTAGACCTACCTGGACGAGGGGCATATCCAGAGAGTATCCGAAAATCGCGGAGACGGCCGGATATAGTGCTTCATTCTGCAGCAACGCTTCAGGTCATACTGATTGAACTGACCGTGCCATTTGAATCCAGATTAGATGAGCAACATTCGTTCAAAGCGGCCAAGTATAGTGATCTGGCCGCGGATCTGAGACACGATGGGTTCACTGCAAGGGTCATAGCTGTTGAAGTGGGCGCAAGAGGGCTTGTGGCTGCATCAGTGTATGATCTATTGAAACTGTTGGGGCTGAGGGGACAGTCGAGAACAAGGGCCCTGAAGAGGCTTAGTGAAACTGCCGAAAAGGCATCAGGCTGGCTGTGGAACAACCGCAATGGGGAATGGAGATCGTAACAATAAACGCTGCGGTACAGAAAACACCAGGAATTTTTCTAAGTCCACAATACGCTGAGGTTTGTGGTGGACTAGTGAACGGGCTGCGACTCAGGGGCGACAAGCGGTGTATACTATAAGGGGTGTCAGTATCAAAAGTCCAGTGGGGAACGCGCAGTGGCGACTCGTTGACTTCGCGCTGGTGTCTCAGTGTGTGCGACGGAACGAACGGAATAATTTGTCTTCTCTTTGTTACTTTCACAATTGCCTCCACGGCTGGCGGAGTTGTGGAATTTAAAGTTGCTACCATAAGTGAAATGGGTTCATTTTCGATGCAAGACAACAGGAAGCTGAGACGCTTGGGAGTCATGATCCAAGTGGGCCCGCCCCCCTTAGAGTATAAAGAAGTATATAGGGCCGAAATACTTGTCGGACGGGGGGACTTTTCTGATGATCAGATTGCTTCCTGTTGTATCGCTCTGTAAAGAGTTTCCTATCATAGTTACATGGTCAAACCAGTGACAATCGGGAAAAGACCGATTGACTTCTGGAAAGACAGATGACACTGGGAAAGACTAGAAACCGGCTGACCGGGTTAGCACCCCGTAAGCTGTATTCAATTGCTATAGAACCCAAAAACGATAGATGCCCCCAGGATTCACCGAAAGGGGGGGAGAATGATGAATCCACAGGCGCCTCATTGGAATCGACCAGACCCGTTACACGGACTTCGAGCTCTGAACAACGGCTGGAGTTTCCATGTGCCTGTGGTAGGGAATTCTCTACTCAGAGAGGAATGAAAATCCACAGAACGAAAAAGGGGTGTGGGAGGTCATCAGGGGGAGATCAACAGCGCTCTGTCTCGACGGATAAGACGTTAGAAGAACGCAGCCAGGAGTCAATCCACAGTGCTGAGTACATTCAAGTTGATCTGCCTGATGATGATCTCACACACTTCTTGGACGGGAAGAGAGATGCAATCAAGTTTCCACCCGCCAGTGCAAAAGGGCTTTGGGAACAGCTGGACGAAGCCTTGGCAAAAGAGTTGGATAACAACCTGAAGCAGATAACTTTGGAGAAGAAGCTGGAAATCTTCGGCGACATAATATATCTGCACTGTCGCAAAGTGTTCGGAGTGAGGGAGGCAAGGGAAAGTAACCCACCACGAAAAAGCAGAAGACAAATTAAAATAGAAGAAATCAGAAAACAGAAGAAGCATGCCCGAAAACTGTTCAAAAACGCAGTTGCCGCAGAGAAGGAAGGGTTACGACAGGTTTGGGAGCACCTGAAAGGCCAACATAATGCCCTTTGTAGAGCAGAAAGGTTGTGCAGGAAGAAAAGGAAGACTCGAATGGATAGGGAAAGATTCTTCAGGGAGCCCTTCAAGTTTGCCAAAGAACTGTTTGAGCAGCCACGGTCGGGTACGCTAAACATCAGGAAAGAAGACCTGGAAGAACACCTTGGAATGACATATTCAGATGGTCGCAAAGATGAGCCGCTCAGCAGCATGGCAGGCCTTAAATGGCCGAGTAAGCCAGGAGCTGAATTTAACACCAAGCCCCCAACGGTGCAAGAGGTAGAAAGCATTGTCCAGAAAGCTCGATGCAAGTCAGCTCCAGGTCCTAATGGTGTTCCATATGTGGTGTATAAGAGATGCCCTGAGGTGCTCAAACGACTGCTTCGTTTACTGAAGAGTGCGTGGAAAACCCAGCTTGTAAGCAAGGAATGGAGAAAGGCGAACGGAGTCTACATCCCGAAGGAGCAAAATTCCACAGACATCAGTCAGTTCAGGCCAATCTCACTACTCAATGTGGAAGGGAAGATATTCTTCTCAGTGATGGCGAAAAGACTCACTACATACCTCCTGGCAAATGGGTACATTGACACTACCATTCAGAAAGGAGGTATCCCAGGTACACCAGGATGTCTAGAGCATGCCACAATGATATGGGAAGCAATCCAAAAGGCAAAGTCTGACAGAACAAACCTCCATGTAATCTGGTTGGATTTAGCGAATGCTTATGGATCCGTTCCACACCAGATGTTGTGGCAGGCCCTAGAAATGTATCATGTTCCACAAGAGATTGCAGCAATGCTGAAGCTGTATTTCGCAGGGTTTGCTGTCAGATTTTCAACCAGAGAGTACACAACGAAGTGGATTGGCCTTGAAGTTGGAATTGCGATGGGATGTACCATCTCTCCGATACTATTCGTGATGGCTATGCAGGTAATCCTCAATGCGGCTGAAGGAATGGCTATAGGTCCAAAGCTCGGTGGAATGTGTCTCATGCCACCGCTCAAAGCATTCATGGATGACACAACAATTCTGACATCAGATGAACATCAGGCCCGGAGGATGTTAGCACGCCTGGATGAACTAGTCAGCTGGTGCAGAATGAGCTTCAAACCCAAGAAGTCGAGAAGCCTATCAGTCAGGAAAGGGAAGATAGCAGAGGTCATATTCACGGTTTCCAACCAAAGAATCCCTACTGTCATTGAGGAACCTGTTAAAAGTCTTGGCAGGGTGTACGATGCCTCATTAAAAGACTCAAAGGCAGTGCAACAGACAATAGAAATGGCAGACAGAGGGCTACAGATCATAGACCAAAGCAGACTCCTGGGGAAGTTCAAACTGTGGTGCCTCCAGTTCATGTTGATACCAAAGTTGCTGTGGCCACTGCTTATATATGAAATAAGCACAAGTACAGTGGAAGCCATAGAGCAGAAGGTCAACAAGTTCATGAGAAAATGGCTAGGAGTACCACCAGGTCTGTCAGATGTAGCACTGTACTGCAAAAAGTCAAAACTTCTGCTTCCTTTCAAGTCAGTTGTTGAAGAAGTCAAAGTTGGAAAGGCAAGGCTTGCAATGATGCTACGCGAGTCAGCTGATGACGTGGTTAAGTCCATTCAGCCCACACTGAAAACGGGAAGGAAGTGGAAAGTGGAAGAAGCTGTTGATGCTGCCCAAGAGTCACTCAAACTGAGGGAGGTAATCGGATACACACAAACGAATAGACGGGGATTTGGTCATGGAGACATCCGCTGGTGGTCCAAGGCATCAAGCAGGGAGCGCAGAGACATGGTAGTTCAGGAGATACGAGAAGCTGAGAATGATAAGAGGTTGCAAAAAGCAGTGCAGCAGGTCCAACAAGGCCAATGGACTACATGGGAAGGAGCCCTGCAGAGGTCCTTGACATGGAATGATATATGGCATATGGCACCTCTTAGGCTCAGCTTCGTTGTCAGATCACTGTATGACCTGCTGCCATCGGCCACCAACCTTGTGAAATGGGGAAAGTCGGATGATGAGCAGTGCCCCCTGTGCCAGGGGAGGCAGACACTTGAACACGTGCTCTCAGCGTGTAAGGTGTCATTAGGGCAAGGGCGATACACTTGGCGCCATAACAAAGTGCTAAATGAGCTTGCTGCGACAATAGATCTGGCAAGAATGAAGGCGAATAGCAAAGTCCGGCCAGACACCGCAAACACATACTTTCTGAGGGCAGGAAAGTCAGCACACCCCAAACCGAATAAACCTGGTAGCAGTTTACCATCTCTTCTTGATTGTGCAAATGATTGGGAGATGGCGGTAGACCTACCTGGACGAGGGGCATATCCAGAGAGTATCCGAAAATCGCGGAGACGGCCGGATATAGTGCTTCATTCTGCAGCAACGCTTCAGGTCATACTGATTGAACTGACCGTGCCATTTGAATCCAGATTAGATGAGCAACATTCGTTCAAAGCGGCCAAGTATAGTGATCTGGCCGCGGATCTGAGACACGATGGGTTCACTGCAAGGGTCATGGCTGTTGAAGTGGGCGCAAGAGGGCTTGTGGCTGCATCAGTGTATGATCTATTGAAACTGTTGGGGCTGAGGGGACAGTCGAGAACAAGGGCCCTGAAGAGGCTTAGTGAAACTGCCGAAAAGGCATCAGGCTGGCTGTGGAACAACCGCAATGGGGAATGGAGATCGTAACAATAAACGCTGCGGTACAGAAAACACCAGGAATTTTTCTAAGTCCACAATACGCTGAGGTTTGTGGTGGACTAGTGAACGGGCTGCGACTCAGGGGCGACAAGCGGTGTATACTATAAGGGGTGTCAGTATCAAAAGTCCAGTGGGGAACGCGCAGTGGCGACTCGTTGACTTCGCGCTGGTGTCTCAGTGTGTGCGACGGAACGAACGGAATAATTTGTCTTCTCTTTGTTACTTTCACAATTGCCTCCACGGCTGGCGGAGTTGTGGAATTTAAAGTTGCTACCATAAGTGAAATGGGTTCATTTTCGATGCAAGACAACAGGAAGCTGAGACGCTTGGGAGTCATGACCCAAGTGGGCCCGCCCCCCTTAGAGTGTAAAGAAGTATATAGGGCCGAAACACTTGTCGGACGGGGGACTTCTTCTGATGATCAGATTGCTTCCTGTTGTATCGCTCTGTAAAGAGTTTCCTATCATATGGAACCTCTTAGGCTCAGCTTCGTTGTTAGATCAATGTATGACCTGCTGTTGGGGCTGAGGGGACAGTCGAGAACAAGGGCACTGAAGAGGCTTAGTGAAACTTCCGAAAAGGCATCATGCTATGCTGGCTGTGGAACAACCGCAATTTTTCTAAGTCCACAATACATTGAGTTTCGGTGTACTGGAGAAAGGGCTGTGACTGACGGGCAACACGCAGCTTATATTATAAGAGGTGTTGGGCGCAGAATTTCAGTTGCTAGCGCGCAGTGGCTAGCCTCGTTGGCTTCGCGCAGGTGTGTCAGTGTCTGTCCCTAGTCGTGATGTGCGACGGAACGAACGGAATAATTTGTCTTCTCTTTGTTACTTTCACAATTGCCTCCATGGCTGGCGGAGTTGTGGATTTTAAAGTTGCTACCAAAGTGAAATGGGTTCATTTTCAACTCAAGACAACAGGAGGCTGAGACACTTGGGAGTCATGACCCAAGTAGGCCCGCCCCCCTTAGAGTGTAAAGGAGTATACAGGGCCGAAACTCTTGTTCTATGTGGGGAACTCTTCTGATGATCAGATTATCTCCTGTTGTATCGCTCTGTAAAGAGTTTCCTATCTTCTGTTGTAGCAGTATATTTCTTCTGTTATAACAGTATATTTTTTCTGTTGTAACAGTATATTTTTCAACGGGCTGATCACCCGTTTGCCAGTCACTTTGATTACGGAAACAACAACAAACGGATTGATTTTCGTTGCCCTAAAGACGCCATTAGGCGTGATGGGAACAACGGCTAAGAAAATCTATTCGTTGTTGCCCTTAAGACGCCATTAGGCGTAATGGCCACTGACTGCTTTGAGGGTCGTTGGCTAAGGACGGAAGAAGAAGAAGAAGAACAGTATATTTCTTCACTATCTCAATTATAATGAGGAGTCCTCTGTTTATCACTTAACCTTTTTTGTGTTTCATATCTCACTTCTCAGAAAGTTGTAATCCTTTGTTATTTTTTGGTTTGTTGGTTAATGTCCAGATTTGAAATTAGCAGCGCATAGTTTTTAGTTATTTTGTTTTTTTGGATCCTTCAAAATTGTGTCGGTCTTATAATACGAGGGGCGTTCAGAAAGTAATGCACCACATCGTTTTTCTCAGGAGCTGTTTATTCAAAAAGCATGAAATGTATCCACAATATACATGGATATGTCATATAAACATCGGTATTATTCAACATAATCCCCATCAACTTTTACGGCTTTATGCCAGCGCGAAACAAGTGCATGTATTCCTAGCCCGTACCAGATTTTGTCTTGATCATGTAGCCATTCCTTCGCTGCATGAATCACTCCTTCATCATCTTCAAACCTTGTCCCACGGAGTGCATCTTTAAGTAGACCAAATAGATGAAAATCAGAGGGTGCCAAATCGGGACTATAGGGTGGATGGGGTAGTACAGTCCAACCCAATTTGGTGATTGCTTCCCGTGTTACCAGACTTGTGTGAGGGCGCGAACTGTCGTGAAGGAGAAGCAGGTCTGCTGGATTCTTGTGCGGCCGAACTCTGCGAAAACGTTGATTGAGTTTTTTCAACGTCTTAATGTAAGCTTGCGAATTGATTGTCTCTCCTCTTGGCATAACGTCCACAAGAATCGCACCTTCAATGTCCCAAAAGACAGTGATCATGACCTTTCCAGCTGAAAGAATTGTTTTGAATTTCTTTCTTCTTGGTGATTGCGGATGATGCCACTCCAATGACTGTCTTTTTGTCTCAGGATAAAAATGATGTGCCCATGTTTCGTCACCTGTAACGATCTTAGCCAAAAAGTTCTCTCCATCAGCATTGAAACGCTCCAACAATTCAGAAGAAATTGCTTTCCTTTGCAATCGGTGGTCATTTGTGAGATTTCGATGAATCCATCTTGCGCAAACCTTAGAAAATCCGAGAGTTTTTATAACTGCATTTGCACTACCAATGCTGACTGACAGCTGTAAGGCCAATTGTTGAGTAGTGATTTTGCCTATCAGTAAGAATAATGCCCTCAGCGCATTTCAACATTTCTGCGTTGGTGGCTGTGGCAGGACGTCCACAGCGCGGCGGGTCATGCAGCTCCATATCTCCACTTCCTGATTCTTTGATTCTCTGAACCCAGCGACTGACTGTACTCCTGTCGACTGCAAAACTTCCATACACATCACATAGACGCTTGTGAATATTCACAACATTTTCCTTCTCTGCAACGAGAAATTCTATCACAATTCGCTGTTTATAACGCAAGTTGCTAACACGCTCCATTTCAACGGTTTAGGGCAGCCTTATTATTTGGCCGGTTGCGGTGCAATTTGGTGCACACAATTGGCACATGCCATATTTGAAGTGCGCAAAATTTCATGCTTCTATCTTCATTATTAGCTGAGAAAAACGATGTGGTGCATTACTTTCTGAACGCCCCTCGTATTTGTGTTGCCACAATCTCTTTTCATTTATGTCTGTCCAATTTTCTGTCCATTCTGGACAAACTGCCAAAACATTTTAATTCTTCCATTGTTTCAGTTTTCACATTACCACCTTTGATATTTCTTTTTGGAGATTTACTTAGTGTTCATATTTAAACATGTATTATTCATTTGTCCTTGACTTACAGAGGCTTGCTGACAGGGAAAGTCAAACGAGGAGTCAAGCCCACAGAAGGAAGGATTGGTTGGGTGGCAGGTGACGAGTCTAAAGCTATGCCGTCTGCTCCGTTATGGACCGCTTTAGAAGATAAGACATTTGACATCATTGAAGCCGTAGAAGCCATAGCCAAGAAACATTGTAAGTAGCTGACACCCCTTTCTTCCCCCCCCCCCCCCCCCCCCCCCACATGTTACAGTTCAGTTCATGTTTTGATGAGCTATTCTAAAATGTTATGTTTCATTGTCTCTTGCCATTATTGTTTTCTGATTATTGTCATTATTATTTCTGTTATTGTTATTATTATTATTTCTATCAAGGTCTTTAATACCTTTGTGTAGCATTGGACCACCACTAATCCCCCCCCCCCCCCCCCCCAATTGCAGGAAGCATGCACCAAAGGACTGTGTGTGTTCTTGCAGTAGTGGCATCTTAAGCACTATCTCAAGATCACATGTAACTGGACAGACCATTTAACAGGCTTCATCTGGAAGTTAAAAGTTAGTTGCTTATCCTTTACAGGACGTGGCAATCAACCCCAGCTTTTATTGGCTGTTTGTGATTTTTCTAGGCAATTTTTTTCATTCAGTAGTTTGCCATTGCTTTCTGAACGTTACGGCGCTTATACCATTGTTAAAAATCCACACAAAGCGATCTGCTACCAAACCGCCCGCAGCAGGTTTCGAACCTGGTATATCTGGATTATGAAACTGCGTTCATATCCATTAGGCCACAGACGCCGAAGACAGAAGGAAAAACAAACAAGTAGACGATATGATTGGCTGGTTCCTCCAGGAATTAGATGAGCCAATGAGAGAACAGGACAACTGCACCTAACCAGGTATGTCACATGACATGTTGAATGTCACATCATGCATATAGCTGGCAATTTCATCATGTAAAACAAATCTCAGGTCACAGGTGATAACAAAAATATAACTGGATTACAACTCTCACTTATCAGATATAACCACTATGCTGGTGCAAACCACATTGATGTCCCTATAGACAGAAGAAAGGCCATCATTGATGAACAAAAGAGTCATGACAACAAACAGCTTGCACCAGAAGAACACATGATGGCAAAGTTAACAATGCAAGAAATGGAAGAGGCAATGAGGGCGCTAAAGATGGAGCGCATAATTAATACTCGACTAATGGGGCATCTAGAGGAAAAACATCTCTTAGCCCCACAGCAAGCAGGATTCAGAAAACACAGATCCACTGAAGATCAGATCATGTATATAACTCAGAAAATTGAGGACGCTTTCCAAGAAAAAAAAGCACACACTGGAGATTTGGGTGGACTTAGAAAAAGCATTTGACAAAGTGTGGAAAGATGGACTGAAAGTCAAGCTGCAAAGAAGTGAAGTGTGTGGGAGAATGTTCAAATGGATCAGCCACTATCTTGAGAATAGAACTGCCAGAGTCCAACTACAAGGACAGACCAGTAGGAAGATGGTATTGGAGCAGGGTGTTCCCCAAGGGGGAGTCCTGTCACCCACGTTGTTCCTCACAAATATAAATGACATATCAGAGAATATTCCAAGAAGAACTCACAATGCTTCCTTTGCAGACGACTTAGCCCTGTGGATCTCAGAGGAATATATCACTACGGTAAGCATTCGAATGCAGCAAGCCTAACATCATTGGAGAAGTGGGCCAAGGCATGGCTAGTAAAGATAAATGAAGGAAAAACATCATACACAGTGTTTTCTCTCTCAAACAAACCACGGATCTCCAAATTGGTGCTAAATGGGAAAAATCTACATCTGGATGAAAACCCAAACTACCTAGGCATTACCTTTGATCGCCGCTTGACTTGGAAAACCCAGATTGAAAAAAAAGGACAAGAACAAGGCAGAGAATGGCAATCATGAAAAAACTTGCTGGCACGAGTTGGGGAGCAGACGAGAGAGTACTAAAGAAGCTATATGCTGGGCAAGTGAGACCAGTCTTAGAATATGGCATTGCAGCATGATCAACGGCAGCTACGTCGAACTTTGACAAAATAAACAGAACCCAAAACCAAGCATTGAGAATCATAACAGGGGGTATGAAGTCAACACCCATTGACGAGTTGGAAAAGATTACTCACCTCCAGCCTATAGAGGATAGAAGAGACAGCAGAGCCCAGCAACAAGCCGAGAAATTCAGGAGGCTGATAGACCACCCAATGCACCAGAGAATAAATGGACTTGGAAGGGGAAGACTGAAGTGAAGCAACTTTGTAGAGACAGTCAAAACAAAGATGAGAGCAGACCCCATAAAAGCAATATCAACAGCTACGCCAATATGTACTGCACACAAGCTACCAATTTGGAAACAACAGTGCTTCCCTGAAATGATAGAAAGAACAGCCAAAATGAAACAGAAAGGAGAGTCCTAACCACAAAATATAGAGAGAAACAATACCCAAGCAACACCTGGATCCATGCATACACAGATGGATCAACAACTAATGCAACAGAAGATGGGGGTGGAGGAGTCATCCTGAGCTTAAGCACTGGCACACAAAAAAGATAGCAGTCGCAACAGGGAAATTTTCAAGTAACTTCAGAGCCGAGGCAGAGGCCTTAAAAACTGCATCAGAAATTCGAATGGCAGAAGAAAGCTCAGAGAGACCAGTAGCTATCTTCTCAGATGCGCTGTCAGTAATTACAACGCTGAAAAGTCAAAGTAATGCTGAACTGGATGACCTAAGAGTAACACTTCACAGATTATGTCAGCAGTACAAAAGAGTCGTGATACAGTGGATACCTTCTCACTGCAACATCCCTGGAAATGAAGAGGCTGACAGATTGGCAAAGGAAGGTGGAAAACTTCCTCAACGTGACACAAACATAACTTATGAGGAGGCCAAGAGTTTTATCAAGCGCAGGTACAGGCACAAGTGGGAAGAAGATCTTCCAGGCCACACAAAAAATGATCCATATTACCCTGGAAAAAGGGGAAGGGGTCGACCTAGACGACGGTGGACCCAGGACATCACAGAGAGTCTGAACTTGTCTTTGGCTGATGCAGGTTGACTTGCCCAGAATCGTGATGCATTCAGAGCAGCTGTAACGGAAACAGGGGGTGTTGGGAAGTCAGGTATTGGTAGTACCTCTGGTGAAGGAGCTGTCATGCCCTTTTCAGGGCAGCTCAGCCACCTTTGGTCCAAACCTGGCATCCAGCTCTCACCTGTGGCTCCTCGTAGCTGTCAGCATGTGACAGCGGCTACCCCCGGACAACGGCTTTGACAGGCCGGCTAAACTAGGTGAGGGTAGCCGAATGGTTATAAACCTTCGGTGAGTTAGGGTCTGCCTACCCATGCATGCGAAGACAAGATTCGATAGACTGCGCGGAAGAAACCACCTGTTGGTTCAACGGGCATGACGGCGATTACCAGCAACGCGCTGTGGAGCGTAAGGAGCACGGCGAGGCACGTAGAAAGCCCTGGTCATCCACTGCACCTGACTTCATCTCCAGTCGTCGACTTGTCTTGCCACTGGATTGAGATGGACCCAGGCGAGAGAGTGAGGTCGACGAATTGCGCAACTCTTCCTCACTTTAATCCAAATCACCGCGCAAGTCACTCTTTCATCCATTCATCCATTCATCCATCCACTCACAACAAGTCCTGTGGCGATGGGCGAGCGGCGAAGCGGCAGGCGTGGGTACGCTGGCAGTCGTAGTCGCAGACCTACACACAGGCGGCTCAGGCCATATGGTCGTCTTCCACTGATCGGAGCAGCAGTGGGATTCGGCAGCCCCCTGAGTGTCTGAGCAGCCCTCTTTAGGAAAGCACTGCTCACCTCCATGGCATGAGGAAGGGGCTAGAAAAGGTGCCCTAAACATTGCCTGCTTCACCATTACCTAACCAGCTTACCGCGGTTGGTGGGTACCCTACTTCGGCGGTCGACATATAAGAAAAAGAAAGGACAGATTTTTTCCCCCTCATTCTAGGCGCATGGAATGTGCGCACTTTACTTGACAAAGACTTTAACGCAAACAGACCTGAGAGACGAACTGCCCTGATTGGGAGAGAATGGCCAGGTACAACATTGACATAGCAGCACTGAGTGAAACTCGACTTGCAGGCGAGGGCCAACTTTGCGAAAAGGGTGCAGGTTATACATTCTTTTGGAGCGGAAGAGGAACTGAAGAAAGACGAGAAGCAGGGGTTGGATTTGCAATCAAAACAGCAATTGTCAGCAAGTTAGCGGGGCCCCCAAAGGGAATAAATGACCGACTCATGACGGTCAAGATCCCTCTGTTCTATGGAAGAAAACATGCCACCATCATTAGCGCGTATGCACCAACTATGACAAACCAGGATGATGTCAAGGATAAGTTTTACGAAGAACTACATGCAGTCATTGCATCAGTTCCTAAAGCAGATAAGCTCATCATTCTTGGTGACTTTAATGCAAGAGTAGGCTCAGATAACATCTCCTGGAATGGCACTATTGGTAGGTACGGCGTGGGTCGCTGTAACAGTAATGGACTTCGTCTCCTCCAGACTTGCGCAGAACATGACCTCCTTGTCACCAACACCATTTTTCGACTTCCTACCCGCAACAGGACCTCCTGGATGCACCCTCGCTCAAAGCATTGGCACCTAATTGACTATGTAATTGTTAGGAAGAAGGACAGGCAAGATGTCCGGGTGACCAAGTCCATGTGTGGTGCCGAATGCTGGACTGATCATCGCCTCATTGTATCTAAACTTAAAATTCGTATCCAACCAGCCAGGCGCCCTCAGGGGAAGAAAACTCAAAAGAGGCTGGATGTCACCAAACTAAAGAAGACAAAAATCAAACAGTCATTTACTGACACCTTAGAAGACCGTCTCAAATCTATCTCGCTAGACGGCCAAAGTGTGGAAACAAATTGGGCAGCCCTAAGTGAGCAGATCTACAACACTGCTACAGAGGTCCTGGGTCCTTCCATCAAGAAACAAAATGACTGGTTTGATGAGAACTCAGATGATATAAAGCAGATGTTGGCTGAGAAACACCATCTCCATAAAGCATATTTAAATGATCCAAAATCTACATCCAAGAAAGACGCTTTCAACAACATGCGTAGAATCGTCCAACATAAACTACGCCAGATGCGGGATTCATGGCTGAGTAATAAAGCAGATGAGCTCCAAGGCTTTGCTGACAGCCATGACTTGAAAAAACTTTTACCTTGCACTCAAAGCGGTCTATGGTCCAACATCATCAGGATCATTTCCCCTCCTTAATGCAGATGGAAAAAACACTAATTACAGACAAGGAAAAAATGCTCCAACGCTGGGCTGAACATTTTAATAATATCTTGAACCAGCCATCATCTATTAACGACGAAGCCATCATCCGCCTGCCCCAAATTCCTATAAATGAAGCATTAGATGATGTACCAACTCTGGAGGAAACTAAAAAAGCGATTCGTCAACTGTCTAGTGGAAAAGCCCCTAGCTCCGATTCAATTCCTGTTGAGGTTTATAAAGATGGCGGTGCAGTTCTGATAGAGAAACTTCATATGATCTTCCAGCAAATGTGGCAGAGTGAAACCATCCCACACGATCTCAAAGATGCCTCAATTATACATCTATATAAACGTAAAGGTAATCGCCAAGACTGCAACAATCATCGAGGCATCTCTCTTTTATCAATCGCTGGGAAGATATTCGCCAGAATCCTTTTGAATCGCCTTACGGCTCATCTTGACAAAGGTCTTTTACCTGAAAGTCAGTGTGGATTCCGGAAAGAACGTGGAACCACAGATATGGTGTTCGCTGCAAGAAGCTACAAGAAAAATGCCAAGAACAGCACTGTGACCTGTACACAGCTTTCATCGACTTGACAAAGGCGTTCGACACGGTCAGTAGAGAGGGTCTATGGAAGATCATGGCAAAATACGGCTGCCCAAAGAAATTTATCACAATAGTGCAGCAACTGCATGATGGAATGCAGGCTAGAGTTCAGGAAAACGGTGAGCTATCAGAGCCTTTCCCCGTCTCAAATGGAGTTAAACAAGGGTGCGTACTTGCACCGACTCTGTTCAGTATCATGTTTTCTGCTATGCTGACTGATGCTTTTAGAGACGGGGACACAGGAATCGACATTAGTTATCGTATCGATGGAAAATTGTTTAACCTTAGGAGGCCTCAAGCAAAAACCAAGGTCAAATCACACCCCACCAGACATCTCCTGTTTGCTGATGCTTGTGCCCTCAATGCTGGCTCAGAGGCTGATCTGCAGCATAGTGTGGATAGATTCTCCGAAGCCTGCGCCAACTTTGGGCTTACCATCAACACGAAGAAAACAGAAATCATGTACCAACCAGCTCCTGGCACAGTTTATACTGTGCCAGTCATCAAGGTTAATGGTGAGAAACTGAATGTTGTGAACAGATTCACATACCTTGGTAGCACACTATCCCAGAACATTGTCATTGATGATGAGGTGAACACCAGGATCTCCAAAGCCAGCAGCACATTTGGCAGACTATACACCAACGTTTGGCATCGAAGTGGCATTAGTCTACAGACAAAGCTGAAGGTGTACAGAGCTGCGGTGCTTCCAGTGCTGCTGCTATATGCATGTGAAACATGGACTGTATACAGGCGCCACGTAAAGAAGCTAAACCACTTCCATACAGTCTGTCTCCGGAAGATAATGAACATCAAATGGCAAGACAAGATCCCGGATACTGCCGTTCTTGACAGAGCTGGTATCCCTAGTATTGATACTATTCTGATGCAGTCACAAATTCGCTGGGCAGGTCATGTAGTCCGCATACCAGACCATCGACTGCCAAAGATACTCTTTTATGGTGAGATGCAGAAGGGTAAACGCTCCCATCGTGGCCAAAAGAAGCGCTTCAAAGACACGTTAAAGACGTCATTGAAAACCTTTGACATAAACCCTGACACATGGGAAGCTGCTGCGCAAGACCGAACTGCTTGGCGCACATCTCTTCGTAAAGGTGCAGCAGCATGCGAACCATCCAGAAGAGCAGCAGCGGAACAGCGGAGACAAGCTAGAAAGGACCGTGAAACATCTATTCAACAAATTAAAGATAGGAACTACTGATGAGTGTGACTGTGGCACCGATAAAATGACTGCCCAACATCTGCTTCAAAGGTACCCAACATATGAGGAACAGAGAAAACACATATGGCCATCACCAGTACCATTCCTGGAGAAAATCTACGGAGATATCAACAGCCTCAGGCTGACCACTGCTTTCTTTGAACTTATTCAAGTTGACATCTGAGGGTGAATGAAAAAGAAGATATAACAAGCTGTCACTGGTATAACCAGCATACATCTGTCATTGGTATAATCAGCATACACCTGTCACTGGTATAATCATAGTATACCTACCATTGGTATAATTGTAGTATACCTGTCACTGGTATAATCATAGTATACCTGTCACTGGTATAACTAGCATCTACCTGTCACTGGTATAATCATAGTATACCTGTCACTGGTATAACTAGCATCTACCTGTCACTGGTATAACCATAGTATACCTGTCACTTTTATCTAATATACTGTATGGAGGCTCTGATGATCTAGTTTTTCATTACAATATACTTATTCCTAATTTTGTGATCAGGTACTGTTAATGTATGCTGTTATACTACCTTGTAATGCTGCATTGCCCTTAAATTAATACTTTAAGTACGCTGGAGAATGTTTGAGTAACAGTAACAAAAGATGAGCAAGAGGAAGGAAGAATGCAAGAGGGGACTATGCTCGATTTTCAACCCTTGGCAAATTAATTGCTTTCATATATGTCTATCTCACTATCTACCTAGTCTGATTCTGGTCTTGAGTTTGGGACGTCAAAGACAGCGAGGAAAGTAACTGTTTACCCCACCTCATCTTGATGAACCTATCATTGTACTCATTGCAGCAGAACTGCTGCTCACCTCTAGCAAAATAGTTCGCGTGCACTGGAAAAAACACAGACTCCCTAGTCATTCAGTAGCAGAATGTTCGAATTTTTCATGAGTTCTTATAACACACCTCTGAATGTCTCAGATCACTAATTTACTGTATGAGGAATTCAATTTTTATCAGTCTTGTTTGTTGTTGTTTTTTTTCATTTTCATTAAATTTTTTTTATTTTTTTAAATTCTTTATTTATTTTTTTTCTTTTATTTATTTTAAAAACCTACTTTTATTATGATGATTATTGCAAATGTATGATGTTATATTACTTTTATAATGATAAATGCCTTAAATAATGCTTAAAGTAAATGTGAGGATGAAAGGATACAGTATACATGATGAGAGAGAGAGAGGACGGGCAGAATGTCAGATGGGCCTGTGTGCCAAATTCTTAACCCTTTGAAAAATAAAGTTTGTTCGTTCGTTCACTGGTATAACCACCTGTCACTGGTATAACCACCCGTCACTGGTATAACCACCTGTCACTGGTATAACCACCCGTCACTGGTATAACCTAGTGCCCTAGATTTCTATATAGAGTGACGCCAACTAAAATTTGGCCGCCATTTTCGGCCGTACCCGTATTGCAGGAAAATGGACCCAATCGCGAGTTTCAGACCCAATTTGCATTTTCGTTTAGGTTAGGTAATAATTTGAAATAAAATTAGATGCAAATACAGTAGCACATATTTGTACTATTATTTGTATTTCAACTAACAAAACAAAAAGAAGAAAACTAGTTTACTTACCGGTTTATTGAAAAGAATCAGTAGCGTGGATTTTTAACACATACTCCGTTGAATTTTATATTCCGTTAGAATTCCACTATTTAGCAACAAATATTCCGTTAGAGTTGCAACACTTAGCAAAACATACTCCCTTTGAATTGAACTATTTACCTAGTTTGACATGTGGAAACTGGTGAATGACTGTTGTAGACACTGACAGTTTTACTAGATCCAGATAATCACATCAGTTTATGTTTTCATTAAACATGCGACTATGTACAGATAGTTTTAACAAAATCTAATTACATATTTTGGACCGGAGATTTTATTATAGTTTTATTATATAATATAATTTTATATATTATATAATTTTTATTATTATATAATAATAATAATATATAATTTATTATATAATTTTGTTATCTTGTTATTATAATTAATAAACATTAATAAAATATTACAAATATAAAATTTTATTATATTATATAATTTTGATATTTTATATATTATAATTATACAATTATATAATTTATATTATATAATTTAAAATTATATAAAATATATACATATAATATATAAATTTACAATTATGTTATATTTATTATATATATATATATAATTTTTTTTTTAATATAGAAGAGGTAATATATATATAGGCCTATATAATAATTATAATTTGTATTATTATATAATAATAATATTATATAATTTATTATATAATGTTATATAATTTTATTATAATTTAAAAATATTAATATAATAAAAATATAAAATTTTATTACATTATATCATTTTATATATTTAAATTATATAATTATAAATTATATAATTTATATTATATAATTTAAAATTATATAGATTATATAAAATATATATATATATATAAACAATATTTATCACGAACAAATGTTAATATTAGTGTCTGGGAATTTGAAGGTCTGATGCTGTTCTTACAGTGCATATGACTTTTAACAGATGAAAGTCAATTAAATATCTGTTACAGTCAGTTATATAACTGGAACCACCAGGCCTTTACACCCCTCCATTTTAATATAATTCTTGCGGGAGCTGCGCTAGCGTAGTGGTTACAACACCGCTCTGGCGACCGGGTGATTCAGGATCAAACCCGGGCGACGGCATTTGAGGATTTTTCGTCGACCGGGAATTGGACTGGATTAACTCGAGACCTGGCGAGAACATTTGAAGGAGTGTTGTCGACCAGGGATTGGCGGCTCCTGAGCCGACCCAGCTCTAATGGGTACCTCCGAAATCGGCAAGTATCTGCCTGAATGGCGAGGGACACCTGTCTCTGTACAAGAAAAGGGATATTCACGTAAAATCAGTGTCAGGTTAGACATTAACAATAACCTGAGATTTCGCCTCGAGTATTAGCGGGCGTACGAAAAAAAAAAAAATATAATTCTTGTTCAGAGTTTCATCTTGATTTTGTTTGTTTTTTTGTTTATTTATTTAACGTATTAGCATAATTGTGATTGTCCCTATTTACATTGATTTGACAAATGTGATGCCACTTTCTCATCGGCAGTTCATATTATTTGGAATTGAAAACAATATATATCCTAATTATAACCCATCAGAGGTTGAACGGGATATTTTTCTTCATTAATTTTTTTTTTTTAAATCTTACTCGACGCTCATTAACCTTCTAGCCCTGGTATTGTCCGGCCGAAAATGGCGTCTACGTCGTTCAGCCTCGTTTTCGATTCTGACATAGTTGGCGTCACTCTATATAGAAATCTAGGGCACTAGTATAACCACCTGTCACTGGTATAACCAGCTTATATGTCACATACATAACCAGTTATATTTATCACCCACAGCTCGGACGGTGCCCCAGGTTGCCATTCGGTGGCTGCTACAGAGAGATGTTGTGTCTTCAGTCATCATAGGAGCCAGAACTCTGGCTCAGCTCGACGACAACTTGGGAGCTAATGGATGGAGCTTGACCCAAGAGGAGGTTTGCTAATCAGTTTTTTGAGTTGCTGCTGGTATTGGCTGGAGAGTTAACTGTTGTTTTTATTTATTTGTTGACCTGAGAATTGTTGTGTTTCATATGATCAAAGAGCTGTTTGATGTCAGTCTTAAGATTGATTGCTGTGTTTGATGTTGATCTGAGAATTGATTTTTCTGTTTAACTCTTACTATACGGGAGCTAAAACCGCGTTTACGCGCTAGTTTAGCTATCGTTACCGCCGCGCGCCACTTCACAGGGCGAGCCGTAAAATTGGTACTAAACCCGCGCCACTTCACGGGGCTTGCCGGATTGTAAGAGTTAATGTTGGTCTGAGAATTGATAATCCTGTTTGATGTCAGTCTGAAAATTGATTGTTGGGTTTGATGTTGATCTGACAGTTGATTGTTGTGTTTGATGTTGGTCTGACCAATGAATGTTGTCTATGTTGCTGCCTGAGAGTTGAATGCTACTTTGACAAGTTAATTGTTGTGTTTGATGTTGGTCTGACCAATGAATGTTGTCTATGTTGCAGCCTGAGAGTTGAATGCTACTTTGACACATTAATTATTGTGTTTGATGTTGGTCTGACCAATGAATGTTGTCTATGTTGCTGCCCGAGAGGTGAATGCTACTTTGACATGTTAATTGTTGTGTTTAATGGTGATCTGACCAATGAATGTTGTCTATGTTGCTGCCTGAGAGTTGAATGCTACTTTGACACATTAATTATTGTGTTTGATGTTGGTCTGACCAATGAATGTTGTCTATGTTGCTGCCTGAGAGGTGAATGCTACTTTGACATGTTAATTGTTGTGTTTAATGGTGGTCTGACCAATGAATGTTGTCTATGTTGCTGCCTGAGAGTTGAATGCTACTTTGACACATTAATTATTGTGTTTGATGTTGGTCTGACCAATGAATGTTGTCTATGTTGCTGCCTGAGAGTTGAATTTTTTATATTTTCAGATGCAGCAACTGGATGACCTTTCTGCACCAAAGAATCCTTACCCCTATGAGTTTGTTTTCAGACTTAACGCTGACCGTGTCAACAAAAGTTCCAATGACTTTTATGTCAAGTCTACTTATTAACTTGATCTTGCCACATTTGTTGAGATTCTAAATGAAAGCATATTTTTTATTAGACATAGAAACTTGATAAATGCTATTGAGAGCAAGATATGATCATCTTTGTTGACTGAGAATGTCTCAGCATCAATGAAAATTTAATGTCATTTTCTAAGACCTGACATATATTTCTTATCCATTCCACATAGTATTACTGCCAAGAATGTTTAACATTGATTAGTATTAAGTCTTGCCTTGTACTGTAATGTTCAGATCATTACAATTTTTTTTTTTTTGTAAAAAAAAAGTTAATTTTTCTGTGATCCTAAACATAAACATTTTTATTTGTTTCCACTATAAGCAGCCAGTTGTAGTTTAACCAGGGCTGCTCAGCTTCTCGCTCTTTTGCAGCCAATACCAAGCTGAAGACTCCTTGGTATTATCTACACTGTTGATCTAGGCTTTTCCTGTGACTTTTCTGCCATTCTGAAACATGTTGAGTAGAAGTCATGAGCTCCAGTTTCATCACAAGAATCATCACATCTGGTCCAAAACTAGAGGAAGATCCATGTGGCATACTGTGCAATCCCCGCCATCCAAGGGGGCTCTCCAGATATGCAGAGCTAAAATACTGTGCTCTGGTTTTGGGCTCTCCCAAGGAATCGTCAAATCCTACACAGAGCTACTTCTTAGCTACCTCTGCCTATCATGGGGTCCATAGTGAGATCCTCCTGCATGCAGTCAACAAGTAAAAGTCAGCTATGTCTGGGGCTTAAGTGACTCCTCCAAGCTTAATGTACAATGCTGGGTTCTCAACATGCTTCTGAAAGTGTGTGAATGTTTTCAAGAATCTATGAGGTTAAGATTAGTCTGACAGACAGAGGTTCACATCCGCATACTATAGGATAGTGCTTAGCTGGTGGTTAAATGACTCCAGATATGCCTCCGTGCATATAAGCAGTCAGTAAAAGCAGCATACAGCAACAATTACATACATCAACATTTACATACATCAGTAATTACAAATGCCAACAGTCGCATGCGCCATCTCTTACATGTACTGCAGTTACATAGTTAAGCTCTTACATATACCATTAAGTAACCGATAATTACACATACCAATGCTTACTAACTTTAGTACTTGCACACTGATTAGGAAAATTTTGTTGTTATTTTTAATCTAATTTGATATAGTTTCTCATCATTCACTCTTTGACTCCAGACCAACGCTCTGAGCGTTGCAAAATTCAAAACGCCGTGCCAGCGCAATGCTCCGAGCGTTGTTTTTAGTTTATCACGAATAAACCCCAAAAATCGTCCGTTTAATGCAGTTCATATTTTAAAACTCGTAGAATGACTTCCACTACTATTTAAACAACTAATTTGGCTGTAGTTAAGCAGCACATGTGCGTGTTTTGATGTTATTATCACAATTTGTGTGACGATTCGCGTGTTTGCATTTTTCGTTGTTATTGCTAGAGAATTATGTCACGCTTTATATTTACATTTTCTAAGTCTCCTAAGCAAATAATTGTGTCAAACTACTTTGAAATATTGCTGACATTGATGATGAGTGTTTGGTAGTCACAGTTTGTTGTCAAAATACGGAAGCAGTGCAGAAAAGCTAGACACATTAGATTTAGTTGATGAGTGGGCGTAGTCATATTCTGGCCGATCAAAAAGCAACAAAACTAGACCTAACTTAACATCTAATCACTAGTTCTAGGTAGAAGATGAAGCTAGGGATACTATTAAAACATTAAACAAATTTTAAAAGTTTTTATATGACGTTATTCTTCTTTATTTGTTTGAAAATTACGTATTGCACGATTGCATAATTTATTTTTTTCTTACAAGAGACCACAGTAAAAACTGGTGTGAATAACACTAAATGTACTAATTGTGGCCATAAGCAATGTTTTTTTACTTTGTATATGGATTAACTTGATGTTTGAAGACTAAAAAGAAAGTTTTATTGTCTACAACAGTAATTTGTCTTTGGTAAGATCGTATTCTACAGTTAACATTTTAGTGTTTTTCAATTTTACATGCAAAATGTTTTAAGTATACCGAACACATTTGTGTTAATACTACCAAAGACGTTATATATTACAATTCTCTATCCATTTCCCTACAGTTTGGTATATAACAAGTACATGTTCACAAAAAAAGATCAACATAAAATTTACACTAAAAGACAGTACACTTCACCGTTTAGAATTCCCAAAAATAATTATGGCACAGGGTGGAAAATAATTAAGGAGTCAAAGAGTTAAACACATCAGATACTTAACTAGCTTGACCTGAACTATACCTTTATGTTCACATGTTTTTGTCTTTACACAACCTTTGTGTTAAGCTGATTGTGTGCCTGACTTGATGGATTACTTAATTTTTTACTGGATATACAAAACACAATAAGCTTGCTTTTAATTATAGGTTATATCAGAGACAAGGTAACATTTACATTCTTGCTGTAATAATAGTGACTTAATAATGTTATACCCCAGTGATATTTCTGGCTAAAACCTTTAGCACGCTGCCGTCGACATATGTCGACGAAGGCAACCTATGTTCTCCCAGCTGTTGTCGACATATGTCGACAGCGTTTATCATCGTTTTCTAGCACATGACTTGTGTACACGTGATTTTCAGCCCCGGATGTTAAGTTGTAATGTTATTTGCAAGAGAGTTAGGTTCCATTTCCGATCTTACAAAAGTGATGGGTGTATCCGCGTTTATTTTTTGTAAATTTTTTAAATCGAAATGAATCGGCATCGACCACGCGGCCATTTTCGCTCTAATTTGATTGGATTCTGACGCCATGAGGTAAGGATGAAATTTTTGTCTTTATAAGCGCTGATATCGGTTCTCAGAATATGTTTGATGGCTGAGATGGAAACGAAAGTAGAATGGCTTTCCTGGTATGTATTTTTTTAGGGGTTAGGATTAAGTGTGTCGGAAAGGTTTAGGGTTACGATCGAATATCACGGCTGACGAGAGCGTTTATTCCTTTGCTACTGATGATGGGTGTAACGAAAAGATCGTCATTTGATTTGTATTGGTCAAATGACTTTCATTGAGATGCAAGGGAAATGGACTCTTCGTGTGTTGGTTATTTTTTTAAATTTTTTTTTTAATTTTAAAATTAAAAAAAAATTTTTTTATTTTTTTTTACATTTTTTTTCGTTTTTTTTCATCTTTCCTTTCCTCTCTTCCTATCACATCTAACATGTACACAAACAAATTTTATATCATCAGATTCATCATTCATTTATTTATAAAAATTCCAAAAATTATAGCAATTGACCAAGAAACACAAAAACTATAGACATTACAAGTCACAAAAAGAATGCAGCTGTAGGCGACAATTTTCGCCAAAGAATGCAGCGTGCTAAAGGTTAACTTAACTGATATGTATTTGATCTACTGAGATGAGACATCACAGACATGACATTTCAAATTATGATTGTCTGAGATGTGCTTATATGTTATAGCTGACGTTTTATTTTTACAGCTTTATGTTGTCCAACATTTAAACCTGTACCTTCTAATGTTGTCCAACATTTAAACATGTACCTTCTTTATGTTGTCCAACATTTAAACCTGTACCTTCTAATGTTGTCCAACATTTAAACCTGTACCTTCTAATGTTGTCCCAATGAGTTAGTGAGAGAAGTCTGACATCGGATGTCTATAGCTGCTGTGATACACTAGCTGGCTAAATATTAGGGGATGAGTAGTACTTGTGTATCTAATATGACTCTCAATACGTCAATTCACTGCAGTATGTCCACATGTCGCACAATACTGAGGTAAGACTAGATATTGTCTCTTGTCTCTCAAATGGCGCCCAGTAGTTGTCTGTAGAGCTATTAGTGTTTTGAGATACTCATATCAGTACGCGCAAACTCTCGTGAATCTGTTGTTGTGACGAGTTGAAAGATTATATAGTGGTGTATATGTAACGAATATAAAAATGACTCTAGATGCCGAGGTATGTGTTGTAGAGAATTAAATTGTCCAAGCTGCTCGCGAGTATTGCGCTTATTAGATGACACAAGTAAACTGGGTATGATAGGTGGGGTGAGAAACAATAAGTTTTCATTAATTATTTTTTTGTTTGGTTATATGGTTTGTTGTATAACACATTAATTTAATCAAAAAAAAATTCCGTATTTGAAAAAATAGTTAATAAACGAAGTGAGAACAAATACATCACTAATTGGTGCTACTGTATTTTTTGCCAGTCAAATGAATTAAGTTTTTTTAGTCTAATTCAAATTTATTATTTCATCATGAATCCTTAAATCTGAAAATGGCCAAGATAAATAATATAAATTGTGGTTTCGCCGATTGGTTGCTATCCTGTCAGGCTGATAACTCGTTTGGAGTTGCACAATACTCGCGTACCATTGTTTCGATTAGGTATCGCTGCAGGCGTTTGTTGTCGACTGAGGTTCTGTGTAATTTGGTTTAAATTGTTGTACATTTTTTTGAATGTACGAATCTAGATTGTGTCGAATTTTTAAATGGGTACTAAATATTTGGCAATCTTTGCTAATATGTGACGGTATGACAAAAATTATTAAACCCCGGCGTTCGATATGTGTATGTAAGAAGAAAAAATTGCGGTTTTTGTGGGCGCGGTTGCCAATTTCCTACAAAGTTGTGGGGATTATAATAGTATTTTTACGTTCGGCGGGTGCGTCCGTCGTTGCACTTTTTGCTTTTTGTAACTCGCTAACAAAACGAGTTGAGCGTATGATAGAATGAGTATTAGCTATAGATTATTTTAAGCAGCCACTAACGGTTATGGCTGCCCGAGAGAGTGTTACCAGAAGAGTTGAGAGGAAACTGGGTTGATGCAGAGCTTTGCAATAGATTTGGTCTCAATTATAACTGCTTTGGCCACGCTCATATACTCATGATCTCTGATCGAAGAATCAACCTATATTTCATAGTACAAATTTATATCATATATGTAGTTGCACACTGTTTTACATTCTTGTCAGGCGTTATACCTGTCGTTTTCAAGATGTCGACTGCTAGGCAACGTTAGGTAGGGGTTTCTTTAGATCTTATCAAGACAATTGGTATATGATATATGTGAAGAACGAGGTGTATTGTTTTTTGTATTCCTTATCGCATAGTCAGCACGTGGTTGTGTGGTTAGACGAGGTCGTATTGGTATATACCCACGTCATAGTTGTATGTGTGA